>CM067366.1:3123587-3369587 GCA_034401795.1 Chaetoderma sp. LZ-2023a
GCTGGTGTAGAAGATTTTAATGTTCTAACAGTTTTGCGTGTGGTATGTTTTACGCATGCCATTGATCGTTTTTCCGTAGGAAGAGTGTGTAATGGTGTCCATGTTCGTAGTCTAGGAGCAAGAATGGCCCACTCCTCATGTTCTTTCCCTGGTTCTAAAACAACGATGGCCACGTGATATTTGGATGCTATAGCATGCGTAATACCATAACGGGCTGCTGTGTAAAGATAATTACACTGGTGGTGGCAGAAGGCTCTTTGACGCAGATGGTTCTGGTTCTAATGAAGCTGGAGGTCTGTCTTTCTAGTGAATTCCTTCTAACAAAGAATGGTACCGCAAGGTGCCCATGTGCACTGATATCGTCTGGCTGTGGTTTGCAGAGGAGGAATTAGTCCCTCGTCCCAACTTTCGGACAACCTCAGATCATCTTCAAGGGACACCAGGCCATTAGTATATAGCTACACCGCACGTCTATTACCTAACTGAGTTCTCACCGACTTTTGTTTTTAAATATTTTTATTAATAACTAGCTGAGATATAACAAGCGGAATTTGGTTTTCAACACTAAAGAGCCATAATGTTGATGACCTTCCCTTGTGTTGATTTGATAGGAAAGATGAAGTTTTAGTGCATGATTTCCTCCTTTTATAGCTTTTGGTGACGTCACAGGAGGGCGGATGACCACACCCGATCTTTTTCTAGGGGTGATTCAGTCACCTCACCTGTGAAATTATTAATTCCTTCTCAACTTCATGGAATGGTTGTTTTGGTTCACAGGGGGAGAGAAGATTTTAATACAATTTAAGGGGAGCACTTACTTCATCCCTATTAACAAGGGATCAGTGGTTTTCAATCGACATGAAACGGCTTATTCACGCGAATGCTCACTCTTCAATTAGAGTGAGGCGATTTTCTGTTTAGATGCTTATAAACTTGCCTGATTCCATCTTAGGCTGAGTAGCCTGAGGAAGTGGGCGAGAGCGAGGTTACGTCAGCAGCTCATTGTCCCCGACTCATCTCCTTTCACCTTCTCTCCTGCGAGCTTGGTAGAGCAGCAGGGGGTTGGCCGTCCATTTGTTTATAGTACTTGAAGCATATAACAGTAGAACAGTAGGTGTTTGTCACGTGTTGCTTCGGTAGTTTCAAAACATGTGGTCGATTGAAAACTTAAGGCCAAGTTTACGCCCTACGTAGAGTAGCCACTCGAGTTATTAGAGTAGCGCCTAAACGCCTACTCGGGTACATACTCGAGGCTACCCACCTATCGGCAAGGGTAAGTCGAGTAGGTCACGTGTTTGCATTTAAATCAATGTACATTAGACACGTGGTTATTTACCCGATAGTAACTGATCACATGCTCATCTATCCTAGAGTATGTACGCAAGTTTTTGCCTAAACTCCTCCATAGCGTGATCTGTGATAAGGAAATGACGACGTGCCAAGTCATTATTTATGACTGGGATGTCTGTTTTCACCCAGGCATCCTATTCAGGCACGGATATTTTTCGCACTTGTTATAAATGTATTAGGTTTTAACCCTGTCTCCATTGACTGGGATGCAGGATTTGCATGTATGAGAACATTTGTAATTCTCTCGGTATTTTGACTGTCTGAATTTTGATGCGGCCTTTTCAGCCCACTGTTTTTATGCATAATAACTGTGGTAGAACTTTTTCAGTTCTTAATCAAAATTTTGACAGTTCAGCTGAATGTATCCTCTTGCCTTATTCTGCATAAACAAACTCATGTAGCGTCAAGTTACTGAACATGTTAAGCATGATTGCTTTTACTTGGTGCGTGGACGGCCAAGCATCCCTCTCCCATGGGAGGGACTAGTCCTAACGTACCCCTGCATAAATGCAAGCGGTATAATAAAGCTCATAAAAACATAAAGCTCATAAAAACATGTCACAGTTACAGTAAGCAATCTCGTTGTTTGGAGACTTGTGAATCAATCATCCTGAGTATCCGTAATACTTGACGGGCGTGTTGATGCGTATATTCAGTATGCTTGGCTGGTTATTTGGTATGATTCTTGCGCAATGTTGTAGCAATATTACTGCAACATGGAGGTATTGTTGTGATGTAGCAACGATGACTTTGACGGACTTTATTAGTTTTCACTCTGTAATGGCCGAGCCTTATAGAAGGTGGGACATACGTACTTAGAGCGGGGATGACGGTATAGGTAGATGACGTGTTTGAATCGAACCATTATCGACTTGAGCTTTCGGTAGCAAATTCCTACTTGCTACTGACGACAGATTACGGTCAATTTTGTCCTGTTATCAAATCCGTCTGAAATTATGTGTCCTTGAGGCTATTTACCATTGGTATGTTTATGCCTATATGGAGGGATCTACCATGGGGCACGTAGGGATGATTTCACTTGTAGTTATTCTTTCACCATATGTGAAGGTGACCGCATACCTGTGGTGAAAAGTGCATGTAGGGCGGTGCATGTTGTTTGGTCCTTGTAAAGCATGGTGACTGGTGCAGGGGAAGTTTGTATTGTGTGTTTGTGTTGGTGGTGCGGCGCTAAGGGCTATGATCAGTTTTCCACGCTGGTCGTGGCAATCTGATGATGAGGTATGTCTGTGTGCGGTGAACGGGGAGGCTCACCGCATTATTGCTGGTGCTCATCGACGGTGTTGACTATGCTGCAGTGACTGGTGCCTGTTCTTCATTATACATGGCAATATAATGGGTGTATGATGATATTTGCACATTGTGGATTTTAAGTATTCTCAGCCCAGTGGTGTATGATGAATCTGGCATTCTGTATTTGTTGTTTGTTCTGACTGGTCACAGGGATGGTGGTGTGCTGAAGCATTTTTTTTGTGGTGGGGTGGGGTTGGGGTGGGGTGTTGCTCCTTGGAGGGAAATGGTAGTAGTATAGCTAGAGTGCTGTCTGAACACCCTGATTGGTTGAAAGGTCGGTCAGGGCGGGGACCGACTTTTCAAGAATCAGCGTGTTCGGACAGTGCTCTAGCAATATTTTCGATTGTTTCATGAGCTAAAAATAGAATGATGACGCACCAGCAGCCAATCATCGTGTTTATAACTTCCTTGAAAAAAACACCTTACAAGTTTGCACCTCTATCATGAAGAGTGTAAGATTTTCTAATAAAATCCTCATCATCGAGATAGGGAGGGGTGGAGGGGGATTTGAACAATATCATATCTCATGAATGTAGGAATGGAAGTCTTTGGATGGAACTTGCCCTAGATCGTTGGCGATTTAGACAAAGAATAGCTTCTTTAGAGAGTATTATTTCACCTATATTTGAAAAAAAAATTGAGAGATTTTAATGGAGGGGTGATAGAACGAACTTTAGATTTAAGAGAGTAAGCTTCTATACAGTTCCTTAGACGGGATTGAGAGTCTCAATCCCTTAGACCCCCCCCCCTCCTCTTCTCCTCTTTTTATTCAATCTTACCTGTACATATGATTGTTCTTAGAGCACTAATTTCCACACAACCATAATACAAAGCCTATGCCATGCCGTTTAAAAAAATGATGATTTCTTAAGAGGAGTGCTCTTATGACAACCCTCTTAAAGAACCACCACCTTTTAGTGTGAAACGGATCTGTTTATTATAGACATGATTGGCAACAGAAAATGTATTCTTACTGGAAGGGGATCTTACACGAGAGAGTGGTAACTGTTAATTACAACGCATTTTTTAAGTGGGCTGAACTCGTAGAATGAGTGCTTCCTCAGCAAGACACCGTAGTCTCCCTAAATAATATACATAATGGTGCTCGGTAATAGGTTGATTGCACAATTTTGGGGAAAATCTTACATTTTAGGAGGCAGTCATCGGGAACTGTCAAAACACATTTGTGCATTTATCAAACTTTGCTAAACGAAGTATGTGGTCGTAAGCTCTCAAATAGGTTCACAATCAACGTTGTTTGGTAAATATCTTTCTATGCGGAATATATGTCCCGGGTGAGCGTTAGGCCATTTGTTTTATCCTAGATATGATATGATATGATATTTATTTGCATTTTTGCCTGTTTAGGCAAGTCATCATAAATTAAGCAAGACAATCAATACAACTTACAGTAATTAAAGGTGCATGCTCGCGCCAGAAGGCTTGAGAATGGAATTGTTGAGATTATGTGCTTTTGGGGGCTTGGATTGTGTGCCTCGATGTAGTGGGGCGGGGTGAGTCATGGCGCATGATGATTTCATTCCATATAAATAAATTTCGTAAGGTTAGTTGTGAATTTTAATGGGAGACTCGTGCCTCTAATTCAATTTGGCAGCTTAAAGAAATTATATTAATTAATTATATATATAGTTATATATGGCATGTCATGCCCACTTTAATCTCCATATATATGCTAGTTGTTATACACATGTTTGACTGTATTTAACCTTTAGCTGTCAAGATTATTTTCAATTTTTTTCTGGGTCACTTGCAACAAGACTGGTGTACATTTTTTAAAACAATTTTAGTGGAAGATGTTGCTGTCTTCGACAGGTACATATACAGGTACATCTCAAAATTTAATTTTGACAGATATTAAGCCGTTTTCTGTGTTGTATTATGTAATATTTTACGTTAATCATCATTCTTCTTCAGTCGGAATCATCCACGTCCTTTGCTTTTACCGAATTATATGATCCAGAGGCTGCGTACTCAGACCAGCACTTCTGTGGACCAATCTGATGAAGGGAATTGAAGAGGCATCCAGTCAAATTTGCATATTCTTTGATATAGAATGTGATATATCCTCAGGAAAACATGAACCAAACTTAGTTATTGCTCAAAAGGTTTGTTCCACGTGTATTTCTGAGGATATAACATTTTCTTGTAATGATTGTAAATGTGAAGATAAGGAACACATCTTTTATGGCAGGACATGTATGAAGAAATCGTTAGCTTGGTTATTAAAAACCGAAACAGTTAAAAAGGGAAATAATAAAAATAAAAATAAAAACAACTACACTCAATTTATACATCGGGATGCCATCGTTCTTGCACATAACTCAAGATCCTATGACCTTCACCTAGTTCTGACTGAGTTATATAAAAATCCAAATAGCAAACCTACTGACATTATTCTAGATGGACGAAAGATTTAGTTTTATCAGCTTTCACGTATCCAATTTAAAGATAGCCTCTCCTTCCTTCCAACAGCTTTGCGAAAACTCTTGGCTATGTTTGACATTAAAGAAGAAAAGGGGTATTTCCCCCATTTTGCAAATATTAAGTGCAATCAGACTTATATTGGGCCTATTATGTCTAAAGAGCTTTATGGCTATGGAGAAATGTCACCTTCACAAACCTTAGAATTTGTAGCTCGCGGGGTAGCGTCGGGCCATTCCGGTGTCTGTTGTCGACTCGCCGCGCTGTATGTGCATGATGAGTGATGACGTTGGTTAGCTCCCGGTCTCGATGTTATGGATCCCGTGCGACACTGCCATATGGGTAACAAAGACCGGCTCCTAAGGCCGGTGGAACTCAATCGTTCCGGTGGGGTCATGCGACCATCATCGCGAACATTAAACACAACAGTCTCATCCCATGATTTGGTGTCACCGGTATGCCAGTCCATAGCAATTTTGAGATCTATGGAATTACAAGATTGCTAGATACAATGAGCATACGAAAATACAAGACATAGAGACAGCCTGATGAACTTTTAAACGTGGGACCACCGGAGGTACCACACAGACTCACAGGTCCACAGAGGTATACCCGTAAAGAGAGGCTCCCGCATACGAGATTACTAATTAACTTAATATAAGTTATTATACCTCTGAGCTGAAAAGGAAAAAGGACAATATCGTTTATTTGTGGCGAGAGGCTATGTGCCTCACGCTGGCATTACTCCTGATGCTGCATTTCTGAGTGAGAAGTAGTAGCCTCGCGCGGTGCGCTGTCACTGGATCCTTGCAAGATTCAACCAAAGTGCTGTAAAGAAAAGGCCATCCTACTGAAACTACAACTAAAATGTTGGTAGCTGTTTTACGTGAAGGCGGGACAAGCAATTCCCAAGGGATTCCCACGTCACCGTCTTATGTAGGTCCAAGACACTGAATTAGTTGGTGCCGCTTGTATTTCTGCAGGCCTTCTGCTATGCCTAACCCATCAGTTAAGTTATAAAGACAAGAACTATTTAGGCAGCAACTGGCGGGGTTTCCTACCTATCTTTGAACATGGCTGCCCGAGGGTGCAGATGCCCCGCCTCCCGTGAGAAGCCTTGGAAAGCATCGACTACCGAGGACAGCATGCGTACATGTTACTAGGTAAGATGTCCGAGCTTGGTGAAAATCTGATTGCCCGACTTCGTAACCACATAAAACGTCACAGGACAATGGCTACTTTTCACATAAGCAAATTTAGGCAACTGAGTCATTGTTACGGTGGGGGTTGGAGAGACGAATATCCACCATGAATATCCTTCCCAAAAGGGCATGGCAGATCCCAACATCTAGCCCAGACATTCTTACAGAATTCGGTGGAGATGCACATCTCGCCCGTCACCAAGTCTTATGGAGCTAACTTTTGACCTGATGTTAGGTTTATACACAAGTTGCCCAATATGCACTGCGGTGCGGGAAAGATCTTCTAAGGGATGTAAAAGATCAATAATTAAAATGTATTTTCGCAGTGCTTCCTACATTGGCAAGGATAATTAACTACTAGGTATCAGAAGATACACGGGAGGTGTCTGTGACACCACACCTTGACCATCACCGCTCGGAAACCTCCAATAGTTTCCCAGGGTCGGATCAGTCCATGGTGCGTATAGGGATATCCAAACAATTAAGAAGCCATAAGGCTTAGTTGAATATGAAGAGAGACAATAACTTTATAAATGTGAGGCCTTATAGGTAAGTTGGCCAATTTTACACAACCTTGCCAGAGTGCGGGGATAGATTACCACAACAACCGGAAAAGAGGCGTACACTATATGTCTCCTAGCCAAAAAATTGTCTCTAATCATATTAAACCTATCCTATCGAGCTGAATAGTCAGGTTTAGTTGGTAGCAAGCCAGGCTAAACAAAGTTATAGCACGGACAGCAACCTTAGTGAAACGTATTGGTGGCGGGAGAAAATGATGCATATATAATGTTGTTGTATAGTATTTCCTGCGGTCCTAAGTTTTCTATAAATAAACAAAACATATCAACAGATGGCTACTAGCCATACACTAAACTAAACAAATACAAGTAATAACAATGTGAAATGATCAGAATAATAATAGTAATACAGGTTGATAGATCTATTATGGTGCGGTTATTGAAAACACCTTACACTAAATTAAAATTACTATGAACAGATAAAGAAATTATAACTAGCGCTCCTAAGACCGCTATGGTGCCTTTTAGTCATCGGAACCGTTTACAAAGATAAAATACAATCATTAAAGTTGTAATTAACGCATGAATTGAGAATGTTATACAAAGTTACTTGAATACTCGGTAGCCATTCGTAAGGACGGGCTATCATGTTACTGAAATTGATACATCACTGTGGGAGTGACGTGAGTTGACACGTTCTATGGAAGCTGGAAAGTTTCCGCATGTAGATTCCCACAGACAGGATTCCCGCATGCTGATGCAGGATGGGAGCAGTGCGAACTCAGGATGGTAATCATAATATAAGAATGTCTAACGAACGGTTAGTAAGTTCTATGATAACATTACTGCGATGAGAAAAGTTCCGTTCAATGACGGTAGGATGAAAGTTAAGAACAACCCTTTATCAGGGGTGTGTGTGTGTGGGGGGGGGGGTTGTTGAATACTGTTGCAGATACATAACTAAGCCTAACGGTGTGGGGTACGTCAGGTACTTTTAAGACGTACCGGGCAAAGTTTAATTGCTGTGGTCACAAAGTTAAAAGAGACACACATGACATGCAGTGCGGCGATTGAATATCCACTTTTTGGCGTGGCTGTCATCCACCAAAGAACATCGCTGCCTCTACATCTGTAGAATCACATTTTTAGGCCGTAGAAGGCCCCACCGCAATATTGTTCCTTGTTGGTTCTTAATTAGATGTGAACAATATTATTCAAAGTTCCAATACTGCCCCCGAACGAACGTCCGGGAGCTTACAAAATTTAGGTTGCGGTGGGTGGGAAACTGCTGCTGTACCACGGGAGAGAAACCGACCGAAACAGAGGTGAATGCTTAATAACTGAATTGCCGGTGGGCGCTGCTGGCAGATCTGGACTGTTCGGCCCCTGGCCGACGATGCTCCTGTTTTACTGAAATCGTCCCATTTTATCCTCGCTGAAACGTCAGGACTGGCTGCCTCAGCCAATCAGAATTAGCTGAACCAACCAATCAGCAGGCTAGAAACTCGTGACGTGTACACGATTATCTAATTATTGCGATATATATATAGATGCGTACTATGACGTCATGGGTCACGTGTACACACATTACTTATTATCTAGATACGTATATATACGTATTTACGACGTTATTTCTATATTTCGAGTATATTTTGAAGGGAGAAAACGGTGATAACTCAGCCAATTCTGGACCGATTTTAAAACGGTTTACATATTTGAAAAGCCCGTTGAATTCTGGTCTTGATTAATGCCAGATCCAACAAGAACGGTTAATTATTAAAAATTACAACGCACCAGCTCGGTACACTAAAAGTGCCACTCGCTTTTGGTCGTGCTATACGCGCTCTGCTTACACACGCGTTTTAACGAACTTAGTTGTTTTGACAACGAAATCTCTCTCATAGGCTTATACACGCGTATTGCTCTACCCAGGGGTCGTGTTTATAGGAACGAATCCAGGACGGGCGGCCAGTACCCAGCTTGTCTGGGATGGCCAGTACCCGACTGATCGATCAGAGCTACAAATTTGATAAGTAGTGTGAGGCTGTTAAATATGATACATTTAATTTCAAAACTGAATTTCTCAAATACTGTAGGGCTGATGTGAATGTCTTGAGATTAGTTTGTGGGAAATTCCGTGATCTCATTATTTCTGAAACAGAAATCGACCCTTTTGTTTCTGCAATTACATTAGCAAGTACTTGTAACCTCATCTTTCGAAAACATTTTCTAGAACCTGAGCAAATGGTCATCATTCCATTAAATGGAACTAGACCGAAGCGTAAATATTCAATTATGGCCTGTAAGTGGTTAGAATTTGAGTCAAAAGGCGAAATCTTTTCATTCAAGATGCCCTAAACCTCGGTGAAAAAGAAATTTTATTTGAATTCTCAGGTTACGCTACAATTGGTTGTGAAAAGTGTTTTCCTAAAAATAGGAATGTCATCCGTAGATTGTTTTACACGTCAAATGACAAAAATTCACGAACTCAGAGGTGCAGGGTACGGTGTTCACACAATGCTTGAATGTGATTTTAATAATCTATTAAAATCTGATCAAGTAAAAAAATTTGGAGATGATCTGTCCTTACCCTTCGAGTTGCTTTAACAGGAGGTCGAACGAATGCCATCAAGTTATTTGTCGAGCCAAAAGAGAATGAGATAATTCGTTATGTGGATATATGTAGTTTATACCACTTTACGCTAAAGTACCATGACTTTATGATAGGAACACATGAAGTGATAACTGAGAACTTTAAACCAATTTCTGAATATTTTGGTTTAGTTAAAGGGGAAATTTTACCACCTCGTGACTTATTCCATCCACTACTACCACTCAAGATTGAAGTACATTTTTTTTCACTCTATGCAGTAATTGTGCTACTGAAAATAATGAAACAAGATGCACGTCTTAAGGACTGGGTACTGAAAGGAACATGGACTACAGTCGAGGTCTTAAAGGCCCTAGAGTTAGGACATGAAATTATAAAGAGTACAGAAAGTTTGGCATTTTCCAGAGAGGTCGAGTGATCTCTTTGTGGGATATATAGATAAGTTTCTTCGTCTAAAGCAGCAGGCTACCGGGTTTCCAGCTGATTGTGTCAGTGAGATGCACACAGATCGATATATAAGTGAGTTCTATGATAGAGAAGGAATTATGCTGGAAAATAATGAAATTATAAAAAATGTCGGATTAAGATCCATCTCAAAACTCTGTCTTAGTAGTTTTTGGGAGTTTCTAGCTCGTAATAATAAACCCTTTTCCACTTTTGTCACAACAAGTGAAAAAATATGTAATATTTTAACTGATCGAACAAAAAAAGTTAAAGACATGCTTCTCTGTCATGAAAACCTACTCATGATTTCGTACAACGAAAGTAAAGACTTTGAACAGATGTCTATGACTACAAATATTGTAGCTGCATGCTTTGTAACATCTTATGCACGCTTACATTTATATGAGATGCTCTCACACCTTGGTGAATCGGTCATTTACTTTGACACTGATAGTATTCTGTATTCGGAGCCAAAAGACACACCTCGTGCAGTTTCGATAACTCATGATCAACTAGGTGCATTTACAGATGAAACACCGACTAACTATCGCATAGAAAGCTTCGTAAGCACAGATCCTAAGTCGTATGCATATAATATTACTGATGGTAGTACTACAAAGCAAATTTGCAAAGTTATAGGTCTTTCACTCAATTCTCAAAATTCTCATCTAAATTTTGATGCTATGCGAGAAGATGTTTTAGATGATAGTAAAGTCTTCGAGGCTGAATATCCGAAAGGAATTACTAGATCACGCAATCATGAAATTTGGTCTAAAAAATTAGTTAAAAGATTTAAACGAACCTATACTAAATGACGGATAATGGATGATTTATCAACACTACCATTCGGACATATTAACATACCTGAAAATTACATCTAGTTGAGAGAGTCACAGACCAAAGGCCCTTAGACTCATAGGGCCATTGCGCCCTTATTGCCCGCCCTCAAAAGCAAGCAAGCAAGAGTTAAATAAAATCTTGAAAATATCAGCAGATTGGGTGTGTGATATCTACCTTTACCATTAAAATAACATTATTCTACTTTATAATCAGGCTTTTTTCATTTTTTACATGATGTGCTCTGATATGAGAGAGAGAGAGAGAGAGAGAGAGAGAGAGAGAGAGAGAGAGAGAGAGAGAGAGAGAGAGAGATTCAAATTTATAGCCCGTATTTCCACTTTTCTCTTGTAATCCAAAAGCTGGTAATCAAGTCATTCTATGTTTTGCTATTGTATAAGCCTATCTAACCCAGCTATCGGGACTGGGCTAGTATAGAATTTCACATACCAGCTAGCCAAGTTATTATTATTATGTAATTGAAAGATGGATGTGGAGCTTTATACTTTAATTATGAAAGCATGGACAAAACCTAACTTTGGTAGTCGTCTTACGATATGTGCATTTGTAGATCAAGAGAGGACTATTTTTTTTTAATTTCCCCCTAGAATTAGTCATTCAGTGACTGAACCACTCACTCTAGTGGAAATTTTCTGAAAAATAGTCCTCTCCTGATCTGTAGATTGACATTTTCTTGACGGAATCTGAGAATGGTTAAAGAGTTAATGCTATGAAGGGAGAATTTCGCTGGGGACTGTCCTTTCCTAAGGTGGTATGAACGTACAGTCAAATTAGTTTCAAAATATTGAACAGGTTAGTGATAATTTTACACTTACTGTTGCTGATGCTGTTGTTGTTCGAAGGTTTATGAGGCTATTGAGTCATCTTGTTTTCCCATTATCTATATGACGTCATATTTATCATAGTAATTCCTAATTACAAGTAAGACAGAGAGAGAGAGAGAGGTCATTACGTATTGATTTTCCTAACACATATTTTGAAACTAATTTGACTGGGAGCACTTGTTGTCAAAGGTAGCAACAGCTCTGAGTCCAATTAGTTTCAAATTATTTTCAAAATATGTGACTTATATTGATCTTCTTCTTCTTTTCGTTCGCTGATCATACCGCCAGTCCTGTAAGTGACTATCGACATGATCATATGCGTTAAGTGTGTGGATCCATGGTTTATTAGAGTGCGCCATGCGGCCTGGAACCTCCGTCTTCAGCACTCACGGTTTCTGTCAGGGTTACCTCACCCTTACCTCCTTTAGTCGCCTCTTACGACACGCAGAGGATACGGAAGGTGTATTCTAAGCCCCACCTACAGGGCAGGCTTATATTGATAAGCTTTGCGATATTTTGAAACTAATTTGACTGTGAGGTGTTGCTAGCAAAAGGAGCAACAACTCACAGTCAAATTAGTTTCAAAATATCGGAGAGCTCAGCAAAATATAAGTCACTTTACGTCAAGGTTTTCTAGACCCTTATATGTATATTTGTGAATAATATTAAAATTTTCTAGAGCCTTATATTTATTTGTGAATAATAATAAAGAAAAACACAACCTGTGATTTTTTTTTATTCTAAAAGATCAATTTTCGTTTTATTCTTCTTCTTATCATGTGGCCATTCCTAACCCTACCCCACCCTTCCCTCTCAACAATCTTCTTACCTCCATCCCTCCCGCCTACATAGGATATAAGATCTTCATTTCAAACAAATTAGTTTCTTCATAATAAATAGAGGGAGGGAAAAAAGGGATGTAATCACTTGAATGAATATATTAATCTATTTCGAGTTTTCTCCCTTTATCTTTCCGACTTTTTTTTTGAAGACGCTTATAGAATCTAGTCATTAACGTTTCATTATTCATAAGATTTCGAAGATAATTGATAATGCATTTAAAAGATTTCCCATGACTTCGTTGATTGACAAAAAATATCACAAATTTACCACAAGAATTTGTAAATGGATGCTGTACTGCCATTGAGTTATATATAAAAGCAGGTCTAAGATGATCTTTTATGAGCTTTTTCCATGGTGGACGTCCAAAAGTGTCAAAGAATTCCGACTTTGTTTTAAAATTTGTATTCTTCTTCTTTCGCAAGAAGCATGCTATCCAATGAATCCCCTTTCTGGTTGACTTGTCTGTATTCACAATAATACATCCATTTAGTTGTATTTCTTTAAGTATCTTGTCTCGAGCATGAATTCCTAGGAAACGCTTTCTCATCATTTCATCTTTTCTTATGTTTTGGGAAATATCTTGTGTTGAAAGCATTCCTTTAACCTTATTCTTTACTTTATACATGGTTAATTCTAATAGTCCATGGTGACGTCACGCTCCCGTGAAATTAATATTTTGCTCTCAAATTCAGCATAGCAAATCTGTCTGTCTGTCTGTCTGTCTGTCTGTCTGCCTGTCTGTCTATCTATTCTAATAGTCCGTGGTGATGTCACACTCCTGTGAAATTAATATTTCATTCTCAAATTCAATGTAGCAAATGAGAATGGCTGTCATGGGTAATGTAGTTGTATTCTTAAATTTCCACGTTTTTCTAAACATTGATGTATACCATCTCCCAGATCAGGGGTGAAATCGAAGGCATATAACGTGTTTCCAAAAGGATAATCCACTACTGAGAACGGTAATCCTTTGTCTGAGAAAAGAGTCCCGGTTCCACTAAAAAATGATGTATGGGCTCTTGAAAAGTTTAACCCTGCACTAGAAAAGTCTGTGGGTAAGAGTTGCATCTGTTTGTTCACCATTCAAATAGCAGACCACTAAGTTGACATTAAAATTCTTAAAGTTAAATGTATTCTCTGTACTGCTACCATTGTAGGCTGAAATCGAACCGATTCCAATAATAATTATATTTGGTAAGGCTCCCAGGAAGAAATTTTCTCTGGTTATAGAAGCAGCTCCTTTAGGAAGTGTAACCGTTTTAACTACCACTCTACAAATTGGATATCTAGCGGGTGTCTTTAAGATGACCTTTCCATGAGATGTAATGATTCCTGCAGACAGTTTAACTTTCTGAATATTCAAGGCAGCTGCCTCAATTTTCACAACATATTTATTTTCGTCTCCTTGAATTAAGGAAAATTAATCTTTATTACGATGTAGACGTACTCTAAGATCTACACCATTGAGTAAATACCTTTCTTGTAAGAATATGTCAGCATGTATTCTACCAATGAGTTCAACTGCTTTACTTCCGGCTATCTGTATTTTTATCTTAGAAGCACGTGACCGAAGAGCAGATTTCAAGTCTCTTCCGGCAATGGCATCATTAGCCTCATCCATCCCTGCTGAAAGTACCTCTTTACCAATTGTTTTCCCATCATTTTAAGTATCGGTGTTGCACTTTGTAATAGAGAACCAACGATGTTACCTATTCCATGCCCGCTTTGAAATCTTGACGCAGTGAAGACAGGTAAACCTCGCCCACTTTGAAATCTTGATCCCTTAAACACACGGAGTCTTCGTCTACCACCATCAGTTTGAGAAAAATATGAATGATATCTCTTAATCATTTTTCTCTATTGCTACACCTTTCGAAAATTAAGCTTTACAATGACTGTTCCACTTTGAAAGAACACTCGTTCACCGTAGTAATCGGCCAGTAATATCTCGATATTATCAAACGGGCTATAGGCATATAATGAATATTGCTGAAACTTTGTTCAATTAATGGTTCCTTTTTTCGCTCAAGTAGAATAGATCTTAAGATGGGTGCTATTGTATCATCAATGGCATTAGGTTCAACTATCTTAGAATAAATGTTCACTATTGTTTTATTAGATGAGTTGGCGACAAAGCCATAATGAACTCCTGACTCTAGAGATTTCTCTTTAAATCCTGGTAATTCTTTTAACCTTGGACCTAATTCTATCTGAAAGTCTGTTGACAGTTGAACACTAATTCGATTACCACCATTAATGTTTATGGAAATAACTACATTTCCCCTGAAAATCTCAGAGTGCTTTCTTAATTAGGGAATTAAATAGGTCAGCTATTTCTTTTCCACTATAGATACCACTTAATATTTCCATTCTTTCCTTTAAATCTTTAATTCCGACACCAATTCTAGCCTTAAATAGGATCCAGGAATCATCTTTTAATGACATCCAAGTATATGGATATATTACTGTGGCAATTCCAACCTCCCACTTCCCCTCAAAGCTTAATGGAACAGCAGGTGTTGTTGTATACTCGCCAATTTTATTTTCCGGAAATTACTCTAATGGGGAATTACTTGGCAACGTTATATAGAATTGACTACTGTCCATTTTCTTTTTTAAGTTTCTAAACTAAACCTCATTAGACTTGGATCTCGCTTTTTAAATAACACTTTTCTTCTTTTCAATCTCAGCCTGATCAATCTAAGTATCTAATTTCGTTCCATAACCCTTCCATCTCACTAGCAACTCTTGACGCTTTCCTCGTACTCTACTTTCTAATATCTTTTCAATGTTATATTATACTATATACCCCGGGCCTGTGAGGGTGGATTTTATCAATGGTAAAGATTTCATCTGACCAAACCGGAAGGAAACCTTTCTCAAATGGTATTTAGCTAGAGATGTTCTAACTTTGTCTCTAACTTTAAGCTTAGCATACTTTATATTTTTTTCCCATTTAGGATAAAGATGCCTCCAAGCTAAGTACTCCTATCAACATCTTTTGGTTTCATTCCAATACTTCGATGAATTGAGTTATTATAACTCTCAACGATTTTAGATAATACATCAAGATATCTGTGAGAATTGGTAGCTGTAATATGTCTTCATAAGCGTGATTTTATACTTCGTTGTACACGTTTAGCTACAGCCGCTTTAGTCTCATTTTGAGATGTGTAAAAATGGATCCCCTTTTCTTTCAAAAGATTATTTACCTGGCTATTAGAAAATTCACCTACCGTATCTCTCTGAATACTGGCTGGACGATGATTTGTTGAGTTAAAAATTTTAACTTCATCAGCAGTCTTCGACTAAAGGAGTGTAATCCAAAGAAATTTAGATAAGACATCAATGGCAAAGAGAAGAAAACGGGTTCCATTATTTTCTTTTTTGAGAGCACTTACATCACTGAGGTCTAATTGCCAAAGTTCATCAAGAGAGGTCACATTAATTGGATCATGCTTAAAGTGTATTCGTCGAGGTTTATGTAGTGTGTAACTTGATTCTCCTGATAACCATTTTTTCACTTCTTTTCATGAAACATTGCCTTTAAGAGATCTATATAATCTCTCAACACCACCATAACTTGCAGAATTACTTACATCATGATAGTTCGTATGTTATTGATTGGATTTTTTTTCTTTATTCTTCTTATTAGCTTTTTTTCTTTGACTTTCTCTTACTGAGACCATAATTTATCCATTCGTCTTTTTGTGATCTGGGTAGATGTTGTACACATGATCTTTTTCTTCTAGGAAGGGTTGCTGGTGAGATGAGAGGTGAATAACGTGTAGGGCTAACTGATTCCTTTCGTGGAGTGAAAGTAGTAATTCTAATCTTGGAATGATTCCTAACTAGACTAGTCGATGTTGATGTTGATGATGATGATCGAATTTCCTCCCATTTCCGATCGCTACCAATTACCTGGCGTGGAATATTTATTCTATTCAGGAATTTATCAAAGTATTCAGAGGCCTCACTTTCACGTGAAGAAGAACCAAATCGATTTTCAGCGGTCACAACCTTTGTAATGAGATGAACAATGTTACTTTTTGGGAAAGGTTTTCCATCTATTATCATTTCTCCCTTGTCATTAGCTTCAAATTCTTGAGATGATTTAAGAATGCTAAGTAACCATTTACCTTTCCATTGGGCGTTTTTCGGTAAAACATCCTTAATCTGAAGTGAGATGCTATCAGGAATTCTATACATATCTTAATCTGGTATTGATAAATCTGACAGATTATTGCTTTTGACTGATGAGCTTGTAGTAGTACTAAAAGGTGAAGCATAACCTGACTGACCATAAAACATTCTGAATTTCTGTAATGCTTCATTAGATAGATCATTATGATTAAGAATCTTCTGAATTTTTTCATCCAGGCCAACAGCCTTTCGTAAAGGTTGATTGCTAGTTAAGAGATTAAGTTTACTATGCTCTTGAAGATTGTTTAATAATTCATGTGGAATAATAGCCATTTTACACTTCTAAGCACCACCACCGATTAGCTTCCCTCAATTGGTCCTAAAATAGCTGGTATTATAGCTGGTAGAAATCCACCACGTTGAAGAATAGTACGGTTTTTCTTGAGAGAAACTTTTCTATTTGAGAGATTTTGTACCTGACGGTTGTACTTAGAAAAACGCCTAAATTGTTTATGTGAAAGTTTCACATTACCATGACAAATATTGGCACAACATTCACAGATTACATTCATTAATTTTTGCCCTCCCGTTTTAAGAATTGATCTCCTTTCTTTTGGACCAACTTTAGCTAAATATTTCAAGAGGGGTGCATATTTTGCAATCTGACATCGAGTCGTTATGATTTTCATTCACCTTTTCCGTTGAACTTCAAGTGGTTTATAAACAGAACAGACATCATTGGGTAATCTATCAGTTCTCATTCTGAATTCCACTGGGGTCTCTTGTTTCAAGTCAATCAAGAGGTCTGAGAATGGTTTGTTAGTAGCATCCTTAAACGCTTCTTGTAGATATTGACTTCTAGTGGGAAACATTTGATGACCTAAATAATTTATACATGCCAGAGGAGATGTCACAATGTTCTCGATTTTTATGGAAGATATTCTGAACGATATGAGTCACTGAACAATGGTTATGATGAGATGTTCTAGTAAAGAGATTAGTTACTCTATTGTCGACAAAGTTATTAAATTAAATCGACATTAAATCATCAAGAATTACTAAAGACAGTTGATTTTTGTCTTTAGTTTCAAAGTTAATACATTCATGAAACGCAACATCATCTGGTAATAGTTGATAACCATCTTGCCATGCTACATAACTCCAGGTTACATGTTGAGGAGCTGGAAAGAACAGCTTTTCTCTATGTATCACCAACTGTTTAACTAGTTCAGTTTTCCCGCTTTGACTTGGTCCAGCTACCAAAATATTACAGGGGATTCTGAATTGGAACATCCTTAGATGTTAAGAGTTTCCTCTCAAATTACTTCTAAAAAATATTCAACAATATATATATATATATATATATATATATATATATATATACATATATATAAAATAAGGTACTCATGATGCAGCGACACACAGGTTACACCAATAGTCAAGATGACACAGTAGTGTTCACTGTTGGTGGCAATGGTTGCCCGGCACCACTGCAACATGAACATTCCACCGACTCTAGAGGTTGGTCTTTGTGGTAAACAGTTGCCCACAGTCTCCCTTCTCCGTCCTCGAGGCAAGCTAACCAGCATCGTCAGGCCAGTGAGTACCTAGAGTATGAGCCAGAATCCGAGGAAGAATTGACGTAGCAATGTGGCGCCAGAGCTACAATAGTTAACATGTCGTCTTTATCTTAACTTTATTCAGAGTAAAAAAAGATGGCTGTTCTTTCTCAGAGAATTAAATTCAGTGTATATATGTTTAATTATGTTTAATATGTATATAAACTCTTTTTAACCGTGAGGATAAATGGACCTTTTTTCCAGATATGTACCTGGGCTTGATGTTCACTTTGATTTTTGCCCAGTATTTATTCTGATTCCGATACAGAATTTATTTTTGTCATAGTCAGTCTCAATTAAGCCTTTCTGTCGTCTGTTGTGATGACCTACCAAAATGGGTTATTTCTGTCCACTAAGATTTCAAAAAATGCCCACCAGATAAAGTCGGGAGGAAATAGGTCTTGGAAACTTTGACATACGACAGGAAATTATATATTTCATCAAACTATGTTAGTTAGTGAAATATTTACACTTTTATATACATTTATTCGTGGCAAGCATGGGGTATCTGCCATTTTTAAATTTGATACGTTGATACTTGTACAGCCTCCTTTTAAGATTAAACCTTTTTAAGCCAACCCTTATTCAATCAAAAATCATGTGTTCATAGATCATATTAATGTATATATATATATATATATATATATATATATATATATATATATATATATATATATATATATATATATATATATATATATATATATATATATATATATATATATATATAATACACGTATAGAACCCATTTAAGAACATTGATTAAAATCAGCTCAAATGCCATTATTATTTTTTGCACCTACATGTAGATATCTACATTAACTACTATATAAGGCAATATGTAGCCAATAAGGTGTAGTTCTATAAAATAGGCTAATATATGAATTTATCTAGTGGTTATCACATAACATAATGAAATATACACAAGTGATATAGAATAGATTGGCACAGTTACCACACCCAATCCTTACATTTAAGCTATCACAATATGGACTGGCGTGGTTCCACACCGAATCCAATTGATCCAGCAGTGATATTTACATTAGATTTAATCATTTGTTTGCTACTATAATACATCTCCAAATTAATAGGACCAAGCTATCACAATGGAGACCAGCGTAGTTCCACACCCAATCTCATTGATCCAGCAACAACTTATATACATATATTTAGTTATCTGTTGGCTATCCAGAATATAACATTATACCGATGGGAGTGGGCGTGGAACCGTGTTTGTCCACATTGAGGCAGCCTGACCATAATGATTTGAGGTTGTGACTGCACAACTCTGCATTTACAAATATTGTGTTCATTTTATGAGGTGTGCAATCACAACCTCAAATCAATATGGTCAGGCTGCCTCAATGTGGACAAACACGTTTCCACGCCCACTCCCAACGATCCAGCAATAACATACACTTGTGCGGTTAATTATCTGTTGGTTATCTCATTATGACATTTTAAGATAAACACAATATTTGTAGGTAGACTACTGCAATGAGTATATACCAAAATACATAATGGCTCTCATACTATCCCTGTGTTAATATTTTAATATTATTATATCTTTGCACTGACATGGTTTTCACACCCAGTCCTTGAAACATTGATTACTAATCTATCTATTTATGCTATGCATGTTCTAGACATTATTAGTACGCTTAGACAGTGTCTGTGCTATCCCAATGTCTGTCCAGTTGATTGTTGAACTGATTGTTTGTCTTGTAATTAACAGCAGTTGTGGTTTCCATTCATTCACTACTCTATTTGCCAATCAGTTTGTCCTTAGTGTGGCACAGGATCGGTGTTTGACCAGTTTTAAATTACATCCCCTTATTGTGTTGGTGTTTTCCAATTCAAAGAATCTACTATGTGGGATGTCCTCAAATCCATGGATTTTCTTATAGGTCTAACATGCTGTACATGTTCTAGACATTATTAGTACAGACTGTCAGTGTCTGTTATATCCCAATGTCTGTCCAGTTGATATTTTAACTGGTTGATTGTCTTGAAATTAACAACATCTGTGGGCAGGATCAGTGTTTGACCAGTTTTAAATTATGTCCTCTTGTTCTGTTGCTGTTTTTCAATTCAAAGAATCTACTATGTGGGATGTCCTAAATCCATGGATTATCTTATAGGGTTGGATCGATTTGTGGTGATCTCCATCCTTCACCAAGTTCGCCCGCCCATTTCCTCCCGGTAAAAAGTTTGCAGTAATGGCACCAGTAGTGGGCAGGCATGGAGAGTCTTGTGGGCGGAGATGACTAGTAAATTTGGCGGGGATGGCTAGTGTATTAGCCTGGTCCGATCAGATATGTGCGCCCAGAATGAAGTATAGGTAACTATAGGCAGTCAGTTTGCAAAGTTTATATAGGCCTAAAGTTGATAATCAAAATGTTGGAACAATTGGAACAGTTTTAAATGGCTAAGATATGTTGGCTAGTGAACAAATTTGGTTGTACAAGTGTATTTAAATCACGACAACAAAAAAGAATTCTGTAAAATAATTATGCAATAATGTTATCAAAATTGCTCAAATATGGTGTATGAAATTGGTCTATAGTGGCCGTCTGATTTAGTGGGGGACATAATCATGATGTTCTTGTGTTAAACGACTACCTTAAACATAGTGTGGTGTTTTTTTATCTTTAGCATGAAAACCCGAATGAGATAAGATGACCATGAATCATGAACAAATGTTTTCAGCAAAAAGATCATCTACCTGTTCTTGCTGTGTGAGACAATTTCTAATTTCTCTGCCGACAATTTGAAATAATAGTGACAAACATCATACTCTTCAGCAATGACACATGATTCTTGACAAGACTGTCATCGTTATGATAATGATGTGAACTGTGAATATATAAGCAGCCTGTACCAACGTCCTATCCCAGCCAGCATGCCCGAGTGGGCCCCACTAGGGTTTGATTGGGCTGATTAGGGCTGAGTGGGCTAGGGCTTTGAGTGGGCTTTTGTTTGGGCTCGGTTCGGGGCCCGATTGGGTTTTTGGTCAAATTACAAAATGTGATAATTATATTCCCTGTGTCACATTTCATGTGAAAAATCATTCCCCCAATTAAATCGCAAAGAATATTTCATGACATAGCTTTTTAAATTTTGACAGGGCTGAGAAAGGGCTGAGTGGGCTAGGGCTTTGAGCGAGTTTTCATGTGGGCTCTGTTCCGGCTATTGATACAATTTTAAATCTTAAGAATTATGTTCCCTGTGTTTCATTTCATTTGAAAAATTATATTTCCCATTGAATTTCGAAGTCTAAAGCACGATCGAAGTTTATCTAACTTTTGACTGGGCTGAGGTAGGGCAAAGTGGGCTAGGACTTTGAGTGGGTTTTCGTGTGGGCTCTGTTCGGGGCCCGGTTGGGCAATCAGTACAATTACGATTTGATCAAGAATTATGTTCCCTGTATTTCATACCATTTGTACAATTATTTTCTCCATTACATCTCAAAGCATAAAGCATGATGAATGTTTATTACTTTTGATAAATCTCAATAATGTCTGAGCGGGCTTTCATGTGGGCTTTGTTCGGGGCCCGATTGGGCTAATGGTACAATTATGAATCCAAAGAATTATATATGTTCCCTATGTTTCAACAGTCCCCCAACATCGTCACTCGAATGGATTCATTTCAAATTTGGAATGTCAACTCCTTATGACAAGGCCTCGGTGGGGAGTTCATATCAGCGAAATATGTCCAAACCATCAGCGTTATCCCCCTTGATTTCATGAAAAATCGAAAAATATGTCGCTTCCGTTCGATAACTTCAGTTAGCTTTAATGGATTCATTTCAAATATCACCTCCTTATGACAAGACCTCGGTGGGGATTGCATATCGGTGAAATGGGTTCAGATCGATCACAGTTATTCCCCTTGAATACTTGAAAAATCATAAAATATTTAATTGTCTCCTTTCAATAACTTCAGTTAAACTGCTGGGATTCATTTCAAATTTGGAATATCAGCTCCTTATGACAAGACCTCAGTGAGGATTGCAAATCGGCAAAAATGTGTCCAGAACTATCAGAGTTATTCCCCTTGATTTCCTGAAAAATCTTTAAATATTTGGTTTCCGTTTGAAAACTTCAGTTGGCCTGGATGGATTGAGACTGGGATTGCATTTGGCCAAGATCTGTCTGTAATGACCAGAGTAATCCCCCTTGATTTCCTGAAAGATTGTATGTACAACATTTGAATTTAAAAAATTAGGGTTGTACTAAAAAGCCCTGGTCGGAGGATGTGTGACCAGAACTGGTCTTTTATTTCATTTGAAAAATTATTTTACCCATTGAATTTCAAAGTCTAAACCACAATCGAAGTTTATAACTTTTGACTGGGCTGAGTAAGGGCAAAGTGGGCTAGGGCTTTGAGTGGGCTTTCGTGTGGGCTCTGTTCGGGGCCCGATTGGGTAATCAGTACAATTACGGGCTAATGGTACAATTATGAATCTTAAGAATTATATGTTCAACTACATGCCCTCACTGTAGAGGCGAAGAGGAAACAATGATGCACTTCCTTGTTGTATGCCCATTGCTCAACCATGTTAGATCAAAGCATATAGACAAAGTATTGAACATCCTGAAGCATTCTGGTCTCCTATCAACACACGAAACCTGTCTGCAAGATATCCTAGATCCTGGTAGACTTATCACCGAGTGTCTAGGGAACTCTGCCACATAGTGCACCATGCACGGAGAAAGATGATCCTGGAAAACAAGAGCACATGCATGACCCAATGATGGGAAGAGGCTGTCATGAACCCTAATCAAATTAAACCTTTTTGTTTGCGTTGCGTATATTACTATGATTAAAGATCAGAGACTTTCCATTACTGCGAATAAATGTGAATCGTGAACTACTATAACGACTAAGCAGAAGTTCTACTGAAGAGTACAGATCATTCTACATCTTAGGATACTACTCGATAAGGATCGAGGTGCATCTAAAGGACAAGCATCCAAGAAACAGGATTTAACAAGACAATACAAGACAAGAATTATTTTCCCCATTAAATCATGAAGCATAAAGCATGATGGCAGTTTATAACTTGTAACCCCACTCCACAACTTTTGGATCAAGGTGGGTGGGGTATTTGCTGGAGGCCGTTGCAAAGCTATGAGTTTGCCCCCAGCCCACCCCAACTTTTTGAGCATCTAAACGTGAAATTTCATATTTACATGTAACCCACAAAAATGCAGAAGCCATCTCAGAACATCTAGATTTCAAGATATGTATCTCAAGATAGGAGAGACTGGAGAGCCGCCACTCTCACCCCCATTGCACTCCCCTGCACCCCCACACCCCACCACCACCACCACCACCACCACCACCACCCCTGACTCCCTAACAATCACAATTTAGGGAGTGGGCTTTTCTAAGTTTCGAACAACTTGTGCCCAATCCCATTGTAATATATGCAGTAAAATATGTTTAAAAAAAACAACAACCACAATTTGAATTGAATTGAATTTGCATTTATTTGGCTGAATGATATTTACAGTATATATTGTGCATACAGGGAGTCCACTAGAAGCATAGCCTATATATGTAGCCCCCCCCCCCCCCACTACCACACCACCCCAAAGCAACAATCGTTAATATGTACGGAATTTCCCAAAAAAGTTAAACCAAGAACAAAGATGTAGTATAAGACGTATATGCTGGTGATTGGAACTAGTTGAAATTCCCCTTTTTAGCCATACCCATCACTGTCGTCTGTTTCAATTTGTCAAATGTTGAATGTTTATAAATAAGTCACAGATCGTTCAATGCAAACTAATTTACTTTCATACCGTACAATATAACATTGCATTTGATAAGGCTCCATATAAACGTCTAATTAAAAAACTAACTGCATATGGCATAGAAGGTAATTTGTTAAACTGGATCCAATCCTTCCTAACAGGAAGGCAGCAACAAGTAGTTATAAATGGAATCATATCTAAACCAACAGACGTAACAAGCAGTATACCACAGGGCTTAGTTTTAGGGCCATTACTGTTTATAATTTACATTAATGATCTTCCCGATGTAATCAGTAGTGGGTCTGAGATCTTTTTATTTGCAGATGACACTAAACTCTTTCGATCAATCTTTAACCCAAAAGATTGCGACACCCTGCAAAATGATATTAACTCTATGTGTTCATGGACTTATAATTCATTATTGAGGTTCCACCCAGATAAATGCAAAAGTATGCGAATATCAACAAAAAAAACATCTCTACACACTTATACAATGGAATTTAATAACCATACTCTAGCCCATTCATCTAGTGAAAAAGATATAGGTGTCATAATAGACGATAAACTATGCTTCGATGAACATATAAATTGAAAAATAAGCAAATCTAACCAAATAATGGGACTGATTAGGAGAACATTTGACAATCTAGATAAAGAAAACTGTAAACATCTCTACAAATCTCTTGTTAGGCCACATATTGGTTACGCTAATGTGGTTTGGACTCCATATCTGAAAAAGCACATAAATGCAATCGAAAATGTCCAAAAACGGGCAACCAAACTTGTTCCTGGTATGCGTAATCTACCATATCACGTACGCCTCCAAAAGTTAAAGTTACCAACATTAGGATTTAGAAGATTGCGTGGCGACATGATCGAGTTATATAAAATTCTTAGCAATAAATATGACCAAGTTACTGCAGACCTTATTGAGCGACAAGACACAAATAGCATAACTCGAGGCCACAGCCTAAAAATTAAGAAAATAAGACCAAGACTCAATATACGAAAGTTTTCTTTCCCGTTGCGCTGTACTGATCAATGGAATAAACTACCCGAATCCGTTATCAGTGCCCCCTAAGTGAATTCTTTCAAAGCTAGACTAGCCAAGCTATGGGAAAGTCATCCATTGCGCTATAACTACGACTGTGAACCCATCTGTAATATTTATACTCCAGAATCATTATAACATAGCCAATGTATAATTGTTAATAACAACTTAATAACATTTAAATGAACCATAAATATATGCAGCCCATTCCTGACGTTAGAGGCTTGTTGATGCCTGCTGTCAGTAGAGGATTCGTGTAAGTTCGTGTAAGTACGTGGAGTATACCAGCCACGGTGCTCCTACGACAGGAGGAATTTACAGAAGAAGAAGAAGACAGTGTTAACCGATCACGGTCACAGATGTCCAATTTATTTAAATGTGAAGAAAACATTGATCTCGTGACGGCGGCCTTCATGGAAAACATCAGCTTTCCGGTAAATGTCATGCAAGTAATAAATTGTTATCTTGAACTAGATGCTAGAACCAGTTTTCGTAAAGTTCAAGTTGAAAGTTGCTTTTATTTATTTCATTTTCAAGTTCAAAGTTGCTTTATTTCATGGTTTTTCTATACATGTAAATATAATCTAAACACGCAGTCCATCAAAGGTATGGCCTATTGAGTGATGGACTCCTTACACACATTACAAAACATTTATACATTAAATGATTAACATATATACGACCCCACCTACTACCTAGAATATAGAAACGTGGTATGGTCTCCACTGTACAAAAAAGACGTGCTGTTACTTGAAAACGTCCAGCGATGAGCGACAAAGATGATCCCAGGGCTAAGTGATTTACCATATGAAGATAGACTCAGAACACTCAAACTACCAAGTCTAGTATATAGGCGGCTTCGCGGAGACCTTATCGAGGCTTTCAAATACACGCATAATATGTACGACGTCAATCGGGAGCATCTACTGCCATCAGACGTAGGTGATCGCACAAGAGGCAACAGTTACAAGCTCACCAAACAACGCTTCTGCAGTGATACCAGAAAGAGGTTCTTTAGCATACGAGTGAACAAGCATTGGAATAGCCTACCTGATCACATAGTGACAGCTCCAACACTCAACGCCTTTAAAGGAAGGATTGATAAGCACTACCGAGAGAACCTCTACACAATTCAGTTCCCGATCGCACCCATCCGCACCCAATCAGTTAAACAGGTTAATGAAACCCAGGTTCAAGAAGAAAGTGAAAATCTGTTACAGGCTTACTAGACTAACCAGCAGAAGAGGATATGTATATGTATATATATGACACACAAGACAGTGGCACAGTGACAGAATGCTGAAAAGCTACCTTGATATGAAAACTTATACAGGGACTTGACTACCTTTCTGGGATTATTAGCCAGTAAATTAACCTATTTGGGGATTTTATTAGCCTGTTAGCCTATAGGTTTTACGGAATTCCCTTATGACGTCATTTTCACGCGTGTGCAGATGACTGGCCGTCAAGCGTACGGCCAGCTGATCACTGTTTTGTTAGTAAACAACATTACACTGCCGCGTTTAATGCTACTCAAAGCCATGAAAGTTGCAATTTTACGTCAGCTCTACTGGTAAAGTTGGCCGAATTGACAATTCTAACATGGAATACTATTTTACTATGCATTTTTAGAAATATATTATTGATTCTATGCACATTAGAAGGCTAAATACTACCGCAATGATATGTCAGAAATGCCCCCACACCATCAGTGGATAATGGTAGGCTATAGTACCAATACAAGCAGCTGCCCGATAGATGTTTACGAATGCGGTCAAGATGGATGTATATATATATATATATGCCCTACTGTCATAATGATTATCCGTGTGTGTATAGGCGGAGAGAGAGAGAGGGGGTGTTAGGCGTGTATGTGTCTGTCTGTCTGCGTGAGGTAAACCTCCATATTTAGGTTGGCTTTGCACCCCCTCCCCACCCAACCCCACCCTTAGGGTCGTGGTTGGTGAGGGTGGTGGTGGTGGGCTGCATTAATTCCCACCCGCATCCCATTAAATAAACAATGATTAATTTCAATTTGATTATGAATTAATTAATCAATATGCAGGAAACTACTTCTCAGAGCATTTCGTTTTCCAATTAGTATAGGGGAAGGGACATGACACCCCTCCCTACCACCACCGCCATTGGGAACCCCACCCAGACCATGACTGCTAGGTTAGATACACCCCATAATAAAATCTTAAATCCACCATGACACATTGGTGAATTTATTATTAAACCCTCCAGACTTATGAGTGTTATTTTCACAAATTGTGGGGTTAGTGACAGAAACAGAGGGTGAGGTAGGGAGCATTAGACCCCTAAATGTTTTATAGATGTTGTGTGGAGGGGTAGAGGGAGGGTGATGGTTAAGACAATTTCTTTTCCTGGCAGCAGCCTTGAGAATGTATAATAGTCAGTAAATAAAATAATACTAAATACAGTCATACTCAGATAGTTGATCAGGACAGCACATTTTAATATTCAACTGGAAAAACATCTGAAATTTACAGAGTGACATGGTGAGGTCATATGCTGTGGGCCAGGGGCTATAGGACCTGGCTCTATGGCTATCATCTGTTCAGCATTATTCCTGTAATGGTGACGATTGGTAAATGATATTTGAATTTTTGCATAGTAAATGGCCATTTATAGGTTACGGGAAGAATTTTTTACTTTACTTTATTTTATTGCCCCAGTAACAAAGCCAGACAGTTAATTTTTCAAAGAGTAGTCTTCCTTTGGCTTGCAAAAGGACATCTTTCAAGACGTACCACTACACAAGCAATTTTTGGCAAACGTGACAATTTCCCCCATTAATGGTCAAATTTCATTAAGAAAATTTCCATTTTTTGACACAATGTACATTTACACTTTGGAGATCAAAAGAAGGCAATTTTGAAAATTTACAACTGAAATGACTGGCTTGATTATGAAGCCAGGCATCTCAAGATCAATACAAATGCTGGTTTTGGATAATTTGGCCTTTAAAGGGTTGAAACCTACTCACTTTGTTATATTACATACGTTATACTATGCTAGGAGACAAAACTGTTGATAAAATGATTGAAAAGAAATTGGGAATTAGTCATTCTTAGAGCAAAGTAATTTCAATTAGCAATTCCAATTCCTAAAAATTTACCAATTTATCCAATGTGTGTGATTGAATTAGTTCCAATTACCACCAGTCCTGGTCATTGTTAAATTGAATCTGCTATCTAGAGCCTATAAATTTCCCTGTATGGGCAGAGTTACACCCCTGTCTATCAGGAACTAGCTTTCAAATATATAATTTTCAGCAATTCCTGAGTGAATAGTACATGGCTAGATACTCATATACCCAGGGTTGGGTTTTGGACTGTCCAAAACTAATTTTGAACAGACTTTGTCCAAAACCTGTCTAAAACCTGTCTTAAAGGGTTTAAACCAGTCCAAAACTAATTTCAGCATATTTGTACTATGCTTATTCATGCTTACTTACTAGTCTTAGTAATAATGCAATAAAAGAAACAAAACACCATAATAACATACAAATTGTATTACATTGTATATTAAGATATATAAAGTTATTACAAATATTATGCATGTTAACAGATTAAGATTACAGGCATGAAAATTCAGTTTTATGAAATGTGTAAGAGGTATGACATGTTGCTTATGCTCATTTAACCTTCAGTAATCTAAATCAGACAGTCCTCTCAGCATCCTATAACAAAAGACACCCTTTGATGCTTTCTCTACTCCTAGTCTGTTCCGGATATTTGTATGTATGTAACTGAAATTGCTAAAGATTCTTTCAATGGATGCTGATGAGGCTGGCGCATCCATCAATTGAAGGGCCATGTCTATAAAATCTGCAGACACACCTAGAGGTTTCAGACCTTTCCACCATGTCAGTGGAGGTACCTGGACAGCAGCATCAGAGAAATAAGATACAGGAAATGGCATGCTCTTGGCTTGGTAAGAGATTAATGTCGCTATGAAATTTGGATCTACTTATAACCCATTTGTTTACGATTTCAAGCTGATCTGGTGTGAGCAGCTCTCCTTGGTACTTTGGGTGTAGTGTGTATGCCACGAGGTGCTCTGGCAAGACTGCCTTGTGAAAACGAGCAGATACATGCTTTTTATGTGGTTCAAGCAAAGTGTTGTTCTTACGGTTAATCCAAACATTACATGCATCAGCCAGTGTTGCCGAGTCACCCTGACAAATATCAATCGCATGGGAAATAGGTCTTAGCTGCTCTGCTAAGTCTCTGGCATTCTTAAATAGGTTATAATCCATAATCTTTCTAATAATAGCACTCTAACTCTCCCTCGTGGTCCTGGACAATTTTCATGAAGTGTGGTCTGTTATGAATGAAAGAGTCTATACACATTAGTTGACTCTTCCACCTTGTGTCACAAGGAAGCTGCGGCTTCATACTGCCAGGGCAATCGGAGAGCCAGGATAATGGTTTGTGGTGATTCCTAAAATATTTCTGAGTTTCAACTATATGTTTAATTAGTGAATCTGGTGTTATATCTTGTCCTAACAAGTTCAACCAGTGTGCTGAACAGCCATATACAACTAAATCATTATCCTCTGCCTTTAAATTGTCACTCATCTTTTCCATGTTTTTCGCATTATCTGTAACTATCGTCCTGACTGTGCAGTTATATTTCTGCTTAGCATGCTTAATTGTCTCCTGGCATTTAACCTTACAGTTTTCAGCACTTTTAGTCATCGAACCAGTGTCATAACTATGTAGAAAGAAACTCTTTCCTTCAACTTGCAAACACGATGCTATAATTGGCTCATTGTGCACATTGCTCAAACCATCCTCTACTAAGGTTGCAGTCTTGCCATTCAAAATCGCCTTCATATCTTCTGTCACCTGATCGTGGACTGTATCCAACAGTGTGCCACCGATTTGCTTACGGGAAGGTGGTTTATATCCAGGGCGTAGTAATTGAACAACCTTTATAAACTGAGGATGCTCAACAAGTGAAAATGGGAGGTTGCATGCATAAAACAGCCTTGCAATTTCTACGTCGATTGCCGATTTCATCGAAGAGCTGGTGGAGATGCAGTGACGACTAAGGTCTGGTTGAACTGAATCTGCTTGACGCTTCATTGGTGGCGACAATGGCGAATTTTCTCTGGCACGCTTTGTGGGTGCTGCCGCAACTCGTTTCTGAAATAAGAAATACATGTACATGTATATATTGTAAAGCAAAGTCAAATTCACTGCGCATGTGTGTTTATTTTTATATCCTATAATTACTGTATTTATTGTATAAAAGTGTGAATAAGAAATATTATGTTGAATATTTTGAAACTAATTTGAGTGGAAGCTGTTTTTGCCAAAGGCAGCAAGAGCTTACAGTCAAATTATTTTCCAAATATTCAACATATTTCTTGCATGTTTGATTTGAAAGGAAAATAATGGGATTAATGGATGAAAGGGTTAAACTACCCTTCCCTCTGTTTAAACAGTGACTATAACTACTATATTTGTCCAAAAAAGTACACAAAGATATTCTGTTGAATATTTTGAAAATAATTGGACTGGAAGCTGTTGCTGCCTTAGGCAGCAACACCTTCAGGTTAACTTATTTTCAAAACATTCAACATATTTATGGTCCAGTCCATTTACATGTAGCGTAGAGTAATTTCAGCGGTGAAAGGGTTAGCTGTACTTGGATTAGTTAACTATAATAGCAATTAAAGGCTCATTCACTTGTAGGTGTTACAACATAACATCTACTGAAGTGACTGCTGGTCATGCAGGTTATCTGAACTTAGATCTGATCCCCCACACAGAGCCTATTGTTAATACCTCCAGCCATCTTCCACACTCAAAGGCATAGACATCATAGTTGAATAATTACAGCCTGTAGTTAACTCTTTCAATAATAATGAATGACCAGAAATGGCAAATTCCTTACAAGTTAACAGATTTTCTGTTGAATATTTAGACAGTAATTTGCCTGGAAGCTGTTGCTGCCTGAGGCAGCAACAGCTAGTCAAGTTATTTTCTAAATATTCAACAGTTTTCCTATTATACAATCTGACTGAAAGTAGTTGCTATCTTATTAAAGGATTTTACTGCAGTTACATGCTCTAAGATAGCAATTACTTTCAGTCAAATTGTTTTCAAACAAATCTTGTATATATGTTAAGTGATATAGAAGTTACCTCTTCGCTGATGATGGGTTCTGGAGTCAGTGTCTCATGCTTCTGATAGTGGGCTTTCATTCTTGCTACTTTATTTACAAGTTTGTAATCACATTCTCTACACTTAGGAAATGATTTTCCATTACTCTGAACTTCTAAGAAATGCTTCCAAATTGGATCCTTAGGCCTACCACCCTTAAAATACATCTTTGATCAAATATTTCAAATAACATCAAAAGTTAATATTATACTGAGAGAACATCCAGACAGGAACTAAACAGATGAACTTAATTAAGAAGATTTACTTGATAACTGATTTCTAATAGAAAGTGGAGTAGAATTATATAGTGATGAAATAAGCTGATAATTGTATTAATTGTCAGACTAGAGGTTAGTCACTGTATGCTAGTTGTGTAAACATGTATCAGAGGAATATTGTAGTATAAACATAGCCATGATAGCTATCAAAAAGCAATGAGAAAACTTAACTAGTCTCAATTATAAGGAAAACACCCTGCTGAATATTTTTGAAACTAATTTGACTGGTAGTAACAGGTGTTAATCAACCTAAAATATAACTTAAGCTTATGGAGAAATATTTTTGACCAGGATTTTAGGTTTTGGACAGTTTTGGACACTTTTCAGGTGTCCAAAACCGATTTTGAGCGGACGGTTTAAACCTGGTTTAAACCACTAGTGTCCAAAACTTACCAACCCTGCATACACCACAGGTCTACTCCACTCCTATTTAAAAGACAAATTGGTTTCTATGCTTGGGAAGATGTGGGGCCATATGCTCAGCAATGTTTTAATATGGCGTGAGTGATTCAACACTGGCAATTCTACCTAATTTATCTGAACCAATCCGTGGCATGGCAATTTTGAAAATTTACAACTGAAATGGCTGGCTTGATTATGAAGCCAGGCATCTCAAGATCAATACAAATGCTGGTTTTGGATAATTTGGCCTTTAAAGGGTTGAAACCTTCTCACTTTGTTATATTACATATGTTATACTATGCTAGGAGACAAAACTGTTGATAAAATGATTGAAAAGAAATTGGGAATTAGTCATTCTTGGAGCAAAGTAATTTCAATTAGCAATTCCAATTCCTAAAAATTTACAAATTTATCCAATGTGGTAACTGAATTAGTTCCAATTACCACCAGTCATGGTCATTGTTAAATTGAATCTGCTATCTAGAGCCTATAAATTTCCCTGTATGGGCAGAGTTACACCCCTGTCTATCAGGAACTAGCTTCCACATATATAATTTTCAGCAATTCCTGAGTGAATAGTACATGGCTAGATACTCATACACCACAGGTCTACTCCACTCCTATTTAAAAGACAAATTGGTTTCTATGCTTGGGAAGATGTGGGACCATATGCTCAGCAATGTTTTAATATGGCGTGAGAGATTCAACACTGGCAATTCTACCTAATTTATCTGAACCAATTCATGGCATAGCACTTGCAGATGCACATATCTGATTATCAAATGCTAAAACATTTTGTAGAACTTGCACTGTTTGCATAAGCTGAGATAAACATTGATTGTTCTTTCTATACTATCTATTTTATCAAGCATATCTCATCAGTCACCCATATATTAAATGATGTAATTATTTAAATAATTTTGTTATTAAATTTACTGTTAATGCAGAATTTGAAGTAGATGTGAGGCTCTACATGGTTGGTTCTCAGTTATTTTAACTACATACACATAATTTATGCAATAGCAGTTGGTATCATGTCTTGAAGCCCAATAAACTAATAACCCAATCACATGCCCCTAGCAATTGAGGTAGGTAAATGTAGAGAAGTATCTTTCATGGTGACGGTTAGGGTATTACTATGTTTTTGCTAAGCACAGCAAAATAAATCTAGGAAAATAATAAAACTGAAAATTCAATAAATTTTACAATCAGTCCAGTCTTATGTAGAAATATAAATATTGCAATATTTTTGAGATCAGATAAATTGTATCCATTGTTGCAGGTACATATATGTAATGAATCATAGACATCCATATGCTTTAACCCTTAAGGGCATGTAGCTATTCATTAACCATTTATCCCGCTGAATTCCCCATGTCTCATTTTCAATGCTACCATCCAGGAAAACTATTGAATATTTTGAAATTAATTTGACTGGCAGTTGTTGCTGCCTAAGGCAGCAATGGCTTCAAGTCAAATTAATTTCAGAATATTCAACAGAATAAGTTTTATATCATAAAGAATATACTTTTTCAGGGATTTGTTGGTGAAATTGTTAACTAAATACACAATTAAACATGATCAACATATATTCAAAGTTAGTTAAGCTTATTTACTTTATGCATATAGTAACAGTGACTTCCTCTTACAATCAGTGGGGTTGCCCTTAGCTGGCCTACCACTTGAAATGCAGGAGAAAACGTCTTTCCATCCCACTCACCCCATATCCAGCCCATATACACCTCCAAATCAGCTCCTGCATCTCAAAATCCGACACACCCAGCTGGTTATCATATTATATCTCCTGCCAGCCATGGATAATTAAACTTACTTAAAAGAATAACAACACTGCTGAATATTTTCACATGAACTTAGACTAAGATCTATTTTGCTATCCCCCCCCCCCCCCCCTCACTCCAACCCCGCACACCAACCGCCCACAACTCAACCAAACATGCATACAGTTATCGCCTCTCTCAGTCGTCTAGAGGTATAATTTATCACCATTCATACCATCATGCACTTATTTGAGCATGAACAGCACAAATGTCGCCATTCACATACAGAATGAGCAAGCCATTTGATGCACGAATACTGGTTCCAACGTGGTATGAAAGCAGTAAATAAATCATTGCTCTCTATATCGTACACAAATAAAGTGGAAATTGAATATATTCCGCCAAACAATTATTATTTAGAGGATTAGTGTGGTGTAAGATAAGTTTACGGCCAGGAAGATCAGTGTTTACTTTATCACATCAGTGAACGCTTGACAGCCAGGCTTCCCCCGTTCTAAAAATAATGATGTAATGACGTCACGAAAAAACCTCCTATTAGTTGATGGTAAAAATAAAATCTGTCTTTATATGACTCCCAAACGCATAATCATGAAGTTTAGATTAATTTTATGTATTGATCTAATGCGTGGTTTATTGATGCAAACTATATAAATAATTTATCAACACAAATGTCTACGCTGTTTGAACGACACCAGTTTTCATTTTTAGACTTGCCTGGGGAATATTATTTTAGAGACCGACCACACAATGAAACCAATGGAAACTCTACAGCTAATAGTGAAGGGTGTCAACCACACACACTCCCAAAGTTGGGCAATAGAATGCATTCATCAGCATCATGTTTACAGGAGGCATAAGCCAGTGCTGTGTTATTGCCTCAGGCGCTTTTTGTTGTAGTTGGCTTGCTAAGGCCAACTCAAAAGGTTTTCTTTGAAGTTAATAATCTAGTTTGTTCTTGAATGAATTGACTGTTATTTAAGACGTTCGCTCTTATTTGCGGAAATGCTGTGGTGCAGATGGGTGTTCCCGTGTTAGCTGTGGTGTGCTGCCTACACTCATTGTTAAATCATGCGCCTAGCATTTGGTTACATGTTGATTTGTGGAGGCCCTAGTTGGTCTTATTGCTGTTGTTTTCATTTTCTGTGTTTATCCCTATCCGAGTCTCGTTCTCTACGCTAGTGTCTCAATGCTACCACAAAAATGTGGCATTCATGATTGCCACACTTGACCATGGTAACCCTTTAATTGGCAACATTTCAAGAAAAGTAAAATATTTATTTACAGAATGGCCATTTGTAGACCAAGAGAATATTATTTTGAAAAGTTTACCATTGCAATGACTGTCTCGGTTATTGAGCCAGGAATTCTGGTGACAACTTTTTAAAATCGTCTTCTCTTGGCACTTCCACTACTCTGAAAGTATGTCATGCATCAGAAGTAGGTCAGCATGGCCTACTTTTAGCCAGCAATACAATACAACATTCTTGTCATAAAACTATACTCTGTTGCATACTATGCAGTGTTGAAGATTAGCATGGGCCCGGCTAACGTGGCTCCTAGATTTTAGGCGGGGGGAGGGGGGGTGGGAGCCTACCAAAATTTCAAACTCACTAGCCTAGCTGGCGACCTAAATTTTCAATTCATATTAAGATTGCGAACATAAAATCATTTTATATAGGTGATGAGTCTATTGCATTTTGAGCCAATATTATTAACCCTATTAACTAACCGATGAATTCCCAGTATTTCAATCTCGGGGCAAATGAATGAGAACGATGTTGAATATTTTGAATTTAATATGACTGGAAATAAGACAGCAATGGCTTCCACTCATATTAATTTCAAAATATTCAACAGAGCATGCTACACAGTGTATAGAATTTACTCTTTCAGGGATAAGTCATTGTAATGGTTAAGATTGAAAACAATGGTTTTTAGATTGTCTTAGATGTCCTGTATTTCTAAATGTTGGACCATGTGTGTCGATGCATCATAATGATAAAATTGGGCCCTTGAAAAAATTGTCTGGACCCCTTAATTGGTCTGGTAATAGCCCAGTAACCTGTGTTAGCAGGGTACCATAGGGCAAACAAAATGCCTAGAATTACTTTTGTGTAGCCTAGAAATCGAGATTGATCGATGTGATTGAGCTATTATTAAAACCAAGATATGAGATTTTAGTTAATTTAAATACTCGTTGGAATCGGTTGGAGTATTATTACTATAGATCCCTTGTGAATTTCTACTATCCTCACACACCCACTTAGTGACACCTTCCAACTCACACATACACCCAGCCAGTGACACGTAAATTTACTCATCCACCCACACACTACAGGGATACCTACCAATCCACTCACTCATGCATCCTCCAAGTCACCGACTGAGTGATGTCACTCACTATGTCACTCACTTACTTCTCGTTCGTTCGCTGACACGCCAAAGCTCACTCGCTCGTGCACACACACACACACACACTCACTCACTCACTCACTCACTCACTCAACCACACTCACAGACTCACAGTCATCATCACTCAGCACATGGTTCTGCCCAGGACGAAATTAGTGGCAGACATTTTTACAGCAATTTTACAAAGTCCCTTGAAAAAAAGCTTAATTTCAACAAAATATGTGAGAAATGGTGGTTAAGAAAGATAGTTTAGTCTTTAGTGCTGGTTAAAATTGTTGAGTGGTGGCTAATCCCGACCAGTGTGCGCAGAACCCTGTCAGCACTATTGTCAATCTTGTTAGCATTACTCAAGTCACCATCACTGTCACTCACCGTCACCATCACTCATTGTTACAAGCACTCATAATTACCATCGCTCACATTCACTCACACATGATACCATCAGCGACCACTAAATCAGTAGTAAATCTTCAATAATAACCTTCTTGCCATACAAATGCCGAGAATGGACAATCACAAAGCCAATTATATTTCAATTCTAGCAAATCTTGACAATACAGCAAATAGTCCACGTTTACTCTGATTCAACCCACCCCTGTGCCAGATATTTGGACAGACTGACGGTGAGGGGATTGATCAGTGAACTGCAGGTTAGGAAATTGAATGTATTATTATTATTATTTGGGAGCACAATTGCGGTGTACATCTTAAAATGACGTTTGCACTTAAATACATAATACATACGTTTCCACCACCCCCACATCCTTGAGACTTCCATTTCTCATTTTCCCCTATCCCTTTACCGCCTTAATGACTAAATTTGGTAAGGAAAATCAAAATATTTTCTTATTGAATATTCATTTGCAAGCCAAGAGAAGACTATTTTTGAAAATTTACCACTGGAATGACTGGCTGAGTAATTGGTTTAATGTCTCATCCGAAAGACAGGGGGTGTAGGAATATAGTTTGGGTTTTGGTGGGGTGCCTAAACTATGCGTTGGGCCAAAACATAGTGGGAGCGGGCACTATGGGGGATATACTATCAGAGAGGAAAAACCTATGGGTGATATCGGCCCCTTACCTCCTCCCCCAACCCTGTTCCTACGGCTATGAAAGATTGTAGATAAATTGAAAAAATAAGCCTGCTGCTACTTTGATGAAGTCGCAAAATCAGCTTTGTACAGCGTTACAAAAAACAATAAAGCTTAGGAGGCAAACATTGAATATCGAACGGTTTACCACTGAATTCAATTGTTTACTGGTATAGGATCCTGAATTTTTTTTCCAAAAAATGAAAGTTTCTCTTAGCTCAGAATATCAGTAGAAATTCAGCAATTTTAGGCCTGCGCAACTGCACTAGCCAAATACAGGTATGTATGTTGACAGCACTAAGTGGTCAGAATCTAGAAAAAAGAAATTCCGAACTAGTTTAGTAAACTATTTCGGAATTTCTTTAAATATTCAAATGCTGCTGTGAATTAGGAGAACATTCTGGCACATAACATTTTTGGAAAATTTTAAAAACAAACATTTTGACATGATGATAATCAGCAATATTACATTATGTATAAACAAATACGCTAGCCTAGCGAGTCGCTAATAGTATACGGAAAAAACCTGCAAAAGGTTCCCTCGTACAGGTCAACGGTCACTTATTTTTTTACGTGCAGATAATGATATTGGTGTTTTATCACATTTCTTCTGTTATTTAGGTTAATTATTAGCTCACCTGGCCTGGTGAACTTAGGGCATGATGGCCGTCCGTCAAATCGCATCTCCTCATTTATGCTTTGACCGATTTCAACCAATATAAATGGCCCGGTGTCAACAAAACTTGGGTAGACTAATTCTATACTAGTAGGCTTCAACACTTCTAATGAGAATTCTGAGTGGTCAATATTTCTGGCAGCCATCTTGGCTTTTCTGAAAATTTTGAAAATCATTTAAAATCATACTCCTCATTAACCACTTGGATGATTTCGAGCAAACCCTTTTGGGAGGACTCTAGAGTGGTATGCTTCAGAACTGTATACAGAATTTTGATTGGTCTACTTTTTCGTCGACCAGCTTGAATTTTCCCAAAAATTGCGGGAAATCGTTTAAAAGTTAAGCACTACTCCTCATTAACTGCTTGGCCAATTTCAACTAGACTTGGCCGGAAGGATACTAGGCTAAGAGGGATTCAGAACATGAATACAGAATTTTGATTGGTCAATTTTTCTGGCCCCATCTTGGATTTTCTGAAAATTTCTGGAAATCAGGTAAAAACCTACTCATTAACTACTTGCCCGATTTCAAGCAAGCTTGGTTGCATGCCTTCCACTAGCGTAAGTCTGAGAGTACTATACTCCCAAAGTTCATGTTTGGACTCCCAAAACAAAGACACCACTAAAACTGATTTTAAGCAAATTTAATGTATGGGAACCATTTTAGACTTCCATGCTCGGACTCCCAATTAGAAATTAGTGGAAGCCATGTTTGGTTGGGAAGACCCTAGGCTGATATGCTTCAGAACTTGTATACAGAATATTGATTGGTGTATTCTTTTGGTGGCTATCCTGAATTTTCCAAAAAATGGTGGGAAATCGGTTAAAATCCTACTCCTCATTAACTGTTCGGGCAATCTCAACCGCTTTTGGCTGGAAGTATCTTAGGGTTGTAGGCTCCGGGATATCTTTTCAGAATATTGATTGTTCAAATTGTCAGGCGGCCATCTTGGATTTTAGGTTGACTAATTCTCCTTCGATCAATACTCACCATTCTGTTACTTCTGATAAAGAGCTGGCTCTGACAGCTGGCTCTAGGACTATAGACTTAGAAAGCTTTACCGACTCCTTGGAACCGGGTACTCGGCTCCCAACTGCCGAGTACCCGTCTACCATAGAGCTCATTCTTGTTTGCATAGCGACAAGAGAATACATGCTTTTTGCAGTTGGAAAGTCTTAAGATTGTTTACGCCTAAGTCTTTTTACTGTGATTAATTGTGATAGCCTGTGCGTTCTCAAAAGGATAATTTGGATTAATATGGACGCTTCCGAGGATATCAGGTCGTATATTTCCATGTTATTCCATAGTTAAAAGACTTGGGTCTCTAAAATTTCGTATGTGTCGCATGTTCCAATTTCTAACCCCAAAGAATCTGGGACGTGTGTTAACAACGAAATATGCCAGATGATCGCCTTCCTTTAAATCCCCAACAGGTGATCGGCAGATATGAAATTAGGTGTTGGCTTATCTGTGTTTTAAACACGATGATCGGCTGACGTCGTTCTCCGTAAGATCCGAGCGGGTGTCATCACAACCGTGTGTCTCGGATGTTTATGTGAAGAAAATGTTTCATTAATTCGCGCATCTGATTCTGGGTGCTGCGTACTTTAATTGGTACCAGAAAAACTTTGGAATTTTTAAGTTTTGCGTGTTATCACGATCTGTTTGCAATGATCAGTGGTTTCAAAATTCTTGATTTAGATGTGTGGTCTGCGGTTTTACCGTGTGCTACAGCAGTTTGTTTATATTTTGTTGTTTCTTCACATATCATTTTGGCCTTCGTTAGGAGTATAATTTATATTTATTAGTAAATATACCCTGAATGCTATGCGATATGATTCCTGGTTCCGTTATACATCCTTGATGATCAGTGTATGGGTGTATTATTGCCCGCTTTGTTCTTGTCATCATAATCAATGCGATCTTTGCTGTAACGTTGCGGGGTGGGGTGCGGGAGGGTGACAGTTAATTTATGGTCAATATATTTGAAAATTAATTGTCTGCCTTCCATTTTTGTTTCGTTCCGCTGGCTTATTGTAGGTTTGGTTTATAGGCCAAGCCAGCCCCGCCATCATGTGTCGAGTGCCACATATCGTACAGGTTCTATACAAGGACCATGTCTGTTTCCACTGTACTAAGTGTAGTCTTGACGGTAGGTGTAACGTTTGCACTGTGTGGTCGCTCGATATGATGCTTAAGTTCCTTGCCAGAAGGACTTGGCAGGGTCTGGCGCGGGGTCAGGCGGTCCGAAAGTAAATCGTGGAGCGTCCGTTTCGGCCCGTGGGGGCGTTCCACGTCTGCAACCGGAGATGGCACCGCCGGCGTGGTTTGGTCCGGCTAAGTGCAAGTAATTTTTGGCCACTGACACTGTTACTGTACTTATTTTAAAATAATTATTACCTATATTTTATGTGTTATTAGGCCAAATAAAATAATATATAATATATGTTTCATATACATCCCTCCAAAATTCAAGTAGGCAGTAGGTATGGAATTATTATTTTTTGTGGCTGGTGTTGCGGTTTCTTTTACCATGTTTTTGCTGTTCAAATATTGTCAAATTAAGGTAGAAACTGTGATAAAATCACTGAAATTTTTTAAAATCCAGCTGTCCCACTTCCCTGGGTAGAAATATTAAGGTAGCAATATTTTGGGGGTAGGTAGGTCACAGCTATTGTTACAGATACATACTGTAGGGATAGGAAACATACATATAATTTTTAGGCCTTAGCATTGATAAGTTAAATTTGGTCAAGAATATAAAAATATTTGCTTATGGAATGTCTATTTGTATGTCAAGAGGCTATTTTTGAAAATTTAGCACTTGAATCAAATAACTGACTCGGTTTTGAAGCCAGTCATTCTGTACGGTGGTAAATTGTCTTCTCCTGGCATGCAAATGGACATTCTTCAAGACCACTACAGAGGCCGGTTTTGTCTGGCTTCGCCATGAAAGGGTTGATGTGACAGACACAACTAAATTGGTAAATATCATGCGTGTCACTATATAAAGTTCTCCAGTTCCGATTGAACCCTCAACAAACCTTTTGGGAGGTTGGTCTTAGGGACATGAAGAGGCTTTATATTTGTGGGCATCAGCAATATGTCAACATCACGGAAAAGATGGGGTGCAGGCTACTGTTATACTGCTATGTATGGTCAAGAGATCATTCACAACAATCACTTGTAAACACTGACATTTCCTTTTAAAATTGATATATTGCTCAATATTACTGCATGCTAGATCACTGTCTGTATATTTAAAAAACAAGAGGCCCAAGGGGCCTATATCGCTCGCCTGGAGCATAGCCATAGGAATTTCAACTGCATGTAGAATGACCATCAACAATAAGTAGAACCATAATGAGGTGAGCAGAATTGCAACAAGAAAACAGAAGCCATGTTTCTTTATGTATCAACTTCTCTTGGACAAACAATAATGACCCTTAGTCATCAATATCATATCTCTCAAATTTTGGCCCCATCCGCTCAGCGAAAGTATCTTTCATGAAACCAGGGCAGCCTTTTTTTTTTGTGGATGACCGCCCAACCATTTGGCCAATCAAGTTCCCTTGAACAAACTTGGTTCAGCTCTTGCCCTAGATGATATTTCATGAGTTGCGAGCCAATCGCTCAAACAGTCAGAGAAGACATTTCTAAAAAGATCGGCCAGTATCCAAGATGGCCACCTGCCAAATTGGCTAATCGGCTTTTGTTTGAACAAACCTGAATCTCTATACCCTAAGGATGCATCCTGCCAAATATAATTGAAATCTGCCCAGTAGTTCTCGAGAAGACATTTTAAATTTCCCATTGCTTTAGTATGGGAGCTTTTGGCGGGAAAGTGATCCAAGATGGCCACCAAACCGTTTATTTGACGGTTTCAAAAGTTGCAAATTTGAGATCAGAATACTCAAAAGCATATATAAAACCAATTTCGTCCTCAAAATCCATCAAATAAAAGAACCCAAATGGCCGCCAAACATGCTATATTTTAATTGGCCCATGACGGGCATGTTTTTTGACGGTTCAACTTCCCTTGAACAAACATTAATGGATCTTAGTCCCTAATCATATCGCCAAAATTTCGGCCCGATACCTTCAGCCGTTCTGGAGTAGTTTTTGGAAAAAATAGGTCATCCAAGATGGCCGCCAAACTATTTAGTCAATCAAGTTCCCTTGAACAAACGGTTTCAGAGAAAATTTTTTAATACATCTAAAAACTCAGCCAAAATCCAAGATGGTTGTCGGCCCAATCATTCTGGTGGAAAATTTTCAAAAATAACATATTTCAAGATGCATACAAATGCCGGTTTATGGCTGGCTTGATCATTAAATGGTTAAAAGCACTTACCCTTTCACTGGCTTGTGTACATGTATTTTATATGTATAGTACAGCTTATAAATAAGTTAACATGTTTTCAAAACAAAAACAGAAACACATTAGTTAGTACAATTTTGAAAACGATGTAAGAAATGTTGTTGAATATTTTGGAAATATATGTAATTAGACATTGCTCTTTGTCTTCCAATCCAATTATGTTCAAAATATGCAGTGGTGCATTTTATTTTGTCTTGGAAACATGTTATGTTATTTCTGAGCTGTACTGTGACGGGCAAATTATGGATGGAAATAGCGAGATGGATGGATAGACAGGCGGCGGAAATTTGCAGATACTCAAGGTTGCTGAAATTCAACAAAATTTGGTATGTGAGTTACTGATTATGTTGCGATGTTTACATTACTTAGGCTCCGCACCCATGATTGAGGTGGGGTGGGGGGAAATGCCAGCGATGGCGGAATTCAATAAATTTTATTGTCCTTATGATTGTGGTTGTATGACTTGTCTCCATCCATTTATCTGTCCATTTCTCTACCTCCGAAACAGTTTGGTGGAATTCAACCAATTTCAATTGTAATCTTATGTGAGGTACCCTATATGATTGTGGCATGCCAGATTTTAAGACAACATTTATATAATGCAAGAGGCCCAACGGGCTTATATCATTCACCTCAGATTATTGGCCACAATCGAACAAAACAAGCTAACCAGTGGAAAAATTTACCAATCAAATTTCTGTGAAGGTTTACCTAAGTTTCATTAAAATTGGCCTAGTGGTTAATAAGTAGTCTTCTGTGTGATCTCTGAAATTGCCAGAAAATCTAAGGTGGCCGCCAAACATGCTAAATGTTAATAGATCAACGGCGGCCATGTGCTTTACATATCAACTTTCCATGGACAAAGTTTAATGGCTCTTAGTCCCTAATCATATCTCTTATCGAATTTCAGCCTGATCTGTTTAGTGGTACTGGAGACATAAGTTGCTTTTATGAAAACAAGGTTATCCAAGATGGCCGGTGATACATTTATATGACATCTCATTTGGCCAATCAAGTTACCGTGAACAAACTTGGTTCAGCTGTTCCCTCTGATGCTACTTCATTACATGTCGTTTTGATTCGCTCTCCGATGCGGTTTCGGAGAAGATTTTTAAAGACATTTCTAAAAAGTGGCCAAAATACAAGATGGCTGCTGGCCAAATTGGCCAATGAATATTCCTTTGAATATACTTCGATCTCTATGCCCTAAGGTTGCTTCCTGCCAAGTGTAATTGAAATCGGGCCATTGGTTGTCAAGAAGTCATTTTAAAGTGATGCTAATCTCGTCTCAAATGATGTATTACACCGATAGATTATGGTATGTAGATTATATAGATAGAATATCATTCATATCCTGTTACATTTCCTTACTTGTATCACAATTATCTGCTTTTTAATATCGCGTAAATGTTGAACAGTGATCGCCACTATTTTGTCTCCAAGCGACAGTGTGTGATGTCGTGTAAGTGCAAATGCACTCCATTCGTTATTATGTAATACTTTGTTGAATATTTTGAAACTAATTTAACTGGAAGTCGTTGCTGCCTAAGGCAGCAACGACTTCAAGTCAAATTAGTTTCAAAATAATAACCAGCTTACATGTATGTTTGCTTTTATACCACATAGTCAATGTATAGATGGCACCGCTATGACTGAGTGTATATACCGAGGCAGACACACTAGGGTTCTTCTGATTGGTTGGAAAGTAAACTAGATTGATTGGTCGATGATGCATCATCGCAAATCCCCACATTCACCGCTTTGAACTTTTGTCCATCCCACAACCAACCCCCTGTGGGCGGAGCCAAATGTAAGTAAATGTCCTTTTGCACCATGCAATCATATGGGTAACTCACATACCAAATTTGGTTGAACTTCATCCAACAGTATCAGAGGAGTTGCATTTCAATCAATTTCATGACCCTTTCACCCCTTTCCCCCCCCCCCCCCCCATCACCAACCCCTGGGGTGGGGGCAAATGTAAATGTGATCATCCAACATTAATATGAGTAACTCACATACTACATTTTCTTGAATTCCGTCCAATAGGGTTTTTTTTACCATTTGACCCCCACCCTCCACCTATGGGCGGAGGCAAATGTAAATGTGCTCATGCACTCGATATTGATATGGGTAACTTACATACCAAATTTGGTGGAACTTCGTCCTACAGTGTCAGAGGAGTTGCATTGCAATCAATTTTTTTTTACCTTTTGACCTCCACCTAAACCTAGGGGTGGGTCAAAATATAAATGTGCTCATTTACTCCACATTGATATGGGTTACTCACATACCAAATTTGGTTGAATTCCGTCTAATGGTTTCGGAGGAGTTGCATTACAATCAATTTTTTTAAATTTTGACCCCATCCCCCACCCACCCTATGGGCGGGGCCAAATGTAAATGTGCTCATACACCCGACATTGATATGGGTAACTTGCAGGCTTGGGTCCAAGTGCAGGGTATTGCATTTAAATGCAAATGTTTGTAAATAATTCAAATGCAAGTGCAAATGCACATCCAAATGTATTTGAATATTTGGGCACACGTCTGGTACTGAAATTTTGAGTATGCATCTGCCATCTATGTATCTGCTGGTAGTGACTATTTTTTGTAAAACTTTTTGCAGACCAGGAGAAGACTATTTTTGAAATTTTACCACTGGAATGACTGTCTCGCTTATTGAATCAGTCATTACAGTGTAAAATTGTCAAAAATCGTCTTCTCTTCATCTGCACATGGAGCTTTACTATGAACAAATAATACCCATTAACACTTTGGCACTCGAATTTGTTTTAAAAAATTTCAATTTTCTCAAAGAAGATGTCTATTTGCAAACCAAGGGAAGACCTTTTTGAAAATTTACCACTGGAATGACTGGCTCGGTTATCGAGCCAGTCATTCCAGTGGTAAATTTTCAAAAATATTCTTCACTTGGTCTGCAAATGGACATATCTCAAGACCACTGCAGAAGCCATTTTTGGCTGATATGAGGGTTAAGGGGGTGACCATATTCCTAAATATTATGTTGACTATTTTGAAGGGTAATTTCATTTATAGCCATTGCATCCTATACAAGCAACATGTGCCAGTCAAATTACTTTCAAAATAATTTTCAAATATTATGTTCAATATTTTGAAATGAAATTTATTGATATCTGCTATGGCAGCAACATGTTCCAGTCAAAATACATTCAAAATAGTTATCAGCGTATGCAATATCAGTATGAATTTAACAAATATTTTGTTGAATATTTTGAAAATAATTTGACTGGCAGCTGTGGGTCAATGTTTCCAGTCAAATTTGTTTCAAAATATTCATCAGCTTATTCAAGACCTGAATTAAGATTCTGGCACTTCTAGATTAAAATGTTTAAATCTTAACTTTGTCTTAGTCACACATGGCTGGGTATGTGCTTATAGTCAGACTGAATGACAGGCGCTTCTAATCACAATGATAAATTAACCCATTGAAGATTTTGTATGACGTCACCTAAGATTGTGACGTATCTCCCCACACTAATGATACGTGCTCTTAATATACACGCTGCTCTACAGTCTCTTTCGTTTTGGCTGAGGTTTGTATGGACGGTTGCTGCGACAACCACCTTTACCAGGAACGAAAGAGATGGATAACGGCTCGCCTCGTTGATAGATGTAAGTAACGATATTTAGTTTGTTATCCGGGCCTGATCTGACTGATGTTTCAGAACGTATAGATTCGTTACGGTGGTCTTCCGTAGTGTCCAGATTTAATAAAATCAAACTCGTGCCTTGGTTATCAAGGTGATAGATTTATTAAGCTTAAACTAACTGTACATATAACTATGGTGGCTTTTGCTGCCACAAATAAAAGATACTGACTTTATACAAGTTTGACTATATTTGATTACTTTACTTAAATTTAATGTTTCCTAACCCTAACACTATTTCAATGCGCACGAACGACGGGACTCTCAATCTAACTTATTCTAGCTCTTGATTTCGACCGGACTCCCGATTAAAGTTAAAGTCCACTTTTTATACTTCTCTGGAGCTCTTTATCATGTTCGTTTGGGTTCTTTTTTCCAGAGTTTGATTCGATGCTCATTGATTGTGACGTCATCCTGACTAATCAAACTCCGATTTTCTCTCTTAGGAAAAGAACACCGAACAAGTTAAGGCGGTTTAGTTGACTCATGAGTGTGGAATTCTATCCGATAACCTCCCCCAAACTTGACAGTGATGGATATTGTTTCGACAATCGTTGTTATTCTTTTCTCAATATCTTATTCTGACGGACGTCTTCTGTCAACTTTTCGTCTGGTTTTCTAATCTTCTTGGCGCCAGACGCTACTACATCCTCGTCCGACCCCTTGCTTATTAGGCCTGCGCCTGCATTTTACAAGGGTGCCATGACGTAGTGACCATGTGGCCCATCTGATTCACCAACATCTGGTGTCGTAGGTCGCCTCTATAGAAATATAGAAACTCGGTCACATTATCACGGTCCTATGGTAAGTCGGTCGTCGCCACGTTACTACGTCATTCTATGAGTCATTCAGTCTGTGCTACGTACACTCTGTCCGTAGCACCCTACCGACCTCTTGCTTGAATATTTAGAAAACTATTGGTCGTAACTTCTGCTGAATACTATAAAAGGTTATGCCGCGACTGCAGCAACAACTTTCATCTTTCAACCACCGACAGACTCCATCAGCTCACTGCCCTAAGTCTTAGTCTATTCTATTCCAATTTCACTTATTGTATCAGCTACATTTTCGTGTCAGTTTTGCATCGACTTGACTTGATGCACACACTAGATCGCGCTATTACATTTTCGCTCATTGCGTTATCCGTTCCTTATCTCGCCTGGTATTCAAATATAGTAATTCACTGGGGTCTTAGACTGCAAATATAAGATGTCCCCGGGGTCATGACCCCCCAGAAGACAATCCCATATCTACATACGCCCCTCAACCAAAGTTAATTGACCATCTCTCTTAAGGCCTTAAGAGAGTGTCAACTAACTCGTTGTGGACTATCAACAACCCAAACCTATACCAGCAGCCTGAACGGATACCACCTGACATTTATCCAATCATCAAGAAATCAGTAATACAGGTCAATATATTATACACCAATACTTGTCCGAGTAGCGGAATGCTCGGAAATACATTAGTAGTATACGTTAGTGTATGGTTGATAACTATACAAACATACATGTCCGGGTAGCAGAATATCGTGCGCAAAAGACTGCCCCCAGAAACACATTAATAGCATCATTAAACCGTGGTCGATAACCTCGATCCACGCGTAACTTAACATAGAAAACAATACGATCAATCAAGCAATACAATAATATAATACACCACAATCAATTATTTTTAATGACGTCATCCAATCGTGATGACCTCACCATAAATGTCAGTCCTTAATCCTACAGTGCAAATACCATTACAGATCATGTGAATTCTTCCTATTAAATAAAACAGTACACGGTACGGTATCATGATAAAGTTCGCGCCACAATTATTAATAGTCACCAATTATTGTTCCAGTAGAAACATATAAAGTTAGTGCCGAAATGTTATGCTGATACCCCCAAGCGGTCTATGCTCACGTTAGGATCCACCATGTCAACGTACGTCTCCATCTCTATCCAGTCGGCAGCCGTCGGGTCGATCTCAGTCCTGGCATCAGCATTAGGCGACGACCCGGTTGCCATCCGCAGCGGCTCCGGTAGAGCTGCAGGTCTCCGGGGCTGCTGGGTCTGAATAGTTGGTGCAATGATATGCGGTTCACTACTATGGGCCGCACGTGGCTTGCATTTAAGCGCATTCCACATGCGTGATAACACGCCACATTTGTATAATATAAGCACAACTACTAACACAACTACGAAGGAACCCGTTGAATATGATACGAAAGAATGTACCCCAATGCCATCGACCATCACTGGGTCGATCATGGATAACGGTGCTAGCGGCACGTACTTAGACTTTTGTAAATGGTTCCACGGTTGTAGCTTTAAATGGTCAACTATCATGGATTGATTTAGAACGCCGGACACATCCAAGTGGGGCATTTCAATGGCTAGGCCTATTCGAGTGTACGTCCGACTATAAGACGCTACAGGCTCGAATCGCCAGCCCCTCCCACTATACCCGCATTCTCCAGACATCAATGCATGCACACCATTACTCACCCTACATCGGTCCGTCAGTCGTCTGTCGCAATGGATTTCCACCGTCTCGCCGAACGTTTGCAACACTACTCCGATTTTTTCATTGGCAAATAATTTACTAGTGGTTACGTTTGACTTCGTTAGTTGAATATTACAGTTGCTATCATTCGCATTTGTCAATACACTCACAATACAGGGCACGTGGGTCTTGTCGACCCGTTGTTGTCCCTGGCACACCCTAAGGTCAGCACCACGACACTCCGACGCGGTAAAGTACCACCCAGTCTTGGTATCTAGACCAATGCTGGTACGGGCCAGCATCACTTGCATGTAATACCCTGTCTTGGCCAGTGGTTCAGGCCATGAGTGTAGTCCATATTCGATATATTGTCCTCCGTCAATTAACGGTAGTGTCGCCACATAATGGAGCTTCAACTCGTCCCGGCACAATGGATATACCACTACATTTCTGTAATACCACTGATACGGTTTCACCAGCCTATATTCCGCACTAATCTGTTTTGCCACGGACGTCAGATCATCGGGACCAAAAAGTTCTTCCGTTAGACGACCCAACTCCAAGGATGCCGTTTGCCTATGGAACTGTTCGGCTGCCTTCTGGTAGTCATAGACCACATGTTCAGCCGAGTCTATAACATGTCCTAACCGTACCAACGCATAGAGTTCCAACAATCGAATCCCCTGCTGCCTGAGCGCTCGGCTCATGTTGCCCGTTGCAGTGGCCAAGTTGTCGCCTAACTCGTTAATATGGTCCATGTTCATACCAATATCTCGGAAAGCTAATTTGACGTGCGACGTCAACTGATTGGTAAAATGCACCACTTTGTTCATCCTCGTCATCGCCCTCTTTACCACATCTCGTATGGTGTTTATATCCCCAGATGTAGCGGTACCGAACAGCGATGATGCGATGTCGCCCACAAAGTTAAATAACCCTCGCTTCTGCCTAGCGCCACTTCGACTTCTCATGGTTTGCTGTGTTTGGCTTGCCATCTTTCTTACCCCCCGTATTCGATGCTGTAATCCGTATATATCGTTCCCGCTCAAAAACGATGTTTTGGTACCCATGCTAGCGGTGAGACTGGCCATTTGGGCCAACTGTCCCAGGAACTCCGCGGGTAGGTAAGGATGGTCGATGGATACTATCACGGTCCATTCGGCCCGTATTACCGACACAACCTCCGGTTTGGTTATCATGACGCCGTTCGGTAGGCGGTGTATACTCGAGTCTTTACACATACCCAATACCATGCTAAACCACAACGCCATTATACACAATTGAAACGAATACATTTTTGTATCGTGCGAACGAATTTAGCTTCAATCGTTATTACACCTTATGCACTAGCTATTCGCGATGTTATAGTATAGCGATACAATACATACTACTGGCGGTTGTGCCGCCGAATGACAGCATTTATACGACCGATGAAATCAGCGTATAGCACGTCATCGCGTAGGGCGGGGTCTATTACACCAATGCGGAGTCGCTTGCCACTAGCTTCGCCATCCAGCCTATGCCCGCGCTTTCGCTTCATATCCATCCGGAGTTGCTTGATGTCAAAATCGTCATCCGGCGTATGCCCGCGCTTGCGCAGCATATAAGGATGCGATGGAAGCGTCTCCATTGGTTCAGAGGCAGGCTCTGGTGCCGCCTCCGGGGTGTCTATCACCATAGGCCTAGGAGTTTCGATGTTGTCACTCCGTGACTCATGGTTTCGATCGCGACTCGTACCAGGTTGAACCTCTTTCCGGTCAACCCTCTTACCCCCTGTACGCACCTCTGGCTCCATATCAGAAGCTGGCCGCTTCCTACGAGCTTTGGGTGTCGTATCAGCGTCGGTAACCATTGGTTCGGACTCGGGTAACATCACCCTTGTGTGATGGCTGGCTTTCGTCCCTTTGGCAGGGTTACGAATGGGACGTGGTCTTACCTCATCCCAGCACATTTCCGAGTCAACTACGCGCAACTTACATATATTAACTACACGCACCTTACCAGACCTCTGATGGCGTACGTGCGCCACAGGTCCGTTGATCTTAAAGATCTCATACTCAGGGTCACTGCGAGAGGTCAACTTCATCCTCTCCTCAGCTTTTACGACCACCGAGTCCCCCACTTTAAATTCACCAGCGTTCGCATGCTTATTAACTTGTTCCCTGTGAACCTCCCGAGATCTAGCTGTCCCCTCACGAGCACGCAGCAAGGCGTTGTTGAGATACGTCAGTCTCTCACCAAGGTCCTGCGACGCATCGATGGGAATGGCTTTCGGCAATCTCGCCCGTCGCCCATACGTCAAATAAAATGGCGTATACCCGGTCGTTGAATGACGAGTACTGCGGTACGCTGTCAAAGCTGCACCCAACTCGTCCTCCCACGCCCTCGAGGCATTGTTCACCCCTTTCTGGATCAACTCTTTAAGAGTGCGGTTGAATCTTTCAGTACGTCCATTGGTCTGCGGATGGTACGGGCTAGACCGCCTATGGTCGATACCGTGTTCTTTGAACCGCTCCTCCAGAGAAAGAGAACAAAATTCTTTACCCTGATCGGTTATTACAATTTCAGGGACGCCCTGACGCGCGACATACTCGTTGAAGAACTTTTCTTCCACATTTTGAGATGTCTTCGCTGCAATCGGATATGCTTCTGCCCAAGCAGAACAGTGATCGATCACCGTCATGATATACACGTTACCCTTATTCGATTCTAACAGTGGACCGATCAAATCCATTCCAATTATCTGACTCGGAAAATTGGCCATGGGCATTTCACTATACCTGGGTCGGGTAGTGACAGGTCGGTTGACCTGGCATTTCGTACATGTTTCAAGCATACGAATTACGTCTTTTCTTAAAGATGTCCATACAAAAGAATCCCTCACCATACCGATGGTCTTCTGCAGACCTTGGTGACCAGCTCGTTCATGAGCCATCCGGAGCACTTTCTCACGGAACAGGGTAGGTAAGACAATTCTGGGGTACTCAGCGTCCAACGCTGAAGGCGTAACTAAAGAATACAAAATGCCATTCTTGACCATATACTCCTCCGGGGTGTTTTTTAACAACTCTGGGTATTCCTTGGTCTGCTCGGCACACAATTTGTCATGTGGTATGTCGAATGCTTCCAGAGGGACGTGAGGTAACACTCCCTCGTCGACGTCTGGTATCACAAAGTCGCCCGTGTCTAACGTCGCGACTTCCACCGGACGACGTAATCTGGACAACATGTCTGCTCGAATATTCTTCGAGCCTTGGATGTATTCAATCTTACATCCGTACTCGGCAATCAGTACCGCCCAGCGCTGCACCTTCGTGTTTCTAACTTCGCCCACAAACAAACTCTTTAGGGGTTTGTGGTCGGTATACACGGTGAACTGCGCACCAAATAGATAAGGCCTAAGCTTCTTTAGCGCATATATTACCGCATAAGCTTCCTTTTCCATCACAGGCCAATTCAACTGACTGTCTTTAAGAGTAGAACTGACATACTGAATCACCCGCTCAATACCCTTGTCATCTACCTGTACCAGTATCGCACCTATCGCATAGCTAGACGCATCAGTATACAATCTATACGGAGCATTCAAATTCGGATATGTGAGAACCGTCTCACTACACAGCAAGTTTTGCAACTTCTTAAACGCTTGCTGTTCTTCCTGACCCCACTCAAAACGTTTATATTTCTTAGTCAATTCTATCAAAGGCTTAGCAATTTCGGCATAGCCTTGCACACAAGAGCGGTAATAATCTGTAGCTCCAAGGAAACTTCTCACCTCACCCACGTCGCGTGGCGGTGACATTTCTCTTATGACCTTGACCTTCTGGACCTGAGGAGCCACTCCCTGTGCTGAAATACGATATCCTAACAAATCAACTGATGGTTGGGCGAAATCGCATTTCAATTTTTTAACTTGCAAATTATATTCTTGAATTCTACGCATAACTGTACGCAAATGCTGTGCATGTTCAGCCGGGTTTCTTGAATATATGACTATATCGTCGACAAAAACATGCAGACATTTTCCCACGAATTCTCGGAAAATATCGTTCATTGCCCTCTGAAATACGGCACCTGAGTTCGCAAAACCGAACGGCATCCAAACAAATTCAAACAAACCTTGACTGCAAACGAACGCTGTTTTCACTATGTCTTGGCTGTCCATTGGTATCTGCCAATAGCCAGACTTCAAGTCCATAGTTGAAAAGATCGTAGCGCCGCCCATAGAATCAAAAATGTCCGATATATTCGGCAAAGGATAGCTATCCTTATGACAAACGGAGTTCAAATTCCTATAGTCAATACAAAATCTCGTCCCCCCGTCCTTCTTAGGAACCAACGTAATGGGTGACGCCCATGGGGACGACGACGGTCTTATGACGCCCGCTGCCAGCATTTCAGCCACTTGATTCTTGACTATATATTTCTTGGCTAGCGGTAGACGGTACGCTTTCTGCCTAATAGGATAGGCATCCCCTGTCGGTACCGTACACTTGACTTTGGGAACCAATCCTAAAGTGTTTGGACGAGCCGTATCAAAAATATCTGCAAAGTCTGCCATGACTTTGTCGATATCTTTATATCCGGTCGTTTCCTTACAGCTTGCATAGACATAATTTGTCTGTTCTCTATGCGGATATTCAAAGGGATATACCTGGCCAAACCATACTACAATTTTGGCCTGATAGTCAATCTTTGCATTTCCCAGGTGCAAAGCATCCGCTCCAAGTAAACATTCATGCCTCATTCTGGCCACAATCGTACTAGGGATGGGTCGGGTGTTCTCGAATTTTACTTGTGTTTCCCCCAACAACTTTATTGGGGAACCATTTACAGCTAAGAGCGTTCTTGCTCTTTTCAATGGCCTAGCATTCAACATGCTACGCCATATATCCTTACGAATCAAGGATGTGCTAGCACCAGTATCCACTAAGGCATGCAGGTACTTACCCCGATCCGATGGACCGTCTTTATCCATTTTTAGACGGATTAAGAACTGCTCGGTCGGTGATCTCACCAACGGCTCTCTCCGTCGTCGTTTCCCGGGCTCCTTCGTCCATTGACGACTTCGGCGTAGCAGTTCCGGCGGGAGGATGAATTGTGTCCGATACCGTATGAATAACGGCCCCTTTCATCCGTCCCCTCCCCAGTCAACACAAAACCATCGCGATCGACGTAGTCGTTACGGTTGCGTCTAGCGTTGTTTAGGTCCATGCGGATATTACGTGAACAGTCACTGGGCGTCGTCGGTGATCGTTCACCTCGTCGATCTCCATATCGTCAGTGCGGGGACGCTTGATCGCCCTGCGGTCAGCTGGACCCTTTTGTTGGGTCCCGGCAGGACCATTCTGCAGCGGACAGTCTCTTATGTAGTGGCCGTCTTTGCCACACGCAAAACATTTTATCGTTACGGCAGGAGTCGCCTGCCGGTTCATATGTGTCCTAAAACAATTCTGGGCCGTGTGTCCTTCTCGGCCACATGTAAAACAAGTCATCGGTGGACGCTGTGGTCTCGGTCTGACCACTGGTTTTCGGGGTGCGTTCGGTGCTGGTTGTGCTGGACTCCTACAGTCACTTTTGTAGTGGCCGTTTCTGCCACAGTTATAGCAGGTGATGTTCGCCAAGTCTCTAGGCGCTGGTTTGGATCGGGTCAGACCTTGCCTCCTTGGTGGCGGATTGGCCGACTTTTTCTCCGGTCGTGCCTTTCTTGGTGCTGCCTGCTGTGGGGTGGCGTTGTCTTGGAGATCCCGCACAATTGCTCTATCATGCGGTTTTGCTGCGCGACTTGTCGCTTCAGTGTCCTTATCACTGACCACACCTCGCGTTCCTCCTCGGGCTGTAGCGCGTCTACCTCCATACTTTCCTCCCTCCTGCCATCGTCGATCTTCATTGCACGAAGAAGGTCGTTGGTTGTCTCTTCTTCTTCGGCAATTTCGATGGCGCGCGCTAAGGTAGCGGTTTTCTTTCGGATTATTCGGCGGCTCAGACCTTGGTTGCTGAGCGCTCGGAGGTAGATACCGAGAATAGTTCGCTGGTTATCGGCGTTGCTTTCAGGGTACGCTCGTCGGCTGGCTTCTAGATACCTTCTGTTGAAGGAGATGACAGTCTCATTTTTCCGCTGACGGGTGCCCTCAAGGTCATATTTGACCCGTTCGTCCTCGTTGGAGGAGACGAAGTTCTTCGTAATGTAGACATGGAAGTCGTCGTATGTTATCTCCTCCCGTACTTTGCCTGCCATAAACCCATCGATTGCTCGAGCTAACTGGCCTCGGGCTGCCCTGGTGATTATGTATGCAGGGATGCCCTCCAGTCGCCCCTCATTTGCGGTATACGCCCTTTTTGTTTCATCGAGAAACGTTCTCACCTCTTCGGGTACTACCCCGTCGCATGGTTGAATTCTGTATACGGTGTCCCGTATTTCTCTACGGTACGTCCGTTCTGTCTCTCGGCGGTCGCTACTTGCCGTTATAGTCGCAGCCATGGCGGTTCCCATCAGTTGCATAGCAGCTACCGTCTCAGCTCTCAACTCCATTGCCGGGGGTCTATCTATCGGCGGTATCGTCGGGTCGGTGGGTCGTCTCGGCGTCGCCATTGTCGTCCCTAGTTGTAGTGGATACTAACCACCACTCTAGCCACACGTGGATGTTCTGGGCAACTGATAGCCGTGGTAATTTTACACAGGGAATTATGTCCGTACTCCCTATGCTGCGTGACTTGACACCCTTCTGATTGCTGGGCTACCGCTAGATATGTCGCCACTCGGTCCGCTACGTCTTTAATAATTATGGTCGTCGGTCGTCCCCCTTGTTCTTGGGCCATACGCTTCTATGTACTCACTGTTTAGCTTATCTGGATCCTGGCAGACGGAGCCACTGAAGATTTTGTATGACGTCACCTAAGATTGTGACGTATCTCCCCACACTAATGATACGTGCTCTTAATATACACGCTGCTCTACAGTCTCTTTCGTTTTGGCTGAGGTTTGTATGGACGGTTGCTGTGACAACCACCTTTACCAGGAACGAAAGAGATGGATAACGGCTCGCCTCCTTGATAGATGTAAGTAACGATATTTAGTTTGTTATCCGGGCCTGATCTGACTGATGTTTCAGAACATATAGATTCGTTACGGTGGTCTTCCGTAGTGTCCAGATTTAATAAAATCAAACTCGTGCCTTGGTTATCAAGGTGATAGATTTATTAAGCTTAAACTAACTGTACATATAACTATGGTGGCTTTTGCTGCCACAAATAAAAGATACTGACTTTATACAAGTTTGACTATATTTGATTACTTTACTTAAATTTAATGTTTCCTAACCCTAACACTATTTCAATGCGCACGAATGACGGGACTCTCAATCTAACTTATTCTAGCTCTTGATTTCGACCGGACTCCCGATTAAAGTTAAAGTCCACTTTTTATACTTCTCTGGAGCTCTTTATCATGTTCGTTTGGGTTCTTTTTTCCAGAGTTTGATTCGATGCTCATTGATTGTGACGTCATCCTGACTAATCAAACTCCGATTTTCTCTCTTAGGAAAAGAACACTGAACAAGTTAAGGCGGTTTAGTTGACTCATGAGTGTGGAATTCTATCCGATAACCTCCCCCAAACTTGACAGTGATGGATATTGTTTCGACAATCGTTGTTATTCTTTTCTCAATATCTTATTCTGACGGACGTCTTCTGTCAACTTTTCGTCTGGTTTTCTAATCTTCTTGGCGCCAGATGCTACTACGTCCTCGTCCGACCCCTTGCTTATTAGGCCTGCGCCTGCATTTTACAAGGGTGCCATGACGTAGTGACCATGTGGCCCATCTGATTCACCAACATCTGGTGTCGTAGGTCGCCTCTATAGAAATATAGAAACTCGGTCACATTATCACGGTCCTATGGTAAGTCGGTCGTCGCCACGTTACTACATCATTCTATGAGTCATTCAGTCTGTGCTATGTACACTCTGTCCGTAGCACCCTACCGACCTCTTGCTTGAATATTTAGAAAACTATTGGTCGTAACTTCTGCGGAATACTATAAAAGGTTATGCCGCGACTGCAGCAACAACTCATCTTTCAACCACCGACAGACTCCATCAGCTCACTGCCCTAAGTCTTAGTCTATTCTATTCCAATTTCACTTATTGTATCAGCTACATTTTCGTGTCAGTTTTGCATCGACTTGACTTGATGCACACACTAGATCGCGCTATTACATTTTCGCTCATTGCGTTATCCGTTCCTTATCTCGCCTGGTATTCAAATATAGTAATTCACTGGGGTCTTAGACTGCAAATATAAGATGTCCCCGGGGTCATGACCCCCCAGAAGACAATCCCATATCTACACCATGTCAACAGAATTAACAACATCTGTTATTTATTGACTATGTCTATTTGCATTCCAAGAAGACAATCTTTGAAATTTTACCACTGGAATGACTGACTCGATTACCAAGCCAGTCATCTCAGTCATAAATTTTCAAAAATTGTATACTCTTATAATTCAAATGGACATTCAAAAAGCCAATCTTGACAACTAATGGATTAAGAGATTTCTGAATGAATGGCTTTAACAACACCTACCCTATTCAGAGATTGGGAAACCAGAGATATATTACTAAGCTCACCCTAATTACTTTGAAAGGATCTTGACAATGACTATAGAGAGTACTGATTGAGTAGATTGTACTGTAGTCAAAAGTGCTCGAGTGACCACCTGTGGGGTTAAAAGATTGCAGTTCTTTAACACACATGATCATATAAATAGTATTAATCTTCCTGAAAATCAATGTATTGACTAAAGCAACAACAACGTTTAGTCCAATTGTTTCGTTAACCCTTTGGTGCCCAAACAGGCCAAAACAAGCCTTTGTCTTGGTCTTTACAAATGCCCATTTGCAGGCCAAGAGAAGACAATCATTGAGCCAATTATTTCAGTGTTCTTGTATATATGTGTTAAAGGGTCAACACATTGGATTCCTTACTTTTTATATGGTGATCATATTTATTATGCACTAGATATGTTGCTGTAGTTTATCTCAGAAACAAATTAACTAAAATTTGTTGGCTTCTTAAGTCAAAGTAATTAAAAATATACATGGTGTTGCATATTTAGGTATATTGATGGCTGAGAGCTCCATTCAAAGAAATTCATAGTGAAATGGGTCAATAAATCACAGAATTATATTTCTAATTTCTAGCAACAGAAATGCCATTTTTATGATTTGACAAATAATTTGGTTGAACTTTTTGAAATTAATTTGACTGGGTGCTGTGGCTGTTATTTATAATTTTTAACAGCCACAAGTTCCAATCAATTTGGAAAGAAATACAAAATGAAAAAAGTAGTGGTTTTGAAAAAAATCAAATGCATTTGAAAACTCAAATGCAAATGCAACCCTTTTTATACAAATGCAAATACATGAGATTCAAATGCAAGTGCAAATGCGTCAGAAATTTCATATTTGTATTTAAATGCAAATGCAAGTGCAAATGCATTCAAGTGCAAATGCATTTACCCAAGCCTGGTAACTTGCATACCAAATTTGTTTGAATTCTATCTCACCCACTTCAAATTGATATGAGTAGGTCACATACCAAATTTAGTTGAATTCTGACCAATGTTTTCAGAGGAGATGCGTTATAATCAATTTCCGCAGGTTAAAATTTGAACTTTTGACCCCTGTAGGCGGATCCAAATGTAAATGGCCTCTTGCACTCCGGGATCATATGGGTAACTCACATATCAAATTTGCTTGAGTTCAGTCTAATGATTTCAGAGTTGCGCTACAAGCGATTCAGCCTTTTGACCCCTGCCCCTGGGGGTGGAGCCCAGTCTAAATATTGTCTTTCAAAGCGGAATCATATGGGTAACCCACATACCAAATTTAGTTGAATTCCACCCAGTCGTTTGGGAGGAGATAGCGTGACAGATGGACGGAGGCGATTACAATATCCTGTTTTTAGCCCACCTGGCCTTAAAGGCCAAGTGAGCTTAATGCCGTGGCGACTGCCTGTCGTCCGTCAACTTTTGCTTTGAAAAGCTACTCCTCATTAACCGTTTGGGCGATTTCAACCAAATTTGGTTGAAAGTACCCTATGGTCATAGGTTCCAGAACGTCCATTCGGAATTTTGATTCCTCCATTTTTTGGGTCAAAATCTTAGATTTTATTAAAAATTTACCGGAAATTGTCAAATTGCTTCTCCTTATCATTCTGAGCGATTTCAACCAAATTTGGTTTATAGGACCCAATGGTCATAGGCTCCAGAAGGAGAGGTCAAGGGTCAAATGGATTGCAACACAACTCCTAGGAAACCAATAGATGGAACTCAAACACATTTGGTACGTATGCGTGTTACCCATATCGGTTTGGGGGTGCAAGAGCACATTTACATGTACTTTTGCCTCCGTCCCCAGTGGGATGGGGGGGGGGGGGAGAGGAGAGTGTGTACAGGAGAGGTCAAACGGTCAAATCGATTGCAACGCAATTCTTACGAAACCATTAGATGGAATTCAAACAAATTTGCTACATACATGTATGTATGTTACCCATATGGGTGCGGGTGCGAGAGCAAGATCACGTTTACATTTAGTTCCACCCCAGAGGTGTCACGTGTGTGTGTGTGTGTGTGTGTGTGTGCGTGCGTGCGTGCACACTCGTGCATGTGTGGGTCTGTGGTCAAAGCTGTGAACATGGAAATTTGTGATGATGCGTCATCAACCGAGCAATCTAGTCATGTGAATGAAAAGATTATTTTAACATTCCAATGTAAGTGGAGTAAGAGACTATCTATCTTTGGTGACTACAACTTATTGTCAATTATCATTACTGTTTATATATTTTAAATGTAAATAAAGGTACATCCAGATAAAGTATTAGGTTTTCTACTTCGAATAATACTTACCAGATGTACTATTATGATAATGTCTATTATCTAGTCTAGCTCAAAATAAACAATTAAAACTCCGCACTCTCCTGGTCCTGCCCATACTGTGTCCGGGAATACCATAGACGCAGGTACTGAGTCAATTCCCAATCACAGTCAGATTCGTCTATTTTGCGCTTTTTCAAAGTCGTGTTTTTTAGAGTGCTCAAATTTTGCAATTTAAGCAGTTAATCGGTTGTGTTAGTCAATTACATCGGTGGATTTATGGAGGAACTCGGAAAATCATCACAGGGGCAGGTTGTATCAATCTAGAATTTATACATTCGTGCCATAATGACTGTTTGAAATTTCCTTAAATTGGCACATTGTTAGCCATTGTTGGAGTCACTTCTGTACCCGTTAACTTTTGGTTTTAATTCGGGTACTCGGTTAATTTCTCTTGCGACTCGGTTCCTCTAAGATGGATGCGTCCTTGGCCAAGATGGCGGCGCCCATGATTTAATTTTCTTGCTTGGCTGGACGGGTCTAGGCACTCTGTTTCGTCGATAATTAGCTCTCGCTTCATTGTCGAGGGTGTTTGTAGCAATCGGCGGTGTAATCTTGGTTGTTTAACGTTAGTTAAAGGCTGAGTTGTGTTTTTAAAAATATTTTCACTCAAAAAAAGTTTCAAATATCCTGCTTAGACTTGATTATCATTAATCTAAGAGAAAGTTAATGTGTGTTTAAAAATTTTTTTAACTATCAAGTCGATTGTGCGTATTGCTCGTCATCATTTGTCATGTGCAGCGTTTTAATTTTTCTCTGTGTTCGCAGAAACCTAAGAATCTTGACACGTTGTGCCAGAAGTGCAACCGGTTCATGAAACGGAAGTATGCTGGACATCACTGCGTGGCGTGCGCTAAATGTAAGGTTGGGAGCCCTTGTGATGTGTGCGTGAAGTGGTCGTCGGCTATGGTGGCGGAGTTCGACAAGGATCGACGGGCGAGGCTGGAGAGGATAGCGAAGGACAAGGCGACGAAGTTGCAGCAGGCGTCGCTGGTTGGACTTGAAGGTCGTCCGAATGACCGGATGGATTCAGCTCTGGGTGTATGGGCGGCCCAGTTCAAGGCGATGTTTGAGTCGTTCCAGTCCACGGTCCTGTTGATGCAGGCTGGTGCAGGACAACCATTAGGTGGTCCGGCTAGTTCTGTGGAGGGTCATGCACCTGCCCCTTCTCTGTCCTTGGCTCAAGAGCCGACGATAGAGGAGGAAGATCTTATGGAAGATTCCGGCATGCCGGATATTTCGTTGTCTGCAATGCCCAGTACGTCCCAGGGGTCGCCCTCGGGATTGGTACGGGTTTGCCAGGCGGATGGTGATGTCGACGTTCCGTCGGGCATTTTCCATCCGCTGTTTGTGCAAGCGGAGGGGTCGGCGGAGCCGTGGTTTGCGGTTCCTGCTGGTATCCCGGCGGCGTTGGGTGCGGCTCCTATCGGAGTGACGGCGCCAGCCGTGGGTAAGGCGGTCGTAGTCCCGACTCCCGTGCTGGAGCCGATGGATTGCGGAGAATCCGGGTCTGGCGATTCGCTAGACACCGGTGCCGCTGGTGGTCGCGCTATGGATGTGCTCTGTCTTGGCAGAGACGTGTCTCATAGCGCTCGGCATGGATCGTCGGTGGCCCTCTCATCTAAGGGAGAGAGGGAGGATGAAGACGGCAGTTCATTGATGGACGAGTCCGTTTTCTGCACCGAGGCTGAATGGGTGCAGGTCCTTGAATGGATGTCCGATCGTCTCGGATTGGCATCAGATCTGGGATCTCAGCGCGATCCGGCGATGGAGCGGATGTCAGAGCGAGCGGCTAGCGCTCTGTCAAGTGGCTCTTCTGCCATGCCAACACTCCCTTTGGACACGCAGACTTCCGACATGCTGGAAGTTGCGGCATACCGTCTGGTTCAGCCGGACTATGCATTGTCAAAGGCCCCGAAGGGGATAAGGAGTAGGGTCCATTTTCCGGAGCTGGCCTACCATCATTACGCCCGGGTTCCATGGCTTTCCGTCGCGGAACGTGAGGCGCTGAATAGGCCGTTGGCTGGGAAGGCTAAGGGGCGGTCGCGTCCTTTGGTTTCTCAGACCAACAAAGACCCGTTCAATGAGCTCACGCTCATTGAGGATGCGGCGAGGGCAGCCATGGCTGCGCTGTCGCACGGGTGTACCGTCCTGCAGGGTATGCTGGCCTGCACGGCGGAAGGTGGACAGGTGCCAGAGGCTGCTCCCGGAGTTATTTGGGACACCATGCGCCTGTCTCAGGATTGCCTGGCCAGGGTGATCACTAGGACATTGGCAGAGCGACGGAGAATGGTTCTTGATTGTGTCGAACCAGGACCGGAGATGAGGGCTGCATTATCTTCTGCGCCTTCCATCGGTCCAGGCTTGTTCGGCGGCTCGGCACGACAAGCGCTCTCCAAGGTTGTGTCAATGGTGGCGGAGCAAGAAGTGGTCGGCAAGTCGTGGAAGTCGACTAAGAGGACTCAGCCGCATCAGTCCTACCATCAACATAGACAGGAGCAGCAGAGGCAGCGCCCTAGATCGCCCTTCTGTCCTTCTGACCGTGATGGCCATATGCCATCCGGATCACAAAGTCCTGGCCGTTCATCCTCATGCAAATCCTCTAATAAGAGGCCGTATGAGGAGGACAGGAAGGGTGGCGGTTCGGGCCACGGCGGCTACCGTAAGGATGGCCGTGGTGGCGGTTCCGGACCGTCTCACTACAAGAAGCCGCGGGGCGGCTGTGGGGCTCGTTCCTGATGGGTTTCCGGCGGAACCAGTTCCGGTGGCGTTGGGAACGAATGGAGTCGAGAATCGTCACCCAAGCGATTTAGCGTCTTATCGGCCAATCTTGACAGACAGCTGTGTGCAGATTCCTTCCGTCGGAGGCAGACTTCAGCTGTTCCTAAGCCAATGGGAACAGGTCGTGCGCGACTGTTTAGTTTGTCAGTGGATAAGAAACGGCTACGATCCGGACTGGCTCATCCATCAATCGTTAGTTCCGTTAACCTCGACTCCAATATGGACTCCTGTTCCAAGGGAATCAGATCGTCTAGCATCCATTCGCTCAGAAATAGAATCTCTTTGTCAGAAGAAGGCAATTCATCTAGTCTGCAATCAGTCTTCACTGGGCTTCTATTCGATCATGTTCCTGGTTCCAAAGCATACCAGAGGATGGAGACCAATTCTCAATCTCAAACCGTTGAACAAATTTATTCTTTCTCCCAAATTTCAGATGGAGACTGTGGCAGCGGTAATGACAGGGCTGAGGAAAGGCATGTGGACAGTGGCGATAGATCTGAAGGATGCATATTTTCATATTCCAATGTCAATTCCTTTTCAGAAGTACCTTCGTTTTGCATTCCAAGACAATGTTTGGGAATGCAATGCGCTGCCATTCGGCCTGACCACAGCTCTGAGGGTCTTCACCAAGGTGGTTCTCGCCATGACTTCTTTACTTCGCAGGAGAAACATAGCTGTTCACACTTACATAGACGACTGGCTGCTGAAGGCGGGGAATCCAGTCACTCTGCGCAGCAATCTGCAGGTAGTCCTAGCCTTATTAAAGGATCTAGGTTGGATTGTGAATCTAGAGAAATCAGAACTGACTCCATCCCAGGAATTTGTTTATCTGGGGATATTTTTCAATCTCAGGGACGGCGTAGCTTTTCCGGCGGAGAGCAGAGTCAAAAGCCTGATTGCAGTTTTGGAGTCGGTTTCTCTAGGAGCCTATCTGATGGCGCGCCAATTTCTCAGGATACTGGGTTTACTAGTGTCCCTGGAGAAGGTGGTTCCGTATGCGGCACTCAGGCGCAGGCTGATTCAGATGTATTTAATGTCATTCTGGTCTCAGAGAACAGATCCGTTATCTCTGAGGATACCAGTCAAAGAACCATTGATATTCCACCTTCAGTGGTGGTTATCCGAACAGAATCTCCTGCGAGGTGTTCCTCTACAACCTCCTCAACCTCAGATGTCCATCTTCACGGATGCATCGTTGACGGGTTGGGGAGCGGTATTGGACAATCAGTCAGTGTCAGGGGAATGGGATCGGACCAATGCGCAGAAACATATCAATGTGCTCGAACTATTAGCAGTGGTATTTGCACTTCGAGAGTTCGAGAGTCTAATTCAAGACAAAGTTGTCCTAATAAGGACAGACAACTCAACAGTGGTGTCTTATTTGAACCGCCAGGGCGGGATGAGATCACCAGAGTTGTGCATGATGGTTTGGAACCTTCTGCTGTGGTGCCAAGAGAGGAATATTATTCTTCGGGCAGCACACATTCCAGGAAGATTGAACATCCTAGCGGATGCGCTCAGTCGAAGGACGATTTGTCGTCCGACGGAATGGCAGCTCAACCAATCGGTAGCGGAGGTTCTATTCAGACAATGGGGCAAGCCAAATATCGACCTGTTTGCGATGAATCAAAACGCAAAGATGGTCACCTACGTGTCACCGATCCCAGACCCGCTAGCGCTAGCGGTAGACGCACTGGCGATAAGTTGGGAAGGAATGTACGCGTATGCGTACCCTCCAACAATTCTCATCCCGAAAGTTCTGGCAAAGATAAGAGAAGGGATGTGCCAAGTACTGCTGATCGCCCCATATTGGCCAGGCTGATCATGGTTTACGGATCTGCTGGACCTTCTGGTTTGCAATCCGATCCCTCTGCCAGACAGAAGCGATCTAATCTCTCAGAACAAGGGTCTGTACATTCACGACAGACCAGAAATGTTCAAATTGACTGCATGGATGTTATCAAGCAGCGTGCAATTGAGGGTGGCTTTTCTGAGCAAGCAGCGAAGTTTGTTGCTTCAGCCAGAAGAGTTTCAACCACAAAGACATATAATTATAGAATCAACAAATTTGCACAGTGGTGTGAGAGAAGAGATATTAATCCCTTTTCTGCATCTGTTCAAAACGTAGCAGATTTTATCTGTCATTTATACGAAGTTGACAAACTTGTACCTTCTACCCTAGCAGCATATAAGTCTGCATTAGCTTCAGTCATTCCCAGTCTGGCCATTGAAGGAGTGGAGAATGACACCTTGAATGAAGTTATCAAAGGAATGAGCAATCTGCGACCTAGACAGCCAATTCCTATCCCATCATGGAATCTATCTCTTGCTCTACAGGTTTTAGGGCATGCTCCCTTTAAACCGATTAGATCTATTGATATTAAACTGTTAACTATTAAATCAGTTTTTTTGGTTGCAGCAGCGTTGGCGAGAAGGAGAAGCGAAATTCATGCGCTTTCTGCCGAACAAGACCGTTTTGTCGTCACGGGTGAAGGTTTAAGACTTCTTCCACGTCTTTGTTTCCTGGCAAAGAATCAGTCACTTAAATATCCAGGACAGCCGATCAATTTGCCAAGTTTAACTAGACATGACCCAAACTCTTCTGCTTGGTGTCCTGTCAGATGTCTGAAAATGTATAAGAAACGTACTGATGAGTGGAGAGATGACCCGAAATCTCTGTGGTTATGTCTCAAAGCTCCCCATTTACGTGCCTCGAAAGATACTATTTCTCGTTGGATAGTCGACGCTATTCAGATGGCGCACAAAATCGCTACGGGAAAGCAGATTGATCGTGCGAATGCCCATCAGGTCCGAGCACTAGCAGCATCATCGGCCCTTTATAAGGGTGTCTCATTAGAGGAGGTGATGTCTGTAGCACAATGGCATGCCGAGTCGTCATTCACTGATTTCTACCTTCGCGACATCTCCAGCGCACTTAATCTGGTAGCCGTCGCCAATCTATCGAATCTAAACTAAGCCACTTCCGACCACTACTTCGCACACATCACAAGTCTTCCACCTACACTGAACAAGGGCTATGCACATGACTGAGTACGACAATGGATTGGGCCGAGCTCCTGTGATGATCAAGAACAGATCAAGCACTCAAAATGGTGAGTGTTTACATTAATTAAGTGACTATAAATGTGTTTACTTACAGTCGAAATACCAGACTGCTTAGGTAAATAGTCTGGTACAAGAGTATTCTTATCCTCTCAATCAGACATTAGACTCATTCCAATTTGAAAATCTAGTCGATAAACTGATGTTTTTTCAAAGTTAGAAGTTGTAGTAGCTTCTTTGCACTCTACTGGACTGCCCTAGCTGAGACTTGGGGCTGACACGGGTTTGGTGGGTGTTGCATCCCCATGGACAGCCCTCTGGTTTTGTGCGGACAAAAGAGGGGGGGAGCGCGGTCTAGACCATGGAAGTTTAGCACTCTATGAGTCAGATGGCAGAACCCAAGCGTATGCCAGGGTTCTAGTCTCTTCACAACCTTCTCTGTTGGATGGTTGATGAGTACTGGTTCGAGCCTCGCCTCCTCCCACCGGCATTTCCTGGCTGTCGAAATCCGGAGTTTATCATAATAGTACATCTGGTAAGTATTATTCGAAGTAGAATCAAAAAAGCATCCGCTTTTGTTTCTACGAGAATTACTAATACTTACCAGATGTACTATGGCCCTACCTCAGCGGCCCCGCTGAGGTGAGGCTGAGCTGCTTTCGCAGTTTGCCAAGGCAAATATAAGACAAATCTGACTGTGATTGGGAATTGACTCGGTACCTGCGGCTATGGTATTCCCGGACACAGTATGGGCAGGACCAGGAGAGTGCGGAGTTTTAATTGTTTATTTTGAGCTAGACTAGATAATAGACATTATCATAATAGTACATCTGGTAAGTATTAAGAATTCTCGTAGAAACAAAAGCGGATGCTTTTTTGATTCACTAGTTTAGTATTATCATCTATCCCAACAATAATAGTTCTAGTATGAATACTTTAGTCAAAGCTAACTGTATAGACCGCATCTGTCTTTTGCATCAGCAATATAAAGACCACATCTGTCCTTTGCATTAGAAGTTGTTGTTTCCTCAAGACTTCTACATGTAACACCTACTTGTGTTGATGAATCGCCATCTTCTGAACCAAAATAGCATTAATTATGGAAATTTACTAATTGTAAGAGACCATCTGTCATTAGTGACTTTTGATTGTGGTTCAATGTTATGTAAAATAAAACCAGAATGCACTCAATGGAGATGCTGACCCATGCCAAAGTTGCACTCGGTTTGGACAATGCACTAACTGACCATATGACCTCAATATTTGCACCTTTGACTTCAGACTAAATTTTGCTTCTAACCAACCACAATATGAACATACATGTATGTTATGGATTTGGTGATTCTATCTTCTTGCATTGCAGAATTAAGACGAAAATGTGTTTTCCAATATGCTCTAAATAACCATATGCCTTGACATTTGAACTTTTGACCTAAAGCTAAGTTTTGCTTCTATCCAGCCACAATATATGAATGTTTGTTACAGATATGGTGATTCTATCTTCTTGCATTACAGAGTTATCGACATGATCGAGGAAAATGTGTATTCCAGTATGCACTAACTGACGCCCGTGACCTTTATGTTTGACTGTTTGACCTCAAACTAAAATTCTTTCTAGCCGCTTACAATATGAATTCATGTGCCAAATTTGGTTATTCTATATCAAAGGATTCAGGAGATGTGCCTTGGAAAACCAGACAAACGAATAGGCAGCTCCACCAGCAATACTCACACTGGCAGTTGGTGGCATGAGTAATTAGCTTGGATTTACAATACATGTAAAATAGCTAGATGTAATAGCCTACTAGGCAGTCAGGTTTTATATCAGTTTCTGCAACATTGATCGTAAAACTATTGAAATCTGCATGTAAAATGGATCTAATATGCGAGTTATCTATAAAAATTGTTCCAAATGGCTAATATGAAGCCATCTTCAAAAATCAGTTTCTGTGCCATAACTCTGTAGCTGTGGCGAATTCATTAAAAACATAAATCTTGTTATTTATGCTACCGAAGACGGGTGTGATTATTGTGGTTGGTGCTGTCTGTTTGTCTGTTTATCCATGCAATATATCAGAGAAGTCACTAAATTTTGCAGGTCCATGTGAGCATGTTACTTCTTTGAGCCCAGTTTTAGCAATACAGATCTAAGTACACCATGGCAGTAAAATTCCTGATAGTTAAAGAAATGTATATTTGATATAACGGTTAATGCACATGAAAAGCAGTTGATGGTGATCGGCTTTAAAAATGTAGAAATCTGTTGATAACAAATTACGTCATGGCATACATGTACTCCTTTCACAATCAGGATCGCGTCTATCACATGTGTGGAAATGTAGCAAACCGAACCACTTGTTAATTGGACAAAATGAAAATGATTGCAATAGACATGATTAAACAAGAAACTGTCTGTCTGGAAAGTTTCTACCCATATAGTTTGGCTCACTGACCACTTCGCTGTCCTCTTCTAAATTCTCTTTAAAGCTGTCATTAGATGAATAATATGTATCACTGCTTATCCAGTATCTATCATGAGGGTTATTATCATCAGTCTTATTTGTCATATCAGCGCTGTTGATGTTACGGAAGAGGCGGCAGGTATTTTAGACCAAATAATAAGGAATTGTAATCACACTAGAGCTGCTTATCACTTAGATCAACTTGGAAAGCTTTACCACAGGAAGTCATATGTACTGGTATTGGAAAGCTCATTATCACTGTTGTGCACCCACAGGTCACATTCTGTTGATCATCATCATCATCGATGTGGACTGATGTTACGGAAATTTGTGTGACTGGAGTTGTGAATATAGGATTAAGTGTTGGTAAATCAGTGATTACCTGAAATAATAAATAATATACATTAGACGTGTTAGACATCAAATCAGCAAGCGTAGACTAAGTACATATAATTTACATTATTGGCATCAATTGAATGTCAGCAGAGAAGCAGCAACCTATCTTTTGTCATTCAGCAGGATATGACAAGTGGGTATACAATAAAATGTTATGGAATTCTCATCGCTCAATATCTAGGCATACACCAAATCCAGGTATTGGAGTTGGTGGGGTGAACATATACTGCCCAGTTGAATTCTATTCTTTCATATTTCATAATGCTTTCAAGAATAATAATTTCATACTTTTTCTGACTTTCCGAACTTCGTTTAGGAATTTCCAGCCCCATTTATGATATGTACAATCAGTGTACATTTAAAGCAAATCTTTAGAGGCCATCATTGTATTCGATATTTAAGTTATTGTTTACATTTGACGTGTAAGACTCCTAATGCTTCAAATTTCCATAATTTTTCCAAAACCAGTAGCTTAAAATAGATTTTTTCCTTTTCTAGGGCCTGTGTCCATACCATTTAGAAATGGCTCTCAGACATGTCGGAGGGTTTGACGACTCCAGAGACAGGAACAGTGATGTAGCCAGAATATAGCATCTAGAGGGGAATCAAATTTTGCGATGTGTCTCAGAGAGGTGTGTGTGGGTTGGTGGGTGATGATGACTGGAGTAAGTCTAATGAAAAAGGTTATCGAAATCGACGTCGATCCAAAATCCAATATGGCTGCAAGCCATCAATGGTCATCTTGAAAATGGGTCTCCGGACATTGACTCTGTTACCCTTTGGCGGATCACATTGAAACATCCTAGGGTGGTTGGACTAGGTCTTGGGAAGAAACCTATCGAAATCAACGATGAGCCGAAATCCAAGATGGCTGCCAGCCAATGGTGGCCATCTTGAAAATTGGTTTCCAGATGATAACTCTGTTACCGTTTGTTGGATCGCCTTGAAATTTCATAGGGTGGTTGGATTAGGTCTTGGGAAGAAACCTATCGAAGTAGACGATGATCCAAAATCCAAGATGGCCACCAGTCAGTGGTGGCCATCTTGAAAATTAGTTTCCGGACGATACCTCCTTGACCGTTTAACGGATCTATTTGACACTTAATAAGGATGACTGGTCTGGGTCTGAGGAAGAATAAATATTTTTTGATAGCTCTCATTCATTGGGTTGTCATCATGGTGGGGTATTATGTGCCGCTTGCGGAGCTCTTGTTTGGATTGCATTAAACCCTAAAATGATGACTTTTTTATGTCTGTGCAATAAAACTTTTGAAATCGACTGTGATCCGCCCTTGCGGGGGTGGGGTGTTGGGTGGTCATCTTGAAAATTGGTTTCCGGACGATAACTGTGCTACTGTTTGTTGGATCGCTTTAAAACTTCAAACGATGACTGGGCTGGATCTGCAGAAGAAACCGATCGAAATCGGTGCTGATCCAAAATCCAATATGGCCACCAGCTATCAGCAGCATCTTGAAAATGGGTTTACTGATGATACCTTCGCTATTGTTCTTCAGACCACTTTAAAGTTCATAGGATATCTGGACTACGGCTGAGGAAGAAACCTATTGAAATCTACGATCACTCGAAATCCAATATGGCCGCTTGCGACCAGTGGCTATCTTGAATATAAATATAAAATTTTTAATCTCTTCTCAAGAAACAGTTGGCCGAGTTTAACCAGATTTGATAGGGACCATCCTTGGGCCATAGGGATACAAGGTTGTTCAAACGAAGCCCATCTACAAATATGACGAGCAGCCATCTTGGATTTTGGCCAATTTTTAGAACTGTCTTTAACCCTTTCATGCCAAAGCCGGCCTATAGTCTTGAGGAATGTCCATTCACAGGCCACGGAAAAAACTTTGAAAATTTATCACTGGCATGACTGGATCGATAACCAGGCCAGTCATTCCAGTGGTAAATTTCCAAAAATAGTCTTATCTTGGCCTGCAAATGGATATTCAGTAAGCAAATATTCAGATTTTCTTGACCAAATTTGGTAATTAAAGGGATAAAAATCGCCTCCCCGAAGCCGCTTGGGAGATTGAGTCGAAATTAAAAAAACAACATCTAGGGCATCAGCTGAACAAAGTGTTAGAGCTTGATGAGCCAAATGCTTCGCTGCCATCTTGGATCACCTAATTTTCGTGAAAATTACTTCTGAATCGCTGAAAGGATGGGGCTAAAATCTGGGAAGTATGACTAGGGACTAAGGCAGTGCATTAAAACCTGAAAACCATCAACCAAGCAGATTTTGGCATGTTGGTGGCCATATTCCTGATATTGGAATTTAACTGTTTGCCAGCCATCTTGCATTTTCCGTCCACGAAAATCTATACTAAATCAATGAGAAATATAAACGTTCTTCTCGAGAACCACCAGACCAAATTTTACCAAATTTGGTAGAAAGCATCCTGGGGCCATCCGGATCCAAGTTTGTTCAAACTAAGCAGATTGACCAATGAAGCCGGTGGCCATCTTGGATTTTGGTTGATTCTTAGAAATTTCATTACAAATCTAAAACTCATGAATTTGGTCAAATGTTTCGGCAGCTATCATGAATGACCTAATTTGCCTGGAAATGACCTCCCGAATGGTGTAATGGATCAGGATGAAATTTGGAAGTATAATTAGGAACTAATGGTCATCCAAGATTGTCCAAGGAAGGTTAGTAAGTACTATAAAAAAAACATCAGAATTCAGCATGTTGGCGGACATATTGAAATATATGATCGACTTTGAAGCCACAATTGGTTTTATTATTGGCGAACATTATAATTTTTGACAATATATCAATGGGCTCCATTAGGTTGTCTGTTTATCGGACAAATGCATCTTCTATGTTCCAGGTAGGCGATGCTGGCACTGTGGGCATATTTTGCCTTTGTAATTTCAAAATAAAGGCTTCGGAGGAGGGGGTAGTTATTATCCCCACGTTTTAAAAAAACGTCGGGATATTGTAATCGCCTCCGTCCTGTCCCTCCATCCGTCACGCTATCTTCTCGCAAAACGTTGGGTGGAATTAAACCAAATTTGTTATGTGGGTTACCCATGTGATTCGGCTTTGCAAGACAATATTTAGATTTGGCTCCGTACACCCCCCCCCCCCCACGCCCACCTCACACCCGGGGCAGGGCAGGTGTCAAAAGGTCAAATCACTTGTAACGCAAAAACCCTTGAAATGGTTACACGGAACTCAACCAAATCTGATATGTGACTTACCAATATGATTGCGGAGTGCATGAGGCCATTTACATTTGGCTCTGCCCACAGGACTGGAGTCAAAAGGTGAATTTTTAACCTATGTAAATTCATTGTAATGCATCTCATCCGAAATTGTGCGACAGAATACAACCAAATTTGGTATGTGCATTACCCATATCAATCTGGAGTACAAGAGCCCATTTACATTTGGCTCCACCCCAGGGGACGGGGTCAGAAGGTCAAATTTTTACCTGCAATTGATTGTAATGCATCTCCTCCGAAACCGTTGGACAGAATTCAACCAAATTTGGTATGTGAGTTTTACATATCAATGTGGAGTACATGGGCCCATTTGTATTTGGCCCCGTCCCAGGGGTGGGTGGGGTGTGGGTCAAAATGTCACAAAATTGATTGTAATGCAACTCTTCCAAAACCATTGAACGGAATTCAAACAGATTTAGTATGTGAGTTACCCATATCAATGTGGAGTGGGTGAGCACATTTACATTTGGCCCCATCCCCATGTGGTGGTAATGGGGTCAAAAGGTTATGAAATTGGTTGTAATGATGCAACTCCTCTGACACTGTTGGACGACATTTGACCAATTGAGTTACACATATGATTGCGTAGTGCAAAGGGACATTTACATTTTACCCCTCCCCCGGGGTTGGGGTTGTGGGGTGGTGATGTTAATTAAAGTTTAAAATTGTGAACCGCTCAATCTAGTTTTTATTTGTTTGAGCTATCAATCTGAAACCTCTATCTGGCCTACTTACGCATAGATCAATTAGTCTCTGGATAACTGTCTTCAGACGTAACTGTCTTCAGACGCTTCGCTGCTGGAGGATTGACTCTTGATTTACAGAGTTCTAATCACTACGCATATCATGACAGCTGCTGCCCTCAATGCTACAATGCTAACAAAGTTAAATCTATTCTGACAGCCTCTTTTTAGTTGTCTCTTCATTATTTTGTTAAATCCCAGGAACAAAAGAAATTGCTAAACATTTGTAGGAATCGTGTGTGCAGAATTTCAATTTGTCAAGAGTTATCAGTTTTCGTGACATCGGCTTACCCGCGCGATAAGTATCATATGTGGACCAATTCATGAATCAATTGTTATTTCTAGGAATAGGAAATTATTGAAATGTTTTTGAGGATTTTCTAGCTGTGACTGTTAAATACAGTCGATTACATAATTTTGCAGCAGACATATCAGTCTTTAACAAAAGCTAAAATGAAACCAAAAGTAAATGAGGAAATACAAGCAAGCGCTGGTATTAACGTCACGTGACGTGCGTTAGATTTCCCTCTTCTGCTTCCGTTTTTAGGGAAGACGAGCAAAATGGCTAAATCATCATGGACAAAGCTGAAATGCGGTATTTGACGATCGCTGGAACGGTGATAGCACATCGTTTCATTGGTTGTTAAATGCTCAGATGGTCTTGTATTTAGATAGTGAAACGAGTTATATACCTTAGAGACCAATCTGAGATAGTGTATTTGCCTGAACCAGTAGCTTTAAATATTTTGTCATAGGCAGCAACAGCACCCAGTCAAATTAGTTGCAAAATATTCAATAGCCTACCTGTATAGTTTTCTGGAAATTCAGATTCAGGGAATTCAGGATTCGATCGATCCCATTGGTGCTGCTGACCCGGTTGCTTAGTGGGGTCAATTAGCCCACTCCCTCGGGAAGACATAGCTTATTTGGGCAAATGATGGGTCAATTGCATACATGGAAGATAGCTATGGCCATGAGGTATCCTGAGGGCCATTGACCTATGTGTGAAGGTAATAATGGGGCATTTTGAGTTTTATAATATTAAATGGTACAAGGGCCCTCCCTGCCTTGGCAGAACCCTGTAGTATACTTTAAACATTTAACAATGATGTCAGTGATGGCTGCTGCATTGGTCACTGATACTCTTCCTGTTGGTCAATAATGATAAGGACCAAAATTTGTCATGTTGGTAAATGTCATCTGCTTGGACACTCGAACCGTTGGTCAATAGTTTAAGTGTCCTATTGAATATGGCTTCCCATTTCCGATTCGCCAGTGGGATTTTTCCGATTCGTCAATAGTGTCAAGGACAATGATATGTTTATATTACCAGCTCAAAGTTGTACTTGTGATCATTAGCCCATTGCTCATCTTGGTAAATGGCATGTGTTGGTAAACTTGAACCATTTGATAATAATGTCAGGGATGGCTGCCCCATTGACCAATGGTAGCTGTCCCATTGGTCAATAATGTAAACAATTGTCCAATGTATATGTAAATCTGTTGATACACTTGAACCATTTGCCAGTGTTGTCAGATATGGCTGCCCAATTAAATTTAATCAATGGTACTTTTTTCGTGGTTCAATACATTGGACGCCAATATTCTTGAGTTTCCTCACCGGTATGCATGAGCCAATGGAGCTTTCCCCGGTGGTCAATAGTATCAGGATGGTTTTCCTGCACACATATTTTCATATTTCATGCCCATTTGTTTTCCAGTGACCCTTAACTCATTGATCATTAACATCAGTTATGCTCCTCATTGACAACTGTTGCTTGTCCTATTGGTCCATAGTGCAAATGATACTTGGTTTCATGGCCATTTGATTGACACATTGACCAAGGGTGCTTGATCCATTGGTCAATTATGTCTGTATTAACACCTACCTCTTTGGTCAATAACATTGTGCCAATGATACTTGACTCATTGCTCAATAAGGCCAAGGACCATGCCTATGGCTCCATTGGTCAGTGGCATCAATTATGGTTGTCCTATTGATAATCATCATAAGCTGCTTCTCAATCATCTTCCACTCGCTCCTACTCCCCCAATCTCCACTCCCTGCTGCGGCTCCTACTCCCTCATCCTCCACTCCCTGCAGCTGCTCCTCCTCCCTCATCCTCCACTCCCTGCTGTTGCTCCTCCCTCATCCTCCACTCCCTGCTGCTGCTCCTACTCCCTCATCCTCCACTCCCTGCAGCTGCTCCTCCTCCCTCATCCTCCACTCCCTGCTGTTGCTCCTCCCTCATCCACTCCATGCTGCAGCTGCTCCTCCCTCATCCTCCACTCTCTGCTGCTGCTCCTCCACCTCCCTCATCCTCCAATCCTTCCGTCTCCTGCTCTTCCCTCATTCTCCACTTCCTGTTGCTGCTCCTCACTCATCCTCCACTTCCTGCTGCTGCTCCTCCCTCCACTCCTTGCTGCTAATACTCCTTCTTCCACTCCCTGCTGCTCCTCCCTCATTCTCCATTTGCTGCTGCTGCTTCTCCCTCATCCTCCACTCCCTACTGCGGCTGAACCTCCCTAATTCTCCACTTCCTGCTGCTGCTCCTCCTCACTCATCCACTCACTTCTGCTGCTGCTTCATAATCATCTTCTCCATGCTGCTCCTCCCTCCACTCACTGTTGCTACTCCTCCCTCCACTTGCTGTTGCTCATCATCCCTCATTCTCCACTCCCTGCAGCTGCTCATCCTCATCTCCCTCCTGCTGCTGCTCCTCCCTCATCTTCCACTCCTGGCTGTTTCTCCCTCATCCGCCAATCCCTGCTGCCACCGCTCCTCCCTCATCCTCCTCTCCCTGCTGCTGCTCCTCCACCCTCATCCTCTACTCGGTGTTGCTGCTACTCCTTATCCATCATCTTCCACTCCCTGCTGTTCTTCCCTCATCCTCCACTCCCTGCTGCTGCTAATCACCCCTCATCCTCCCCTCCCTGCTGCTGCTGACCCCTCATCCTCCACTCCCTGCTACTGCTGCTCCTCCCTCATCCTCCACTCCCTTCTGCTGCTCCTCCCTCATCCTCCACTCCCTACTGCCGCTCCCTGCTGCTCCGCCCTCATCCTCCGCTCCCTTCTGCTGCTGCTGTTGCTCATCCCTTATCCTCCACTCCCTACTGCTTCTGCTCATCCCTCATTCTCCACTCCCTGCTGTTGCTTCTCGCTCCCTCATCCTCCACACCCTGCTGCTCCTCCCTCATCCTCCACTCCCTGCTGCTGTTGGTGCTCCTCCCTCATCCTCCACTCCCTGCTGCTACTGCTCATCCCTCATCCTCCACTCCCTGCTGCTACTCCTTCATCCTCAATCCCTGCTGCTGGTGCTTCTCCTTCCCTCATCTTCCACTCCCTGCTGCTCCTCCCTCATCCTCCACTCCCTGCTGCTGTTGGTGCTCCTCCCTCATCCTCCAGTCCCTGCTGCTGCTCCTCCATCATCCTTCAGTCTGCTGCTGCTCTTCCTCCCTCATCCTGCAGTCCTTGATGCTGATACTCCTCCCTCATCCTCCAGTCTTGGCTGCTGCTGCTGCTCATCCCTCCCCCACTCCTCATTGCTGCTGCTCCTCCTCCCTCATCCTCCACTCCCTACGGCTCCCCCTTCCTCATCTGCCACTACCTCCTGCTGCTCCTCACACACAACCTCCCCCGTCATCGGTTGAAGATTTATCCTGTCCCTTTCCTTCACGGCAGTTATGACATCATAAGTAGGAGGCGCATTTTCTTCTGGTTAAATTAACTGGATACCGGTTTCTAAATGGACTGGATACCGGTCTCCATATCTAAAAATATAGTGGCCGTGGTCTCGCGACTTATACACATGTGCTTGAATCAAGAGGAACAGATTACCCACAATACAATGCACGTCCTAGTTATGAAATTATAACTTCTGTGAAGGAAAATGACATGATAAATCCTCCACCCCCTCATCCTCCACTCCCTGCTGCTGCTGCTCCTCCCTCATCCTCCAATCCCCGCTGCTGCCATAACAGCAGTACTACTGCTGCATTGTAGGACCTGTCTGCCTGGATGCTCCTGCATACCTGTACATGTCTGTCATGTTTGTAGGTAAAGTACATTTTGAAGTGATATATGGTACAGTACATCTTAGAAATAACTGTAAAATGTTTCCCCCAAAAAATAAAACGTACTGTTGAATATTTTGAACATAGTTGGATTGGAAGACATTCAATTCAATTATGTTTAGAATAGTCGGTAGAACAATTCTTACATCGTATTCAAAATTATTGTAACTAATATATTAGAATAATATGTTTGTGTTTTTGTTTTCTAAGCATTTTAACTTATTTCTCAGCTGCACTGTGTATGAATAGATGTAAAATGAAAGTTATTTTCTGTTTCACAGGTTGTGGTACAAATGTAGGAACCACAAGAATACAACAGAATCAGAAATCGAGAAGCTTATTGGGGAATGGCTTCGAAACGCCTAGAATCATGTGGTGCTTTAAGACGGTGTACTAAATCCATGCCCGAACAAGATATATGCTTATAATTTTAAGAACGTTTAGATGTATTCTACTATAGCAATTTTATTAACAAGTACACATTAAAAGGTCTTATTACAATGTTATTTGAATCTTCTGTTGCTTTCATTAGCATTCCCTCAGCCTTTCTTATTCGCTAGGGTTAAACCTGTAAATATCCAATTAGAAATACAAATAACTTGTTTTCTCCACTCAATTGTATTCACCTCTACAATGTTGAGGATTCTCTGTATGACTCTAGATCCCTAGTTGATTACCATTCATCATGATATCATCTGCATATTAGTTTCTGAAATAACCCAAATTGTGTCACCATAATGCTTGGAATTAAGATTGTTAGCTCAATGATCTTATGGAATGGTAACCATCCATCGTTGACCCATTGTCCATCCATCATCCGTCCGTTCATCCATCTGTTGTTTGCATGTCCTCTGTTAAATTTTGCTGCTTTAAAAGGCCTCTACTCATTTATCATTTAGCAGATTTCAACCTAACTTGGCTGGAAGCACCATGTGGTGGTACATGTAGGCTTCCGAACTTCTATACAGAAATTTGATTGGTCAATTTCTTTACAGCAGCCATCTTGGATTTTTCTGAGTTTTTAATATTTTAATTGCATAACTAGCGTATGAAATTCTTGACATGATACAGGTCTCTATCCTAAGTTACATTGTAACCCCCTTATCCTAGCTAGACAGGGTAACCAAAATGATATCAGCCATTTGTCATGAGTGTAATATTGGCCAGCTTGGGCAAAGGTTTTGAAACAAGGTAACCTTAACGCAAGACATCAGCACACCAAATGATCCGATTTCAGCATATTGGAATGAGACACTAACTTCAAGACCTTTTCTTGCTCTGTCCACTCTTTGCTGCTGAAATATCCACTGCTTGTCACTATTGATCATCACATACATGTAGGTGTATTACCTTATATAAAGAAAGTGGTGTCCGTACACCCAGTCTTGCTTTCATTGCAATTCACCAGGCAGATTAACCTAAAATAATCTATCATTGAAATCTCAAGTCTGACATCTATTTCACCAAAGGGAAGGGTGAACACATTGTTATAAATATAATAAACAGATGTATTTTAATTTTAGGTTATTTCAAAGCAATCATAGATGATTCCTGTTGACTATTTTGAAAGTAATTTTAGTGGAAGCATTACTCAAATAACTTTTAAAGTATTCAACGACTGTTGTATGATTGCTTTCAAGCTTGGCTCCTGAGTTATCAAGGTTAACAGGTTCAATGTCAATACATAGATCGAGACTATAAGTAGAGAACCAAAATCTGCTGCAGACAATGTTTGTCAGCCAATGGGCATTGCGGATAAGTACTTCCTACACAGGCTTGTAGCTTAGGGATCTTACCAATGTTGGCTCTCTGATGGTGGGCCAATGTAACTTTGCTTGTTGGCTCAATGTTGGCCCTATGATGGCTGAATGTGGCTTGCCAACATTGACCCAACGTATGTTTGCTCATTGGCTCCATGTGCATGCCAACATTAGGCCGATGAACAAAATTACGTTGGCGTACAACATTAGGCCAATGTTTGCTTGCTATCTAGGAACATTCTGTTGAATATTTTGGCAGCAACAGCACCCAGTCAAATTAGTTTCAAAATATTCAATAACTTACCTGTATAGTTTTCTGGAGTGCATTCCATAGCCAGTATTTCAATACTGTACAGTGTGTGTCAATTTTCAGGAGAAATTTTAAGAAAGCTTTTATATACTTTGACAATAATTTACGTGAACGTTGTTGCTATCAATGACAGTAAGAACATTCAGTCAAATTTTTGTCAAAATAATTATTAGGTAATGCTCTTACTACCTCATGTAGATTTGATACTAATTGAATGAAAATTGTTGCTACAACAGCTTTCAGTCTATATATTCTAAAATAATCATCATACTTTTCAGCCAACTCTAGCTACGCATTTGAAGAGCAATTCGACTAAGTTGTCGATTTCTAAGGTACCAACAACACTATCGAATTGTTAGCCACACACGCGTAGTCAATATCTTACTATATAGGTAGAGTGAGCATATGCCTTCTTCTTTTCGATCGCTGGTATCACACTTGGAGAGCCATTCTCAAGATGAAATCTGTGGTTTTCTGCAGTTCTTCCACAGGCCCATACAGCTTTTCAAGAAAACAGGATGACAAAGGCCAGATCTCTTCTCTCAGCAGCTGATACGTACTGCAACATTGAAGTATGTGCTCTGTGGTCTGTTCTGCTTCTCCTCAAGGACAAGCGGGCGATGTCGTAAGGTGGAACCGCAGTTCTGAGACGAAAAATGGTCACTTGCTCTGGCCTCGAGAGATGATGGTAGGCATCTTCTGATTGAGGTGTTCTATAGAGTGACTTGATGATAGTCTTCATCTCTGTATGAGTAACCATGTTTTCTGTCTGATTCTCTTCTGCACCCACCTTTGCCATCTTGTCTGCTTCATCATTTCCTTGGACTCCACAGTGTGCGTGGATCAACTGCAATGCTATCCGAAAGCATTTGATGGTTTGTAGTGCTTCTTCAAGTTGTGGCAGCTTACCTTTGGTGATAGCCTCAAGGACGGAGCGGACATCAGATAAAAAGACAATCTGTGCAATATGCCTATATACGCTTTCTCGTCAAGAACAAATGAGTAACAAGCAGTGTTTAAGTTTGATTGATGGATTGCGCATTTGAAATGCATTGGTCGAACAGAAACGTACACACGATAGCTTGTCTAAATATTTCCTTCGTGTAGGCAAAGCATATTTTGGCCATATTACTCACTCTACTTAGACAGCAATATCGAATGCCGTGTGATTCTATAGACAACAATTTGATAATGTTGTTGGTACTTTAGTCAGCAACAACTTGCTGTAAAATTACACTTCAAATCCGTAGTGAGTGAATTATGATTATTATTTTAGAATATATAGATTGAAAGCTGTTGCAGCAACAATGTTCATTCAAATTTGTATCAAATATGTAGCAGTTAGTATTCGCTTTACCTACTAATTATTTTGACAATTATTTGACTGAATGCTGTTGCTGTTATTGATAGCAAGACCTTTCATGGAAATTATTGTCAAAATATATAAAAGCTATTTTCTCCTAGAAATTGACACACTTTCTCTGGTAGACAAATGACTTTGCATGTGCACATGTGTTGGTTTTGTTTGAGAAATACTGACTTGTGCAGACAACAGACTAAAGGAATATGGCGTCAAACAGTTACAACAATTATGGAATCAGAGCATTGCATACTGGGTAACATTGCACGCTGGGTAGCTGTGAATACTGGGTCAATTGAATAGAAATCAACAGGCATCTCATATCCCGGGCAAGTGTCTATATTTAACGGGGCACGAGAACTTTAACAGCCCACACATGCTTGTCAAAAATGGTTAGCCCTCTGATTAGTTCCAACATGGAACGAAATGTCATAAGTCTGAATCATTGCATCGCTAGAAGCATAAACAACTCATGGATGATGAATTTGGTGGAACAAAAACACCAAATTCCGAGATCTATTCATTCAAAATCAGCCCAGACCCACTTAGGGGAATATAAGCAGTAAAACAACTTTGCTAGTGTTTGATTGTACACAGCTTTTGACCAATCAATACACTCGTAAACTTTCGCCACAGCCTCATCCTCACTGTTTCACCTGTGAACTTCTTGCCTTCATTAACCTGCAGCATCTCTAGCCACTGTAGTGGCTTTTGAAGATCCTTATAGACATTCAGGATGATGGATCTGGACACATTTCTCCGATATACAACCCCAACTGAGGCCTTATGCTAAGGAATTGACATTCCAAATTTGAACCGGATCCATTCAAGCTAACTAACTGAAGTTATTGAGTGGAAACCACCTATTTTACGATTTTTCAAGAAATCAATGGAGATAACCTCGGTGTCTCTGGACACATTTGGCCGATATGCAATCCTCACTGAGGTCTTGTTAAAAGGAGTTGAAATTCCAAATTTGTAATGAATCCATTCAAGCTAACTGAAGTTATTTAGCAGAAACCAGATATTTTATGATTTTTCAGGAAAGCAAGTGAGATAGCTATGGTGTGTCTGCATACATTTGATGGATATGCAGTCCCCACCGAGGTATGGTCGTACAGAGATGACATTGCAAATTCGGAATGAATCCATTCAAACTAACTGATGTTATCAAGCGGAAACCACATATTTTATGATTTTTCATAAACTCAAAGCCAATAACTCCAGTGGGTCTGAACACATTTCATCGATATGCAATCCCCACTGAGGTTGTGTCATAAGGAGTTGACATTCCACATGAAGTTATCTAGCGGAAACCACATGTTTTACGATTTTTCATAAACTCAAGGGCGATAACTCTGGTGGGTCTGAACACATTTCATCGATATGCACTCCCCACTGAGGTTGTGTCATAAGGAGTTGACATTCCAAATTTGAAATGAATGTATTCAAGCTAACAGAAGTTATCGAGCGGAAACCATATATGTCACGATATTTCAAGAAATCAAGGGGGATAACTTTGGTGGCTCAAGATATATGTGTCCAATATAGAATCCCCACCGAGGTCTTGTTATAAGTTGATATTTCAAATTAAAGACCAAGTACTATACGCAGCGAGATTTGTGTTCTGATATGTGCAAATAGCGCAACATATACTGACTAAAAAAATTACATTATCATATTGTCATAGGATACAGATAATTTTGTAAATACTTCGTCGAAAGTGACCATTTTCGTACCCTCCCAAAAACGAAATAGAAACGGAAGTACTAGTGTCAAAAGGGGATGTGATGTCATCAGAGGGACCTGTCTTTCTCTTCTCTTTCCTCGATAAAAATGGAAATTTACTCAAATAACGAAGATTTCTCGGAATATTTTCCAGGCAGCATTCACTAGAACGAGTATGAACTCCTATCTGAGGGAAATAGTGACTCCGGGTCTGAAGATGGCGATGATGTGCCGAATTTAGGCGTAGATCATACCAATTTGAACCGTTACCAGATTTCTAACATGCGCTAGCAAACGAGTTGAACTGGCATGGACGACAGAAATGTGCGACTTCAGAACGTAGACTGGTCAGTAAATTACAAACGAGTTATTGTTTTTTCTATATGAGCTAATATTGTGTTATATCTGCCGCATTAAATTATAAAGTATCTATATATAGGCTGCGTGTCAGAAACTAGACAATAATTTGCACCGTTTGTTTTAGTTTTAGTCAAAACTTACAAGTTGTGATAGGACAATGGTTGCTGTTGTAGTGACAAATACAAAACCTCCATACATGCAAGGGCCGTGCTTCATTATTACAAACCAAAAACTAATTAATTGTTGTTTACAAACAGAAAACTTGAAGCGCTGCAAACACAGCCTGGGAAGTCGCTAGCTACGCTTTGTCTTACTACAATTACTGAAAATATAGATATACTAGAGCCATACGCATGTTCAAGACAGATGCTGTCCCGACGATGCCCCGCCTGGTTAATCATTTGTAGCCGAGCATACCTGAAGTCTGTGTAACCGCTTACGCAAATCTGCTGGAGAAGTCGCCTTCAGATCCAGTATTTGAATCCCCTTGTGTACAACCGTGTATACGAAACTGGCAGGGATGGTCAGTACCTAGTAGAATGTATAGCCTATTTTGTTTCCATGATTTAAGCACAGGTGGACATGTATGTTTTTCATGCGTCTTGTACTGTCTAGAAGTGTAAATGTGTATATATGTATAATATGTTATTATGAATACATAAGTTGTATAGATATTTGTATCCATCATATCTACATGACAAGTCACAAAAGTTCCTTAACCGGAAAAAGTGGCGGTTAGTTTTAAACTCAAATATTTTGACCAACAAAAGGCCATACAGGCCTTATACGTCGTAATGATTCCGTAAGCAAACCGTACTGGTCAATCCGTACCTAGCCTATTGGAGAGTCCATACCCTACATCTGGTTGATGATGATTTGGGTGGCTAAAAAGGACAAAGAGGCTGTGTCATTAAAACGGACAAAGAGGGCGTGTCATCTAACATAGATCATCATCATCATCTACGAGGCATATGACAGACATTGGCTTGTTATGTCCTCGGTGGTGTTTGTCATCTTGTTTCTTTATGTTTTATCATGCTGTCACTTTTGCTGTGTCACTGTGATAATAAAACTACAAGCTACACTGACACTTTCACAGGTACACTATAAAATATAAAAAAATTTCTGTCCAATGCATAATAACTAAAATTATATTCCGTTGAAGAATTTGAAAATAATTTAATTGGAAGCCATTGCTGCCTTAGACATCAATGCCTTCCAATCAAACCTTTTCCAAAATATTCAACAAATTGCCTTTGTGATTGACCTAATATTGACAAGAATGCGATATCTGTAGCGATTTCGTTGAATCGATAATCTACTTTATGATAGATTATCTGGGCTGAGAATTAAGTAACATTTTTATAACCAGAATTGTTACTCTCATCATGCCGATTTTGTCATCACCATCATTGTCACTCATCATCATAGTACGATAGTCATCACCATGTCACTCTCTTGATAGAACTTTACTATCATCCTCATCATCACCTTCATTGTCACCATCATCATTGTCAATACTAACACCCTACACGCATTGTGATTGAGCTCATAAAATTGTGACATACCGGTATTTATTTCAAGCGTTTCAAGCCGTTGCTTGGTGCGAGTGTGCAACATGTGTCACTGTGTGTGTGGACACAGTAGATCATTAGGTGGTGCTTTGGACTTCGGGGGATAACAAAGGGAGTTCGGATTGGCTGCTCATAAACCAGTCAGTCATTCGTTTTCTCTTTAATTTCACCTGGGTTCACTTTCTGCAAAGACCACCACGTATCAGAAATGAGGTCGGTGCCAATGACTCGGGTATGCGTGCGCCGTCAAGATGTTTTATCCTATTATGAAGAATCATTGATTTAAACAAAATGGATTCATTGTACCTCTCCGACTTCTTTCATTTTCTCTAGTATTGGGCTCAATGAGAAACTATATTACCATTGTGGTACGTTTGGCCATACTTAGAGCTATTGACTTCAAACTTGGTGAGTGAGTACCTCTGGGCAAAAGCTACCATCCATATAATTACTAGGTCAGTCTGATCTACTTTCTGGATAATATAGGTGGCTAATAAAAGTTTATGCCATATATTTTGATAACTTCATCACAAATTGGCATTATAAATTTAGTGTATAGGTCAGGTTTATAGTCTGCTTCCACTTGCGTGCTCAGCCGACTTTCCAACTTTACCCCCTGGTCATTGGGCCCATTTCACTCCTTGACAATCTCAACTCCCTTTTGGGAGCATACAGCCCGGCTGCCGTTTTATAGGCGCTCAGAGGCTTTGACATTCCACATTGCTGACACTGCCCTCACAGGTACCTATTTTACAGACAGGTGAACTGGAACAACGCAGAGTGAAGTGTCTTGCTCAAGGACACAACGCCGCAGCCCGGCCGGGAATCGATCCCATGACATTAGAGTCACGAGCTCGACTCGCTAACCACTCGGCTACTGCCCCTCTAGTGATGTGGAATGATGATGTCGGAAGCAAGATGAATCAAGAAAAAATGTAACAATTGGCGTCGAGCATGCATAGAACGCAGTTCTTACTTTCTATTTCCTGGATTATAATCAGTTTCAAAATGAAAGGAATTAAGAGTTTTTAAGACACGGAGAGCTTATGTCAATGAAATATGCAGCAGTATTTATTCATGTAATTATTTTTCATGTTTTCATTTCATACGTTTCTTCATATTTCAGAGTGGTAAATTGTACAAGTTGTGAATAATGACAAGATGCAACTTGAAATCAAGGACAAAATATAAGCCCATGATATTAGGCCTATAATAAAGTAAAACTTGTCTAGATAGCATGGATTGGCATGGATTAGCAAATGCTTAGAGAAAGATGAAAGATTTAATGTTTATTTGCAAACCAAGATGACTATTTTTGACAATTTACCAATGATATCACTGGTTCCATAAACTAAGCAGTTATTTCAATGGTAAATTTTCTAAAATAGTCTTCTTGGTTTGCAAATAGGCATTTATGAAGAGGACTACTGGTACACAAACACTAATGGAAATAGTGCAACATCTAGTATAGGCTATTGAGAGCAATAGATACTGGGATTGCCAGAGCGAACTGGGTCATATACAGTGTATGTGCATTTGCTGACCAAGATTCCAGAAGACAATTTTTGAGGATTTATCAATTTAATGACTGTTTTGGTAATCTAACCTGTCATTCGTGTTAAACTTTCAAAAATAGTCTTTAGTTGGTCTACAAATGGAGATTATCAAGGCAACTACAGACATGACAGAATGATGCAACGGTAACATTAAAAAATATATATTTATTCACACTATTCACAACAATATATATTGGGGTGAGGGAACTAAGCTATAAACAGTGTACTGGTGTGTCCATTTGCTGACCAAGACTCCAAGCGATTACATCTGAAAATTTACCAGTGGAGAGACTGGTTTTGTAACCAAACCAGTCATTCCAGTGGGAAAATTTCAAAAATAGTCTGTTGATTTGTAAATGGACATTTATCAAGACCACTGCAGAAGAGCTAATGATGGAAAGGTTGACCAGCATCTAGTATATTTATTAATCATGAGGCAATGAGCACAATACACTAATTAATACATATATTGGGATGCGTAAAATGAGTTATATTTAAAAAAAAATTATTCATAATACATTGGTTGTCAATTTGGGGACCCAGATTCCAAGAATGTTTTTTTTTTAATTTACCACCGTAATGACTAGTTCAATAATCTAGCCAGTCATTCCAGTGGTAAATTAAAAAAAATAATCTCTTGGTCGGCACAAAGACATTCTTCAAGATCACTTCAGATGACGTCTTTGACTGCCTATACCATTAAAGGGGTTACTTTAGCTATTAAATTATTACTAGGCCACCGAGGTGTGGTCAGTCACAAATTATAATTTACACTTGTCAATTTGCCTTGCTAGCTAACAGTGGTAACAGGCTAGTGTTAATTTCTGTGAATGACGCATGTAGGTAAAACCTTTCTCACTTTGTGACCAAGGATGCGTCACATCCACCTTGTAAATCTTATGCCGTGGCAACCATTCGCCGTCCGTCCATCAACTTTTGTTTTCAAACACTTCATCCTCATTAACCTCTTGGTCGATTTCAACCAAATTTCGCTGGAAGGACAATATGGTTGTAGGCTCCAGAACCACAGTTAAGAATTTTTATTCATTAATTTTTGGGGTGAAAATCTGATTTTATGAAAAATGTACCGGAAATTGTCAAAATGATAAAACATATACTTTTGTAAAAACACAATCTTAGATTTTATGGAAAAAAACTATAACTGCTTGACATATTTCAACCAACTTTGGCTAGGGTTATATGGGTTACCCTATCATGGAATAATCCAGAACTTCTATTCTGAATTTTGATTGATCAATTTTTCGGGTGAGTCTTAGATTTTCCAAAAAGTATCCATCATGTCTCTTTAAGTTCGAATGGTTCAAATGCTAATGGTCCAGGTGAGCGCCACAGCTCCTTGGGCCTCTTGTTTTTTTAATTCTGGGTGTGGTGTGGGCTGTTGGTGAAGCATGGTGTGTGTGTGTGTGTGTGTGTGTGTGCGTGTTGAAGCGGGTTGGGTGGGGGCTGTGGCTTGTCGGTTGTTAAGCCTACTCTTCCTGGCAGCAACCAATTTCATTAGGATCACATACTCAAACTGATGATCAGTGTAATATGGTCAGTGTTCTCTGAAAAAAGAGATGACGTATGACCACCGCACAGGAAATCTGTTGAATATTTTGAAAATAGTTTTACTGGAACATGTTGCTGCAACAGCTACCAGTCAACATTTTTCTAAATATTCAATAAGTTTAAATTCTGTTGTAACTAATAGGTCGCAATGCATAATCATGCCCCTCCCTTCCCTTAACACCCTCGTTGCATCACACACCGCTCGTGTCTCCGCTGCAAATGACTCAGACGATTGACCTAAATTACTGCATGGTTTGAACTAGATAGACGATGTAGACAGCTGTTTATAATTCTTGATGTCGTGATTTGACGTTACCTGGCCTTATATTTAGGCAAAGGGCGTAAGTAGTAGTAGGCCAAGTAGTATTTTTTGTTTCTTGCGGTTTTTGTTGGCGAGAAAATGGGAAGGGGGGGGGGGGGGGGGCTGTCTACGTGTAGGCCTAATGGGGGGGGGGGGTGCACATTTTTTCATAATTAATCCATAAAAGCATTCCAAGTTATAACCAGGCAGTATAGATATTTGTGCTTCTCGAAAACAGTCTGCGCCGAAATGCGGAGAGAAGACGACGGCTGTTGTACTGCGCCATCTTTGGGTTCGCGGAAATCGGCTCTCTTTGTGTGTAATTTACCACTACACCGTAGCCTATAAATTTTCTTTGTTCGTGAAAATATGCAGCGAAATTCCATTTGTTTTGTTTGCAGTATTACCGCAGCTATAAGCCACACAACGGTTAAGCATATTTGACAACAATCCGCGATCGCGCAACAGGGTCACAATGACTTATTCGCACTGTCGAGGCGCACGATAACGATAGGTCCCTCCGATGACGTCATACAATATAGAGCTTTTCTATTTCGTTTTTTTCGAGGACAACACAGAATTGCAAAATACAACGTAAAACAGAGTAATATTTTAAAATAAAACATTTTATTATATTATTTATTGCACAATCTTGTATATTAAACCTACTTTTGCTACCGTTGTGCTTGGTCTTTAAGATTTGTCAAGAAATCAAGGGGGATAACTCCGGTGGGTCAAGATATATTTGTCGGATATAGAATCCCCACCGTGGTCTTGTTATAAAGAGTTGATATTTCAAATTTGATATATATATATATATATATCGTTAAAATTCGACTAAAGGATGCAGTGGGTTTTTTAATATCAAATTACATGTTCTAGGAAGGGGGGGGGGGGGGGGGGGGGGCGTCCTATAATCGAGAACATTCCTTGCCCACATTTTTGGGTTGAAATTTTTCTTAGTCAGATTTTACCACGGAAATTGAACTAAATGTTACCATAGACAATTCGCGCCGCCTTACGACTATGTTTAATGTATACTCCAAAAACAAGCGGACGTGAAATTATTAAATTGGGGTGCCTAAATATTGCTTATTCTTTAATAAATATCACTTATTACATCAAAATTAATCCAGAATTTGACATAAAAAGCCGTTGAGAAAAGATACATGTATAAATCACGTGATTCGCCTCCAATCGCAAACGATCTTTATTCTAATTAGAGCGAGTATTCGGATCTAAATATTCTGGACTCGGAAATTGCTATATATCATCATTGCGAGATAGGAACTTAATGTTCCTGTACCCGTTTGATAACCAACTCCCGTTAGCGCATAAGATTAAACTGATGTATGGCATGCCATATCTTAAAAAATAAAAAATATACATAAAATGCTGTCTGCTTAAAAAACCCAACTGAAACCAGCATTAAGCAGACACTCAAAATATACATATAGTTGTAAAGCAGCTTTAAGCAGACAGTCTCAAAAAGCAGTATTATGCAGACAAAATGTGTATATTTGTATATATTCGCGCAATAAGCTTCTCAAGTGAAGCCATCTCATTAGTCCACCCCCTCCCTCCTCCCCCCCCCCCCTCACCCCCGGCCAATTGGCCAAATGTGTCCAGAGACACCAAGGTTATCTCGCTCGATTTCTTGAAAACTCATAAAATATATGGTTTCCGCTCGATAACTTCAGTTATCTTGAATGGATTCATTCCAAATTTGAAATATAGTCACACAGTATCTCAGTATTCTGCAAAGAAATCGATATGAACATGGTGCATATCGTTATAGTATATGATAATGGCAATAGCAGCAAAGCGTTGTTTCTCATTTCTTATTTGTCTAGAATATATGATTCCTATCCGGTCAACATAATAATTACAAACGATTTTATAGACATTACGGTACACTGCAAAAAATCTACATTATGGTGACTATCATATTTTTATGCATTAAGAAGACCATATATATTAGTTTTGGATACGTCAGTGATCACGTTGCATTCATTAGCCTGGTTATACCTACACGAAAACACACCACCACTAAGTGTTGAATTGTCAATGTCACCATGCCCATCTACCGAAAAAGCCAAAGAGAATCCAGCAATATTCGATTCCTATGCAGAACTGAGCTCCGCCATTACAATCCCAGCTAGATGGCAATTGTTCGTGTGTGGAGATTTCAACTCCAAGCTGGGTAAACTCGGAATTGCAGACAAATGTTCAGGACTTGGCTTGTGCATGGGATCCCATGGAGAAGGCACACGCAGCAGCAATGAAGATGCACTGGTGGCATTCCTTAGTTCCAATGGCATGTTTGTCACAAATACGGCTTTCAAACACCCATGACATCACCGGACAACATGGACTGGACACATTGCTGACTGCAAAGCCCTGAAAGGTTCTAAGGTAACAACAGCTGTCTTCAACCAAATAGACTTTATACTATGCAAGACAGAAGCAAAATCCTTACTCCAGAACGCTCGTTCGTATGGAGGCACAGACCTCAATTCTGGCTATAAGCTAGTCATTACACGCCTTCAGATGAACGATCGCTGTCTAATATATAAACACTATACCAGGCAAGAGGGTAGGGTCACCTACAACCTACCCAAGCTCATCAGCGACACTGACACTCAAATGTCATACAAAAAAGCCCTCAGGGAGCAGATAGCTAATATGGATGTCAGCTCCGATCCAAACGAAGCCCTAACTAAAATACTGAAATCTATGGAACCATCCGCTACCAGCACCATAGGTGTTCTTAAAAACAACCAAACTAGGTATACTGAATACCCTCTAGTAGTAAAACTGTTACAGCGTTACGGCTGCGCATCTATCAGTGGCCAAAGTGAAGACCACACCAAACTATGCCGGGAGCGCAATATTATTCTGCGCCACATTAGCGAACACTTGAAAGATCTTTCTATTCAACAGGCAGACTCCCTAGCAGATGAAATCACTGCCACGGATGACTGTCACAAAATGTTTCGGGCAGCCTGAGCCCTGAGAGTTACTGACTACACGCCACGACTCACTGTACACGACGCTGAAGGACACTTTATCGGGACTGACCAGGTAAAAGCCGAGGAGATCCGAGAATGGTTCAAGGAACAGTTCACTGACAACAATGATGAGCCCTTGCATCCATTCTCAGGAGAACGCAGGCCATTACTAACACCAATTAAAACAGCAGAAGTTGAGAAGGCACTTAAAGCCCTGAAAAATGGGCATGCATCTGGACCTGATGGCATGAGCAATGAACTATTCAAATATGTAAGTGGCATTATCTCAAAACCAATCATGCACCTAATCAATTCAGCTTTTATGCACCACCTTCCCATCGACGCTGTAGGCCAAGGCATCCTTATCGCACTACTCAAGCCCAAGAAGCAACTGGGCCCCCGGCCAATCTGCGGCTCATTGTGCTCGTCAACAGTATATGGAAAATCCTATCCAATGTTACTCTATGCCACATCTGAGACAAGATCGATTACTTCACCGGATCATGTCAAAGTGGCTTCAAACGTGGACGCAGATGTGCACATATTGTATGGGCTCATTGTATGCCTGTGTTGGTAGTCATGTCCAAACACTGGGACTTCCACAAAATGGGCATTGACATGTCACAAGCCTTCAACAATTAAACGTTCAAAGATCCTAGATGTACTATGCCAGGCCAGATGCAATGAAGATGAGCTACGACTAGTGAGACTACCGCTTGCAGACACCAAGCTGAGAGTACGAGTCAAGTCAGTGAAGTCTGTAGAGTTTGAGACATCAATCGGCTCCTCACAGGGAGATGGTCTATCTCCGGTGCTTTTCACCTGCTACCTTGCTACTGCATTGAAATCTGTGCAGGAAAGTTCCACAAGACCATACCCCCAATGTCAATACTGGGCGTGCCGCTAGAGATGGAATATGGTGATGATGTGGACTTCATAGACGAGGAAAAGGAACCCCTCGACGAACTTCTCCCAATGGCTGCAAGCAAACTAAAAATTGAGAATCTCTTCATGAATGAATCCAAAACAGAGTTCACCCACATACATCGCCGCTGTCTGTAAAAGTCGCCCAGCAAAGATGGTCCATGTTTGGCCATGTGCTAAGGATGCTAGAAGAGACACCAGCACAGAATGCCTTGGAATTCATCCTACTCGGAGCCAGCAAATACAAAACCAGGAGAGGACGTCATTGCAGAAAACTGCTAAGCGTGCTACGAGGTGACCTCAAGAAAGCAGGACTCAGTACACTCAAGTCAAGAATGGACCTGAGGAAGCTAAGGATTTCGGCTGAAGACAAGACAAAGTGGGCAAAAGCGAAGAAGGACTGATTGCAGCTGTAGGGTGTTTCTACTCCTACAGCCGCAGAATACAGTAATCATACATACATATATATTTATTAACCAGCCAGCAGTGCATCTCTGAGCATTAGACATAACCCTAAAGACAGGTAAATGTTAGTACCAGCGTGCGGAACTCACATGATTCACCCCCGACACACTAGGTGATGGACAAGACACAGATCCCTATCTAACTCTACAAGTGACTGGGTGCAGTCTTGGAACCCACCACGCCTTCGCGGAAAGGTCACCATAGTTGGATATATGTCTCTTACTCCCCACCGTAAACTTATATGTGCTTTTAAATGCTTATGTAATATGACTTGTCCCTGTGCTGTTATATGTGGGATGGTGAGTGACAGGATCGTTATGTGATTCTGGAGCTGCCACCATGTGACATGTTCGCACGCTGTCTCTCTGAGGAGGATTCGCCATGAAGGTGACCATATGGGCACTGAGCATTCCGCCAGGCAGGCGTATGTATTAAAGATAGGTGGGAATCGCAGCCACTTGCGGCCTAAGATTGAAATATGGACCTAAAAACTAAATGATAGGATAGGATCTAGCAGATGGACTGCATAAATAAAGCGGCAACTACCAATCTAGTATCTTGAGACGTACATAAGGTGACGGTGTTGAATTCTGCGGAAATCATCCACACCATCTTCATGTAATACAACATGCATTGCAATAATTTATAATTTCACTAGGTTGACTCACTTTACCCACCTTAGCATAAGTTTGAACAAGAGAGTGGACGTGTTTACCATCTCTTTCTCCGCTTCGGCATTGTATGCATTTTCCTGTGATGGAGGCCCACGCGAGGCACTTTCCTCTTGCAAACAAATAATATTTGTGTTAGGGGTTTAATGGTTTATATTAAACGTATTATAATTGTCAGAGAACAGTGCGGTACCTCTGGCGAGGACCGATTATGTAAACATCACATTAGTCTTATGTACTTACTCCCACCATAGCAGCAAATGAGTACAATTGTTTGTTCCTATAATAGAATAGTTAGAATATATTTAAAATATCATGTCTAAATTTAAGCAATGGACTAACATACCAGTGACACTGGCATCCGGGATGGTACGGTGTGGTTTCGTTTGCACGACAATGGTCGCACGACCCCACTGGAATGTGAACGTTCGACCAACTTATGTGGTCGGTCTATGTATGATCCAGAGATACGCTCACACAGATCTGCAACCCCGAGATCAGCTAACCAGCATCCTCGGCTCAACGCACCATGCACATGTGGTGCCGCAGAGCAAGAGGGATTTGCGGAGCAGTGTGTATCCAAGGAGGCTACAGCCACAACCCTAACCATGCCACCTGCCTTCCATCTCCCAATCTTCGACACCAATATCAGCGAGTCTATTGTCTATTCTATTTTCTATCGCTATGAGGCTATTGTGTAAATTATTCATTTATTTTATTTATTTCTTTTTTATTTAAAATAATGGTACTAATAACTATAGTGTTATGGACAATGAAAAGTGCTGATATCAATAGCGTTGTTGTTTATCTCTTGGGATAGATAGCCTTAGTAATAATAGTAATAATAATCTTTATTTTAAGAGGGCACATCGCAAGCGCTGATGTTTTTGAGACCCTCAAAACATCTATCTATATAATTATATATACTTACATTAGGTATAAATGCAGAAATATACAAAAATAGCAGCAGCAGCACTGACGTACGTACATATATATATACCCGATCGCAGACAGCCAAACAGCCAGCCATTTTATTTACACTCTATTCAACGGCATATGAGGATAAAATTGGCATAACGCCTGCGGTGGTATAGCATTGGCGATACAGTAGAAATGCTGGTAAATGTATGCTGTTTATAATTCCAGAGGTCTATACCTAACTAGTAGTAGTAGTAGTGGTGGTGGTGGTGGTGGTGGTGGTAGTAGTAGTAGTAGTAGTAGTAGTAGTAGTAGTAGTAGTAGTAGTAGTAGTAGTAGTAGTAGTAGTAGTAGTAGTAGTATATGCTGTATTATATTCTTAGATATTTTGTATATTTTTTGGCTAATTCCTTTTCATTCTTTTATATTTTTATGCTTAAATCTACGATGTATAGTTTAATTTATTAATTTGGCCTTTTCAAAGAAAAAAGAAAAATAATGTCTAACGTTTTAAATCTAGAATGGTATTGGAGGTTTTAAAAGCTTCATAAACACGGGAATAGTTCATCATTGACATCTTCAGCCATATGTAAACTGAGAAATACCTATCTTTGAAAATGTAACCCTGGAATAATTGTCAATGTTATCGAGTGAGGCATTCCTACTGTAAATCTTTCGTGCGTACATCAATACATGTGCTGAGGTGCATTGTAGTTGCTTCTCTAGATCTGCAAATGGATATTTGCTTAAGACCCATGCAGAAGCACGGTTGTAGGCTCAGAACGACCAGCAGTAGTTAAGGTTGATTTATTGTCTCGTTCCACCCGCCCCGTCCCTCTCAACTCCACCAGCCTCAGGTTGTTGTAGCGACTTTCTCATTGGCCCAGACACGAACATGTCTGAACATGTTATAACTCTATAGAATTCCCCACCAACCAATCTCCCGGCATCTCCACCTCGTAGGTTTATTCAGTAATGTTCTGAGATATAAATTACTGTTCTGCTTGGGTTTGAGGGAGCATGTGACCTCGCTTTGCTGAACATATCTGAAGACGTTATGACTCTAGAATTCCACACCACCCCACCCTGACAAACCCTCCATACCCCATATGTTTATTCAGTAACAATCTGAGATATAAACATCTGTTCTGATGGCTGTTGGGGTTACATGACCTTGTTTGGCTGAACATGTTCAAAGACATTATCACTCTGTATAATTCCCCACTGCTCCATCCTCCCGACCCCTCTGCACCTCATAGCTTTATTCAGTACCAATCTGAGATATAAACAGCTGTTCTAATTGGCTGTGAGGGGATCACGTAAACATCTGTTCTGATGGCTGTCGGGGTTACATGACCTTGTTTGGCTGAACATGTTCAAAGACATTATCACTCTGTATAATTCCCCACTGCTCCATCCTCCCGACCCCTCTGCACCCCATAGCTTTATTCAGTACCAATCTGAGATATAAACAGCTGTTCTAATTGGCTGTGAAGGGATCACATGACTTCATTTTTTACCCACCTCATAGCTTTATTCAGTAACAATAAACGTCTGTTTTGATGGCTGTGAGAGTCACGTGACCTCATTTGCCTGAACATGTTCAAACACATTATAACTCTGTAGAATGCCCCACCACCCCATCCTTTCGACCCCTCCGAAACTCATAGCTTTATTCAGTAACAATCTGAGATATAAACAACTGTTCTGATTGGCTGTGAGGTGATCACGTGACTTCATTTTGGACCCGCCTCATCCGTTTCATGTTAGTCGCACTTGTCAATCACGAAGCGTTACACCTGTCAATCATTTGCTCCCATCAATAGATTTCATCCCAAGCAGCAGAGGAGAGATAAACGTCGATTCTGATTGGCCAAGAGCTTGATGTGTCATATCATTTGCACATTAGGCAACGCCCCTTTTCCCCACCAAATCCTCTCGAGCAATCGAAATCGAGTATGTTGGCGGGAATAAAGTGGCCTAATATGCAAATGGGATGATGTCATCAAGCTCTCAGCCAATCTGTATCGGCGTTTATCTCAGCTCATTTCTACTCACGTACACGTGCGTACGTACGCACGTACGTATGTACGTACGTTGTGGTGTATTGCAATTGCGTTCTTGGTTCCCATCTCGCCAAACTCCCGCCTTTTTAATCTTTCAAATATCCCGCATAGTCTCTGAAAATGTCAACACGGTCTCATATTACAAAGCAATTCCAGTCAGTGAAACGTTAGAAAAGCTACTGACTTTGCGCGTGTTTGAAATACATTTTCACGAAACTGCCAAAAATCATACTTTTCTTTAGCGTTCTTTAACCCTTTCATGACGAAGCGGGCCAAAACCGGCCGTTGGTGTGGTCTTAAGGAATGTCCATTTGCAGGCCAATAGAAGACTAATTTTGAAAAATTACCACTGTTTTGGTTGTTCTTGACGAAATTTAGTCATTATTTCTTCAATATGCATGCCTTCATTACATTTTTCGCCTGGGAATTGCGCTTTACCACAAATCTGGAGTTTGTTTACATTTGTAAGTTTAGTATGTGAATTTGCAATAATTCCATATTCAGGTGCACTCAAATCCAGAAAATGTAACTTGATGTGTCATATCATTTGCACATTGGGCAATGCCCCTTTTTTCCCACGAAATCCTCTCGAGCAATCGAAATCGAGTATGTTGGCGGGAATAAAGTGGCCTAATATGCAAATGGGATGATGTCATCAAGCCCTCAGCTTAATGTTCTTCATGAGAGATTGAATACACATAGAAGTGCGAAGGCTATGTGTTCTTTGTTTCTTATTAAGATTTTGATGTTGTCAGATGTCAGTGCAGATAACACATTTCTAGTACCAGCATGGTTAAATTGGGATATATTTAATTCGAATAGCTTCAGAGCAGTGCATTTGCCATTGTCAACGTTAGCACTATGGGAATGATTGTGCGTGGTGTAAAATATTGTAATCAAACAGCAGCGGGATCGAATTCTGAGTTTGTGTCAACTTACGTTTCATTTGAACTGTGAGTTTGAAACAAATATCATTATTCGATTGCGGTGCTCCTTACATAAGAGGGATATTTCTTTTCAGTTTGATTATCGGTCACTTTTGTGAAATTACATTATTTGATGTTCGACGGACTTACTATAGATGGAGTTTATTTGAGTGCTTATCAGATGTACGCATTTACCTGGATAGATTTTATATTGAAATGTGTTCACTTGAGGAATAGTTTTCAATACTATTCATAGGAGACGAACGCCAATTTTAGGCGGCGTGGCTTTCCTTAGGTTCCAGATTTGCATATGAATGCATATACACCTATGTAGAGTATATCAAGTAATAGCTCTAGCCCGACACGTTAACCATTCGATTCTGATAGCCTGTCTTTGTAAGATTCTCATCATAAGGGTAGTGTCTTAGAATTTGTTTGATTTTCTGTGAATGATGATGCTAGAAGTTGTTGCAGCTGTGCAGTGCAACAGTTTCCGGTAGTTATTCAATGAATTTCTCTTAAATTCTCAGATCGATGTTTTCTGAACGCTAAAATCTTTTAGACCTCAATGTCATACAATCTGCAATTGCCAAAGTAGCAACTTATATTCGGATTTGAAATCATGCTAATGTAAATCTCACAATCTATTCAGATCGTTACTCCAATATTGACGTGTTACTTTCTAAGTTTTATTTATGTAAAATGTTAGTGGGCTCGGATTCTGTATGGTCAGATGATTAACTTGTAAATGTGGCTGTATTTTGTACGGCAGTAAGTTGCTGTATTGACACTTAATTTGAAAGCGTTTTTGCGGGCTGGAACCGAGTGAAATGTGCGCACAAGACCAATTCCTTGGTCACAGATTTAATTTTTTTAATTTATTTGTGATAGTTGTATGGTTTGCATACTGCACAGTCGGAGAAAGGGACGCTCAACGTCATGGTCCAAGGAGGCGGGTTTCGTTGCTGTAATAGCAGGTAACTTAAGATTTTAACATCTCCGCCGTCTTGTACTAAATAGTCACTGAATCTTAAACCGGTATTTTTAAGCAGGTTTTTCTAAACCATTATCTGATTCCATCTTCGTACATGCTCGTATAATGAGTCCTTGTGGCCATGAGCTAGGTTCATGGAACCAGATACGTATTATTTTCCGCTGCCAGTCATTTTGTCACGTTATTCGCTGATTTTCAAATGTAACTTAGTTTTTACGACCGGTGTACTATGTAATTTCCTAGATATGAGTGCACACGAGTTTGGAATTATTGGAATTACAGAGACTTGGCTAAAAGTAAACTCACCTACTACTCTAGTTAACAAGAATAACTATACATTTATCGAAAAGCACAGATCTGACATAATTAACAAGGATGGTGGAGGTGGTGTAGGCATGTACATAAAAGACAATATTCAATTCATTTTGCGTGAAAACTTTTCCATAATGGAAGAATACATTGAAACAATATTTATCGAAATTCCGATTCAAAAAGGTAGAAATAAAATTGTTGGCACAATCTACAGGCCTCCTGACAGTGACAACAAACAATTCATTGAAGCTTTGAGCAGAATTATGGATACAATACAAAAGGAAAATAAAACAGCCTACCTTATGGGTGATTTCAATATTGATCTGCAGCAACAGAAATGTTGTCATACCAAAGACTTCATTAACTTATTAAATACCTACTTTTACTATCCGACAATAACTAAACCAACTAGAATAACAGAATCTACGGCGACCGTCATTGACAACATATTCTGCAATAATATTAATCGCAATATCAGTAAAACTCATGTCGGAATTTTTGTAACTGATATCTCAGATCATTTACCTATATTTCTCCTAGAAAAACAACAAACATACCAGAAACAATTCGAACAGGAAAAATTTAAATGCAGAGATTACTGCCAGGTCAACATTGAAACATTCAAAAGATCTATGTCAGAGGTCGATTGGAGCATAGTAACAGACATTCAGTCTTGTGAGCATGCCTACAACAAATTTCATGACATCTGCACGACTATTTTTGAACAAAGCTTTCCAATGAAAGAAAGTAAAAAATATAAGCATAACCCAACTAAACCTTGTCTTACAAGTGGATTAATAGCTGCCTGTCATACAAAACATCAGCTCTACTTAACATTTATCAAGTGTCAAACTAATTACAATGAAATTCAGTTTAAAAAATATAGAAATAAATTAGATCAAATAATAAAAACAGCTAAGAAAACATATTATCACAAGAAATTTGAACAGTCCAAAAATGACATAAAAGAGACATGGAAAACCATTAAATCACTTTTAAACAAGACCAATACGGCACAACAGACACAATTTCTTCACAAGAATAAGGTCATTACCGATAAATTCGAAATTGCCAATGGATTCAATGATTATTTTGTAAATATAGGACCAGAACTTTCGAACAAAATTCAATCAACATCCGAGAAAAAATTTTCTGATTACCTTACAGGCAGCTATCAATCATCATTCTTCGTTAACCCTACTAGCACTGAAGAGATCTTTAACGTTCTAAACAAACTCAACCCAGCCAAAAGTGCCGGAATCGATGGTTTTAAGTGGCGCATTTATAAAACCTGTGTTATGGATATCCTTATCCCACTTAGTCACATTTGCAACTTATCCCTAGCACAAGGCATTTTCCCATCAAAACTAAAAATAGCACGTGTTACACCAATTTATAAAGCCAAGGATTCTACTAACTTCTCAAACTATAGACCAGTCTCCATACTTCCACTTTTCTCCAAGTTACTAGAGCCCCTTATGTACAATCGACTGACAAATTACCTGGACAAAAAGTCAATTTTATACAAATCGCAATATGGATTTCGTGAGAAACATTCAACAATGCATGCAATAGCCGAAATGACAGAAAAAATTATTGAATCACTGGAAAAAACCCAAAGTATAATAGGCATCTTCTTGGACCTTTCAAAAGCTTTCGACACTATCAACCACCAGATCTTACTAGAAAAACTTGCCTATTATGGTATAAGAGGCAGTGCGCTCACCTGGTTCCAGAACTACCTAAGTAAAAGAACACAATGCGTACAATATAATGAAATATGCTCTGAAAACAGGCAATTAACTTGTGGTGTTCCTCAGGGATCTATTCTTGGCCCATTGCTGTTTCTTCTTTACATGAATGATCTACCTAACATATGCAAACACATGTCACTAATACTGTTCGCTGATGACACAAATGCTTTTTGCTGCGATGACAACATAGACACCTTATACAGAAAAACAAATAAGGAAATGGAAGAAATTACTGACTGGTTTTCAATAAACAAATTATCGCTGAATGTTGACAAAACAAATTATATGTTATTTACAAACCTCAAACTAAAAAAAGATGAAATTCCAAAAATCTACATAAACAAAAAAGAAATTGAGGAGGCCCTATTTGCCAAATTCTTGGGAGTATATTTGGATAAACATTTGACCTGGGCGCTAAACAAATCGAGATGGTAACAGCAAAGGTGGCAAGAGGCATAGGTGTCATACAAAGACTAAAACCTTACATGACACCAGCTACAATTAAAACTCTATACTGCACCCTTGTACTTCCGCATCTCACCTACTGTAACGCTATCTGGACGAATACACACAAAAGCAACCTAACAAAACTACAAAGTCTACAGAAAAAGGCACTAAAACTCTTTTCTAAACCAGCAAAGGGCCAGAATATATTCAAGTCAGAAAAGCTATTAAAACTAAAGGACATAGGCAAACTACAGATGTATACCATTGTAAAGGAGTTTCACCACAATACATTACCACAATCCATAGCCTCCAATTTCACACTAAGCACAGACATCCACAAACACAACACTAGGACTAAACACAATTTACACACTCAATTTACACGAACAGAAATAGGAAAACGACGAATTACAATAGCAGCCACAAAACTATGGAACAGCACCAGTACAAAAATACCCGATAGCATATTAAACCTGAAATCCTTTAAGAAGATTGCCAGGGAATCTATGATCGACAAATACTAAATTAATATATTTATACCTGATGGTCACAGATTCTCTGCTAATTAATAATAATACAAGCCTAATGACATTCCACCACCACCACAACCACTATAGATAAACTAACCTAACCTAATAATTGAAGTAAGAAGTCTAAACACAAACATACTTCACAGTTTACTTTCATTACTACTACTACACCTAAATAACCCACAAACGATCAACGCATCTATTGATTCTTAACAAACTCTAACCATCTCAACTTTATATTACAGTGATGAGCTCTTCCCTGCCCCCCCCCCCCCCCACTCAGTAGCATACAAAAGTCCTATATAATAATAAACCACTCCAAACTAAATTTAAATAAAATGAGATAATGATGTAATTAGGGAGTATATGTATAATATATGTTTAATTAAGTCAAGTTAAGCAAATATGTATGAGTGTATTTAAATACTAATGCCATAAATATGTGTTTGAATGCCGTGTGTTTTATGTTTGTGCACATAGTGGCATATATCTATGTAAACATCAAAGAAGGGACAGCCCTACCCACCCACTGCCTAATGGAAGACATATATGTATTAAATACTTGTATACATGATATATATATCAAAGTTTATGTCCGAACTCCACAAAACAAACCAAAATAGTCCTGGACTTTCATATCAAGGTAGCTTTTCACCATTTTGTCACTGTGCCACTGTCTTGTGTGTCGTATATATATGTCAATGTATAAATGTTGTAATGTGTGTAAGGAGTCCATCACTCAATAGGCCATGCCTTTGATGGACTGCCTGTTTAGATTGTATTTATTGTATAGAAAAAAACCATGAAATAAAGCAACTTTGAACTTGAACTTGAACAATGGGTTACACGCAGTGCGTGACGAGATCAATGCGAAAAATAAACGAGTGAGTTGCTGTGTCACGAGGAGAGATGCGTTTCAATCAATAGTCATTTATAAAGAAGCACCGTAAAGTAAGTAGGCAACGATGTTGCAAAGCAGTACTGCATGTTAGAACATATTCTGTTTCTCTAGTATTGTTTGCGATAGTTGTTAATATGCGTTTGCGATTCTTCTGTGAAATGCCACATTTTCATGTTGGTTAAAGACGTTTAAGCAACCAGTTTTCGTAAGTCACTAAATCACATACTCATAAGGCCTATAGTTAGTACGATGTAGTTTACAACGTCAGACATACATTTAAACGGGTCTCTTTAATATTTTGTATTCCACATAATAACTATATTTCACTGTGCAACACTATTTAGGGCGATATGTGTATCCATAATATTTCAAAAGGGTATGTTAAAGCTGAAGTAGCACCATTTAAAGGATAACCTTTCATCCAAAATAATTTGTGTAGCCTGATATTCAGAGTTCAGAGTTAACCCGTTAACCCTGATAGCTCAGAAATGACAAATTCTTTGATATACAGTAATGAATATTAGATGGAGTGTTTTGAAATTAATTTGACTGAGCTGCTGCTGCCATAGATTCAAAATAGTTAACAGGTTTCCTGTATAGTTGGGTACCATGTGCAACCAACAATCTCGTATTACCATGAGGAATATGTTGTATGGTTTTTGGGCTTGGAATGAGTTAACCCATACCACTCTGGTGTCAAAATTTTAAATTTCAAATTAAATTAAATGATAAACTGGTTTTCATGTTTCAACAAATTTGGTAGGAGATGGTGCTGTCGTAGACAGCAACATCGTCTAGCAAAATAGTTGAATAAAAATATACTTTGATACTGACAGAGTAAAAGATAGAATATTGACATCAGTGTGCTACAGGTTAATGATTTGAGTATAACCCGTTTTTAATCACCGAGCCGGTCAAAATAGCTTCTGCTTTGATCTTGAGAAATAGCTCTGTACACCAGGAGACTATTTTTGAAAGTTTAACACTGGAGTGGCTGGTGGGACAGCAGAATCAGTCATTACAGTGGTAAACTTGAAAAAATAGTCTTCTCGTGGCCTGTAAATGAACAAACAGGTGTACGATTTCATTATTCCAGTATTTTTTCAAAAAGTGTGGGAATAGAAAATCTGCCAAAAAGTAAATCACAATTTAATTCACTGGAATGGATAATTTTATATAAGATTTCACTGATCAGCAGGAAATCTGAGCAATCTATTTCATGTTGTACCCCTATACTCAATGAGAAAATACTGTCACACAAAACAATAATGACTTCGGTGACATGGTCATGTTTGACATTTAGTAACACATCACTCTGAGGTGAGAACTCTTATCTGAAAAAATTATATCAAATTAATAAAACTAGTGGAAACAATAATCAATTTCACTCTGTATGACAAGGACAGTGTACGCGCATGCTATTTCAATAGGCAAACTATTTTAAAAACAATTTCACTGAAACCTGCTGTTCCAGAGAGAGGGGAAAACAGCTGTCAATCAGGTTATTTTCAAGATTTCTGCAATCTTCATATCATCTCCCTTAAAAACAGATTTATTTGTCATCAGAGTGAGCAAGACCAAAAACTCCTTGTTTCTTTATTAATTCAGTCAGATTATTTGATTTAAGGATATAGCTGCTCAAACCGCAAGACCTAAATCTCTTTCAAACAAATTAATTTCAAAATATTTAGTCTTCTGCAGATCTCAGTTCTAGCTCATCTGGTCTGAAAAGCCTGAGAGGCCAAATGAGCTTATTCCATGGCAATATATTTGGTCTAAATAGCTCAATAAATAAAACAATAGGCAATGTTTGTTTGCATGTCGTTAAATTTTTTGAAAACCTTTACCATTCTACCAGTAGCAAATTCTGAGTTTGGAAGACAGGCGCTTGACTATTTGGATCACTAACTCACACCATCATCCACTTCATGCAGGGTTTACTGGCTGAATGTGTTATTATTGGTGACCATTCAAAAGTTACCGTTCACATATTCTTAAGAAGGTAGGCCAGATTGATCTACTGGCATATGTTTTTCCCAGATATATGTGTGTGAAAAGTCAGGTAAGCTAAAGCAAACTCAACATTATCGACCAATCACATTTGCTTTTGTTACATGTAGTTGATGGTCTTGAAAGTGAAAACGGTGATGTATAGATTTTTCAACAATTCTTTTGTTTTGCATGGAAATTCTCTTTTATACAAATTCTTTCATTTCTGACCTAGATGGTCATGTTTTTGTATTTTCAGTCAAAATGGTCAGATTTCTGCATTTGTACCAAGATTTTTGTTTCTGAATAAAAAGTATGCATTTCAGTCCAAAATCTTCATATTTCCTATCAAAATTATTGCTGTTAATGGTTAAGATTGGTTAGGAAAATTGTCATTTTACTTAGTGAATGGCCATTTGCTAGCCAAGAAGACATTTTTTGAAATTTTAACACTGGAATGACTGATGCAGGCATTACAGTGATAAATTCTTGAAAATATTCTCAATATCACTGCAAAGGCTGGTTTTTGCCGGCTTAATTATCATTAAAGGGTTAGACTCGGCTTTCTTAGTTGATGAATTTTCACAGTGAGCAATGCAATGATATAGATTTTGGGCCTGTTGAATAGGAATTTGACATTATTGGTCAGTGGCCATTTCATATCCAAGTTTTGCCATTTTGGGCCTAAATTCTTAAATTCTTTACCTAAAATGTTCATGTTTCCTGTTAAAATGTTCATATTTGGAAGATAGGTATCAATTCTTCATACAGAAATGTGTGTATCTTCAGCATAAACTGTCTTACTTTTGCATTTTGCATGCATATGTTTTGTTTCTAAACGAAGCAGTTGCTTTTTAGCCCAAATTTTCTTGTTTCCTGTCAAAGACTGCATGTTTCTGACCAGAATCTTCGCATTTCCAGCCTAAATTTTCATATAACTGGTCATTTGAAATATTTTTAGCATTTTCAACCCAGATATTCTTATTAACTGTGAAAATCTATATATTTCTTGGTAAACACTTGCTTATAATCCCAAATTCACACATTTCAGTACCAAATTTTTGCATTTTCACACATATTCTTTCCTTTTTGGTTCAAATTTTCTAATTTGTTGTTAAATTTTAAACACTGGCTCATATTTGTCGAAACGGTCTATTACAGATCTAACATTTTGAGCCCAGGTACACATTAACTGTCAAAATTTATATATTTCTCTAAACTTTTGCTTTTAACACAAAATTTACAAATTTCAGCCAGAAATGTTTGCATTTCAACACCAATTTCTGCATTTAAGTACAAATTTCCATGATTCCAGCCATAATCTGTATTTGAAACCCAATTTTAAATGGCTGTTGTACAAATACTGATATCCTAGGTGAGTGATACAGGCCCACCATGCCCATTGTGCCTCTTGGTTCCAAAGTCTACTTTGATCTCTGGCAGTCTGGGTATCAGGTCTCAAGATCACTGAAACCACTCTTAAATTATGGTCTGTTTGTAGTATTAAACCCTATAATATATTTTGGATATATAAGCACACATAACCAAAATATTAAGTTGGTTACCCCAAATAAACAATAATTTAATTGTGGCCTGAAATTAGTCTGATTTAAGTCAAAATGTCCTTGTTTCAGGCTGAAACCTTTTATATTTCTGACTTAAATTTTCATAATACTTGTCTGGATTTCATAAAATCTTCACATTTCCATTTAAATCTTTGGTATTTCAAAACCAGATTCTCATTTAACTGTCAAAATGTTTACATTTCTGTGTAATATTGCTATTAATCACAAATTTGCACATTTCAGGTCCAAATATTTGTATTTTCAAACTAAATTTCTAGATCTTATGACTTACATGTAAATGTTGGCATAATTAGCAACAACTTTAATTTAAACAATAACTTTTCACAGATTAACCCAGCTACAGATTACAGGTATTTGATCGAGTAAGCAGTAAATGTAAGTCCTTTTTTATATATATTTAGATTTGCTACTTGTGAAAAACAAGTGATCCGAATGGATCAATCTGGATTTACCATTAATAAATGAGTTATCTGTTGCTGATCCAAAGGCCTACATGATCACATGATCAGTGGTTCATGTCTAGATCATAGTTATTTACCTGGAGAGAGTTAACATCAATAATGGTTTTAATGATTGAAAATCAGATAAATCATTACTATATGTATTATGGCAATCAAGCTGATTTTTAAAAAGGCATCCATCATTCCATGGTGCCTTATATATACTTTGGCTGGGGGTGGTTGGGATGTGGGGGGGGGGGAAGCAGAGCTCTGGGGTGGCCCTCATTATCCAAGTTATATTAACCCAATCCAATGGCGCAGAAATGTGACCATATGATACAAGCAACCGGTCAGGTATGTTGACACAAATAATATTATTGTAAGATGCCGTGCCAGCCTCCACAATTCCAGTAATTTTAGTTTCAAAATATTCAACAATGTGTTGGAATCATGATACAGAAAATAATCAATGAATCAAATTTTCAAAGCTTCGCAAGACACCCCTGCTGGAACTATTTTCAATTGCCTGCACCAATCACCCCCCCCCCCCCCACGCAACCCCACCCCCACGCAACCCCACCCCTGATACCACCCACCATCTTCAGTGGTAGATGATTTTCAAGGAAGTACTGGTATACTTTACTTCCGTAAAATAAACTCTAGAAGAGTCACATTAGAAGTAAATATGTGGCCAAAGCCTTCTACTAAGCGATGAATAAAAACTGGTAACAAAATTTGGAAATGTGCCTACTATCCTTCAAGAACATAATCTAGATTAATAGCGCGGTTTTTTTCATTTTGGACAATAGTCTTTAGTGAAAAATTCCATCTTAGTTATGTAGTGTAATGAAATGTGTAAGATAAGACTATACTAATACCCGAAGAGGTGTCGTACATGGGTTAAATAGCTGTCATTTTGCTTTAAAGCGTGTGCTGTCGTATCCTGAGCCAGAGAATTGCCAGCGAGGGAATGAGGAGTCGGGTACCAGCCTAAGGGGGCTGGTGAGGATAATATTTCATGGCCAATGAACAGCCATGAAACAATGTTTCCCCCCCCCCCCCCTCCCTCCTAAGTATGTGGATGGAAATGTATATGTACAATATGATAAGGTGGCCAAAATATAAAGGTTTACACCCAAACATGAAATCTCCACCCCTAACTCTGGGAATGGACATACACCTTCCCAGTACATAACTTACATTGGGGGATGGGGGGGAGGGGACAATATTTCATGGCCAATTTAATGCCTATGAAATAATGCACCCCCCCCCCCCCCCACCTATAGGAACAAAACTTATATGTACTTTCACACCCCATTAATATGGTAGGGTGCCCCAAATAAAGAGGTTCACACAGTCAGAGACACATAAATTCTCCTTCGATCAATACTCACCATTCTGTTACTTCTGATATACAGCTGGCCTTGACAGCGGCTCTAGGATTATAGACTTAGAAAGCTTTACCGACTCCTGGGAACCGGGTACTCGGCTCCCAACTGCCGAGTACCCGTTTACCATAGAGCTCATTCTTGTTTGCATAGCAACAAGAGCAATACATGCTTTCTGCATTAAGGATTTTAGTGGTTTTTAAATAAAATCTAAGTCTTTAATCGGTGATAGTTTGTGTGTTCGTGAAAGGATTAACTAAGGACTATGGAGAATACCGCCCAAGATAACCAGGTTGTATTGTTCTTTATTATCCATAGTTAAAAGACTTAGGTCTCTAAATTTCGTTGTGTCGCATGTTCCAATTTCTGACCCCATAGAATCTGGGACGTGTGCTAACAACGATATATGCCAGACGATCGCCTTCTTTAACCCCCAACAGGCGATCGGCAGATATGAAAATAGGTGTTTGCTACGGTATTTCTAACACGAATATCGGCTGACGTCGTTCTCCGTAGAATCCGAGTGGGTGACGTCACACCCGGTCGCTCGGATGTTTATGTGAAGAAAAATTTTTCATTAATTCGCGCATCTTATTCTGGGTGCTGCGTACTAAAAATGGTACCGGAAACTTTAGAATGATCAAGTTTACGTGCGATCACGATCGGTTTGCAATGATCGGTGGTTTCAAAATTCTTGAGTAGATGCGTGGTCTGCGGTTTTACCGTGTGATACAGCAGTTTGTTATACATTTTGTTGTTTTCTTCACATATCGTGCTGCTTTCGTTAGGAGTATAATTTATATTGATTAGTAAATATACCCCGAATTCTATGCGATATGATTCCTGGAGCCGTTACACATCCTGGAGGATCTATTATGGGTGTGTTTGTGCCCGCCGCGTTCTTGTCGTCATAATCAATGCGATCGTTGTTGTAACGTGGCGGGGTGGGGTGCAGGGAGGTTACGGTTAATTTATGAGTCAAAATTATTTGAAAATTAATTGTCTGCCTTCCATCCGGGTCTCGTTCCGCTTGTTTATTGTAGGTTTGTGCTTATTTTATAGGCCAAGCCAGCCCCGCCATCATGTGAAGTTTGTCCGTGTAATGTTCAAGGACCATGTCTGTTTTAGGTGTTCCCTGTGTAATATAGATCATAGGTGTAATGTTTGTGCAGTGTGGTCCGTCGAAATGATGGTTAAGTTCCTTGCCCAGAAGGACTTGGCTGGGTCTGACGCGGGGTCAGGCGGTCCGAGAGGAAATCGTGGAGCGCCCGGTTCGGCCGGTGGGGGTGCTCCACGTCCCCAGCTGGAGGTGGCGGTGATGGCACCGCCGGCGTGGTTTGGTCCGGCTATGCAGGGTTTTCTGCATAGCGTTCTGCCCACGCTGGTGTCGTCCCTGCTACCAAAGGTTGGGGGGCAGTTTCTCCCCATGCCTGGTACGGATCCTGTCCTCGGACAGGATTCTGGACTGGTTACCGAGGGGGCCGTCTCGTACTCGGTTTTCCGTGCGGACCTACCCCATGGACCGTAGTGTTTCATGGGGTGGCGGCGGAACCGTGTGGTAGCGGAGTGCCTGGCGTGTCAGCCGTGGCTCCTTGCCGGGAGGCCGTGGCTGGCAGACCCGTGAGCACGTCAACGGGTGACGTGTTTGCGGGGGTGTCTTCGTCGGAGGTAGATTGGTCAGATGCTCTGGCGTGGCTAGCCGGGGTTGACCCGTCTGTGGTTTCGGCCACGGCCGATGAAGATGCGCCCCGTCCGTCGGTTGCGTCGATTAGGACAGGGATTTTGCCCGCGGCCTGGATCCAGTCAGTGGGACTGGATCCACGGTTCATAGATTTGTTGGATGCTATTTATAGCAAACAACTAATGACCAAGGGTCAGCTCCCTGCGGCCTCCAGGGAGGTGCGGGCAAGATGTCGTATTCCGCGGGGGGAATACGACAGGTATGGTGTAGTCCCGTCGGTCACGGAGGATGACCGATGGGTACTGGGAGTCCAGAGTGCGGGTCGGGTGGCCCCGGTCCGGCACTAGTGGATAAGTCCCAAGTACACCAGGAAGAAGTCCTGTCCCTATGCGATGAGGGTGTGAGGGCAGCGATGAGCGCTGTCAATCATTCTTATCGTCTCCTTCAGTCGGTGTGGGCTGAAGCGGGTGCAGGCCACCCTGTGCCACCTGTGGCGCTTTCATGTGTTAATGACGGCTTGGTGCTGTCAATGGACGCATTGGCAAGGGTGCAAGCGCGAGTGACGAAGTCCAGGAGGCAAATGGTCATTGACCATATGCGTCCGGCTACGGCAGTCAGGGAGCGTCTTCTTGGGACGCCCCTGACAGGGCCTAGCATCTTCGGTGGCCAAGCGCGGGCCATCTTAGAGGATACCGCCAGTATCGCGCAGAATCGGTTAGCGGTAAACCTACAGCTAGAGCTAGTGCGGCAAGCGCACGCACTAGGGGCTGTGGGGAAACCGCTAACGGGACAGCCTTCAAAGAAGCAGAAGAAGCATAAGAGCAAGGCGAAAGCCAGGCCTGTTGCGACTTCTGCTTCAGTTGGGTTCTCGGAGCCACCGCCGGCGAAGAAGCCCAGGAAGGTTGTAGAGGCGCCTACCCTCCCCAATGTTGCTCCTGACCGCCCTAGGGGCGGGAAGGGTACGGGTAAGGCCTCAAAGGGCGGACAGAAGGGGCCGAAGCGTACCTGAGGGTACGCAAGCTCCCTTCATATCCGCCTGGACCGCGCCTGTGCGACAGGAACAGCGGTGCCAGTTATACCCGTCGTGCCTAGAACGAAATGGTTCTCACTCTCTCTCGTTAAGAAAGAGGGGGGGGGCGGACTGTGAGCCGGACAACCCCGTTAGACGTCGAGGCGTCTATGGTGGGTGGAATGCTCATGCGTTTCGTCGAGGCCTGGCGAGGTGTGACGTCAGACAGTCTGGTCCTGGGATGGTTATCCCAGGGTTACATGCCGGAGTGGTGGGACTTTCCACCACAAAATCTGTCTGGCCACAGACCCATACTTAATCTCAGGCCATTAAATTGGTTTATCCATACGCCTCGGTTCCAGATGGAAACGCCGAGGTCGGTAATGGCGGGATTGAGGAAAGGAATGTGGTGTATATCGATCGATCTGAAAGATGCATATTTCCACATTCCGATGAATCAGAGTTGGCACAGGTTTCTGAGATTTGCGTTTCAGAATCAAGTATGGGAGTTTACAGTTCTCCCGTTTGGCCTGTCGACAGCTCCGAGGGTTTTCACAAGAGTGGTCCTTGCGGTGACAGCGTTTCTCAGAAAAGAGAACGTGGCGCTACACACCTACATAGACGACTGGCTGCTCAAGGCAGACTCGGCAGCCAGGTTGAACGTGGATACTGCTCTGACTCTGAAGTTACTTTCAGATCTAGGCTGGATAGTCAACGAGGAGAAATCCGAGTTGACGCCCACTCAACATTTCGTTTATTTGGGGATGCGATTCGACCTCGAGGAGGGCAGGGTTTACCCGTCAGAGCCCAGAGTGGTGTCTCTGTTAGCCATCCTCAGGAGTTTTCGAGTGGGAAACCACATTCAGGCGAGGCGGTTCCTTCAGATGCTGGGCATGATGGTCTCCATGGAGCAGGTTATCCCATACGCTGCTCTAATGCGAAGGCCTATCCAGTTGTATCTGATGTCTCTGTGGAAACAGAGAACAGAACCCCTGTCAAAACTGGTGCCAGTTTTGGAGCCGATAATATCGCATCTTCTATGGTGGAAACAGCGTCAGAATCTTCTATTAGGGGTTTCGCTGCACCTACCCCACCCCCAGCTGTCCGTCTACACGGATGCATCGCTGGAGGGGTGGGGTGCCTGCCTGGGAGAACACCAGGTCTCGGGCACATGGACTCTCCCGGAGAGTCAGCTGCATATCAATCTGTTGGAAATGATGGCAGTGGAACTGGCGTTGGAAGAGTTCCTTCCGATGATCAGGGGCAAGGTGATATTGATACGGTCGGACAATTCGACAGTAGTATCATATATAAATCGCCAAGGCGGGACCAGGTCGCCCACTCTGTGCATCAGGGTGTGGCACTTGATTCAATGGTGCAGGAATTACTCGGTTGTTTTGAAAGCAGCTCATATTCCTGGCCGATTGAACATTCTGGCGGATGCTTTGTCTCGCAGACAGAGAATCTTGCCAACAGAATGGTCCCTCAACCCTCCGGTTCTGCGACGGATCTTCGAGCATTGGGGCAAACCCAACGTGGACTTGTTCGCCACAAAGGAAAATGCTCAAATCATGACATATGTCTCGCCGATTCCAGATCCAAATGCCGTCGATACAGACGCTCTGGCGATAAGCTGGAGAGGGATGCACGCTTACGCGTACCCACCCACCATTCTTCTACCGAAGGTATTGGTGAAGGTCAGGGAGGAGCCGTGTCTGGTCCTGCTAATAGCGCCGTATTGGCGAGCAGGGCGTGGTTCACGGATCTTCTAGATCTGCTGGTGGAAAATCCTGTGCAGTTGCCCGAGATTCCGAACATAATCTCCCAGGCCAAGGGACGCTTCCTACACGAGCGTCTCGAAATGTTCAAATTGACTGCGTGGATGTTGTCAAAATGTTCCACGTCGGAAGGCTTTTCTCGACAGGCTGCTGATTTCATCGCGGCTGCGAGAAGGAGGTCAACCTTCAAGTCGTATAACAACAAGGTTAACAGATTTGCAGACTGGTGTGAAGAAAAGGGTATTGATACCTTTCAATCCACTATTCAGCAAGTAGCAGACTTTCTCTGTGAGCTGTTCTTTGCAGGACTAGCTCCCGTCACAGTTGCTGGATACAAGTCAGCTTTGGCATCAGTTATCCCTTGTCTAGCCAACAGGGATAGTCCAGAGGTGGCCCAGTTAAATGTGATGTTGAAGGGAATGAGCAATCTCCGGCCGAGACAACCGGTAGTCATTCCAGCCTGGAGTCTATCTTTAGTGCTTAATGTACTGGCCAAGCACCCTTTCGAGCCGTTGCGTTCGGCTAGTCTAAAGCATTTGACTCTAAAGGCGGTCTTTCTATTGGCAGCTTCCTCAGCTAGAAGGTGCAGTGAGATCCATGCGCTTTCGGCAGAGAGGAACCGATTTATTGTTTCTGGAGATGGTCTGCGTCTTCTGCCAAGAGCAGAGTTTATGTCAAAGAACCAATCTTTGAGATATCCCGGCAAACAGATCATTATACCGAAGTTAACTAGGTTTGATCGTGATGCCAGTGTCTGGTGCCCGGTCCGTGCTTTGACTAAGTACAAGAAACGGACTGACTCGTTACGGTCGAACGATAGACATCTGTGGATCTGCCATAAAAAGCCTTATGGCGCCGCATCCATGGATACTATCTCTCGTTGGGTGGTCGAATGCATTCAGACTACTCATGAGATGGCGACTGGGCACCAGGTGCAGGGCGTAAGGGCACACGATGTTAGAGGAATAGCCGCCTCGACCGCCCTTTACAATGGTGTTCCGTTAGAGGACATCATGGCCGTTGCACAATGGCACTGTGAGTCCTCATTTACGGATTACTATATGAGGGATGTGTCAGACTCAGCCAATCCACTCGCTTTAGCTGTTTTGAAACGATAGTTAGTGACCACACTGCTTTTCCCCTTTTTTCACTTTGGTAAGAAAAGAACCTAAAGCAGGCATGGTCAAGCGAGAGGATGTCAACCAGATTGTGTCACTGATGGCCGAACCGGTGAATGGTTGGAGGCGGTACGTCTGAAGTCCTGTTATCATAAGGTAATTCAAGAGTGAGAGTTTTTTGTATTATGTATATGTATCATGTTCATTCATCTTATATATTCATGCTCATTCCCAGGCTAATACAGGCAATATGCAGGGAGTAGTTAACCCTCTTGGCATATTGGTGTTTTCAGGCGAGATACATGTTCGTTAGTTCTCTCCCTTTTCTTAGGAGGAAAAAGGGTGGGGGCTGTGACGCGAATGTGATTCGGTTCCGTGAACTTGACGGTCCTCTTAGGTCTCCGTTAGTCAAGTTTGAAGTCTAAAATCTTTCTCCAAGGGGCAAAATTAGCATGTATGGCTTGCCCCTTCCCACCAGGTTACTGATCAAATCTGGTGTATATCAGAAGTAACAGAATGGTGAGTATTGATCGAAGGAGAATGCAGGAAATGTCAATTTCCCTTTCTCCGAGATCTAACAATACTCACCATTCTGTTACGGACCCAGCCTCCCAGCCCCACGGAGGCAAGCCATAGTTTTCTCTTGTTTGGTGGCTATGCAAACAATATGAGCTCTATGGTAAACGGGTAATCGGCAGTTGGGAGCCGAGTACCCGGTTCCCAGGAGTCGGTAAAGCTTTCTACGTCTATAATCCTAGAGCCGCTGTCAAGGCCAGCTGTATCAGAAGTAACAGAATGGTGAGTATTGTTAGATCTCGGAGAAAGGGAAATTGACATTTCCTGCAATCTCCACCACAAAGGCACAAACTCCCAGGCATATCAAATGTCCGCCCTTAGCTCTGGGAATGGACATATACATTCCCAGTACATTACTTCCATTGGGGAGGGGGCTGGTGAGGACAATATTTCATGGCGAATGTTTCCCCCCCCCTAAGTATGTGGATGGAAACGTATATGTACATTCACAACCCATCAATATGGTAGGGTTGCCAAAATATAAAGGTTTACACCCAGACATATCAAATGTCCACTCCTAGCTTTGGGAATGGACATATACCTTCCCAGTACATAACCTCCATTAGGGGGACAATATTTCATAGACAATTAAGCCCATGAAGTAATGTCCCCCCTCCAAAGTATGTGAAAATATAAATATATTAAAGTATTACTGTCTAAAGTTAATTCCTAATTATCCCCTCGAAAATGAAGTTCGATGGTATATAGGAATGCTCCCTTCTCCTTCGATCAATACTCGCCATTCTATTACTTCTGATACAGCTAGCCCTGATAGCTGGGCCCTAGGACTATAGACTTAGTAAGCTTTACCGACTCCTGGAACCGGGTACTCGGCTCCCAACTGCCGAGTACCCGTTTGCCATGAAGCTCTTTCTTGTTTGCATAGCAACAAGACACATGCTTTTTTGCAGTTGGAAGTCTTGAGTTTATATTAAGTCTTTTTTCTGTGTAATTGTGATAGCTTTGCGCGCTCTCTAAGGATATATTGGATTACCATGGATGCTACCGATGATAACCAGGTTATATTTTTCCATGTTATTCCATAGTTAAAAGACTTACGTCTTCAAAATTTTGTCTGTGGCGCATGTTCCAATTTCTAACCCCAAAGAATCTGGGGCGTGTGTTAACAACAAAATCGCCTTCCTTTAAACCAGGGTTGGAAAAAAATCGATTTTTTTCAAAAAAATCAAATCAATCGATTTTTTTGATTTAAATCGATTTCAATGATTTAAATCGATTTTTATTCGCGACATCCCAGGAAATTACGTAAAACTTATACAGTGAAACCTGTATTAAGACACTGGCTGTGGGAGTCGCAGAAGGTGGTCTCTTAAGACAGGTGGTCTCTTAATACAGGTCCAGATGCATTGCTAAACTGTATTTTGGAACTGAATAAAGTGGTATTTTTATGACTTATTTTTAACTGAATTTTAAGCTTGCTGGTTTCTTAATACAAAAAAACTTTGTTCGCTTAAGCAGTTTTAACAGTATTATTATTGCATCATTTTTTATTGCATCATTTTTTTATTGCATCATTTTTCTATTGCATCATTTTTTTATTGCATCATTTTTTTTAAATGATGCAATAGAAAAGCATTTTTTCATTCTTGAAAAATACAGTCAAAACTGCTTAAGTGACAAAGGCTATGAAATATTTTCAATTCCATAATTAGCAAAATGTCTAACTCCGGCCGAAAACAAGATCCAATATGGATTCATTATGAGAAAGTGAAGACCCCAGATAAGGCCGGTGTCCGGGCTGTCTGCAAGGTCTGCCGACACGAACTCCAAGGTATCCCAGAGCGGTTAAAAAAACATGCAGCCAATTGCACAGGTCCACCAACACCAGCACTTCAAGGTCTAGCTGTAGCCGCAACAGAAACGGGGACTTCATCTCAATCTGAGCAGCAGCAGCGCGTTGAAACTGTTGTTGATCAAAACGATGTGGTGGTGATGGAAGTTGAACCTCTGTCAACTTCAAGTTCTGCTTCAGCGGCAGTGAAGCGCCCAGTGCACGGTCAATTAGCTGCTGGTACATTGGCCGCTAAGATACCCAAGCTGAATTATGGTCTACAGAATTATGTCATCAGAACTTCAGCAGAAAAACGTGGTGAATTAGATCGTGATGTAGCTAGGATGGTGTATGCTACGAACTCCCCATTTCGCTTAGTAGAAAATAGACATTTTATAAACCTTGTAAAAGATTTACGACCAGGCTATCAACCACCATCCAGAAAGGACATAGGGGGGAAATATTTGGATGTTATCTACACAGAAGAGCGGGAGAAGGCGAGAAAAAATTTGGAAGGTGAACTTGTCTGTCTAGCATTAGACGGTTGGAGCAATATTCATAACGAGCCTATCGTATGTGCTACAGTGACGACCTGCTTAGGTGATATTTACTTAGTGGATACTACGGACACCTCTGGACATCCTCACACAGCGGAATATCTTTATGACATTGCGAAGCAGACAATTGAAAACACGCACAATGATTTTGGGTGCATTATATGTAGTATCGTCACAGACAATGCTGCTAATGTAGCAAAGATGCGAGAGTTCTTGAAAGAACGACTGGGTTTCAACATGATTGCGTATGGATGCACGCCTCATCTTCTAAATCTGACTTCAAAGGACTTAGAAATGGGTAATGTTAAGGAGCATGTCACACAAGTTGTGAAGTATTTCCGAAATAACCACTTTGCTAGTGCCCAAATACGCCAATCATCGTGCAGAAAGTTAGTGATGCCAGCAGATACAAGGTGGAACACAATGTACGATTGTTTAAACTCGTATTGTGAGGCATGGCCGACACTTGTGACAATCTGTGATGGACATACTGACCGCATAGATGTTGCCATTGCCAATAAAGTTCGTAATGTAGTAATCAAACGTTCTGCAGATGAATACCGACTTTGTTTGAAACCAGTAGCTTGCGCTCTCGATAAAGCTCAATCGGACAATTGCACAATAGCAGAAGCAGTTGAATTATGGAAAGATGTAAAAACGGCCCTGCATAATGACACTAATAATTCAACAAAGCGTGCGGCCGATAAGCGTTATCAACAAGCTGTGACACCTCACCACATGCTGGCCAATCTACTCCACCCTAAATACCGTGGTCGAAACTTGACTCAGCAAGAACGTGAAACTGCACTCACCGTAGCATCCGAAATCCCTGGTTTGATGACTTTGGTAATCAAATTCGAGGCCATGGCACCACCATTTCACATTCTTAAATTTAACGACGAAGTTGTTAATGGAGTAACCTCTCTTCATTGGTGGAAGTCGCACAGACGTGACTTCGAGGATGATCTGCTGGAAGCATTTGAATTCACTCAGCGTCTGATGTCAGCTGTGGCGGCGTCAGCTGGTGTCGAGCGCGTGTTCTCCAGCTATGGGCTCGTGCAGAGTAAGTTGAGAAACAAACTTGGAACTTTAAAAGCGGCTAAACTAGTATTTCTTTTTCGGTCCCTAAACTGTGACAAAGAAAATGACTTCCGGTTTCAGTTGAATGATGATTGTTGACTAGACTAGTGAAGTACAATTGCAGCATTATTGAAAACTGAAAGTGAAAAGTGATGACAGACACATCTATCTGTGACTCAGTTAGGTTTGCGCGATATTGCTTGAGAGAATATCGATATCGTTATTATAAAAAAATTGCGGTATCTCAATAGTCAATATATCGAGTGTTCTGGTTAATCACTTAATTGTGAATAATTAAAGAATATGCATCCCATCATTCATAACATATTGAATATTTTGAAAGCAATTTCACTGGAAGCCGTTGTTTTCAGTGAAATTGCTTTCAAAATATTCAATATGTTTATTATGTTACGAATGATGGGATGTCTATTCTTTAATTATCACTGTTTGAACTAATAATATATAGAGTTCAAAATTTATATATTACGTCATATTAGCAACGATTTTTCAATTTTGTTCACAATTGCATCACAGATACAGTGAGTAGCAATAGGACAGAAATGATGCAATGCATAAATCTAACGAATTAGCCCTAATTAGATGCACAAAATCTATGAAGGTATGCAAAAGTCATCATTGTCTAAGTCTATCAACCTTGTTAACTTCTGTCTTTAAAAATATGCTCAAATTAAAATTGATAAACTGGTGTACATTTTTCAACAATTTTGGTGGACGATGTTGCTGTCTGCGACAGCTCTATCATCCACCAAATTTGTTGAAAAATGTACACCAGTTTATCTTTAACCCTTAGCACACTGATGTCGAAATTTTTAAATTTCAAATTAAATTTAAAGATAAACTGGTGTACGTTTTTCAACAAATTTTGTGGAAGATGGTGCTGTCACAGACAGCAGCATCGTCCACAAAAATTGTTGCAAATTGTACACCAGTTTATCTTTAAATTTAATTTGAAAATTTAAATTATCATGCTCCAGAGTGCTAGGGGTTATGTTTATTTTGAAAAATTAAAACTCCTACATCAGTGTGCTAAGGGTTAATGTAATGTAATGATGTGTTTACGTGTTACAATGTATATAGTTTCTTGCCAGTTTCAGCAATTACTGATTTTGATTTTTGAAGTTGTAGTAAACTACTTAATTTAATAACATTTCAATCTTTATTGTTTTAGTGTTAAATAAAATGGAGCCCAAAAGTCCAACTTGATAAGCACTAGCCAATAGTAATCGAGACACTCAATGACACTCCAGAGTGACTCCAGACGCATGTCATAGCTGAAAAAAGAGACAGTGTCTTGCTTTAAAAGAGTGTGCTTTTAGAATTAGACTAATAGTAATAGCCATACTGGCCCATACATGACTTTTCATGTACACTATTGCTTTAATGGTCATGTAGTGACATGTACGCACATGGAATTCTCCTCTTCTTTACAGCTTACACATACTTAATGATCATACTTTGTACACATGTGTGATGTACTGTGTACATGAACCTCAAGTATGTAGATTGTAGATGTGGACTCGTGCACTGGGTCTAGTCTTGCTGATGACAAATATGAGCAATTAAGTGTATAATTCTATTTTGTGTTGATGTTCAAGTGCCATGGAAGCAGTAAAATAATTATGTTACTTTAATTTAACAAAATTACTGTTAATTGTATTAATTACTTGAAAATTCCTCTATTTTTGCAAAACTGATTTAAATCACGATTTTTTCGATAAAAATCGAGTGATTTAAATCATGATTTAAATCATGATATAAATCAATTGATTTAAATCAAGCCAACCCTGCTTTAAACCCCAACAGGTGATCGGCAGATATGAAATTAGGTGTTGGCTTGACGGTGTTTTTAACACGAAAATCGGCTGACGTCGTTCTTAAGATCTGAGCGTGTGACATCACACCCATGTTACTCGGATGATTATGTGAAGAAAATGTTTCATTAATTCGCGCATCTGATTCTAGGTGCTGCGTACTTTAATTGGTACCAGAAAACTGGAATTTTCAAGTTTTGCGTGTTATCACGATCTGTTTGCAATGATCAGTGATTTCAAAATTCTTGGTTTAGATGTGTGGTCTGCGGTTTTACCGTGTGCTACAGCAGTTTGTTTACATTTTGTTGTTTCTTCACATATCGTTTTGGCCATCGTTAGGAGTATAATTTATATTTATTAGTAAATATACCCCGAATGCTATGCGATGATTCCTGGTTCCGTTATACATCCTTGAGTATCAGTGTATGGGTGTATTATTGCCCGCTTCATTCTTGTCGTCATAATCAATGCAATCTTTGCTGTAACGTTGTGGGGTGCGGGAGGGTTTACAGTTAATTTATGGTCAATATATTTGAAAATTAATTGTCTGCCTTCCATTTCTGTTTCGTTCCGCTTGCTTATTGTAGGTTTGGCTTATTATAGGCCAAGCCAGCCCCGCCATCATGTGACGAGTGCCACAAATTTGTACAGGTTCTATTCAAGGACCATGTCTGTTTCCGCTGTACTAAGTGTAATCTTGACAGTAGGTGTAACGTTTGCGCTAGTGTGGTCGGTCGATATGATGCTTAAGTTCCTTGCCAGAAGGACTTGGCAGGGTCTGACGCGGGGTCAGGCGGTCCGAAAGTAAATCGTGGAGCGTCCATTTCAGCCCATGGGGGCGTTCCACGTCTGCAACCGGAGGTGGCGGAGATGGCACCGCCGACGTGGTTTGGTCCTGCTATGCAAGGTTTCTTGCATAGCGTTCTGCCCACACTGGTGTCGTCCCTGCTGCCAAAAGTTGTAGGGCAGTCTCTGCCCATGTTTGATTCGAACCCTGTCCTTGGACAGGGTTCTGGACTGGCCACCGAGGGAGCCGTCTCGTACAGCCCCCTGGCAGTCCCGTCGGGCTCCGGCCTGATGGGTTCTGTCTCTCTGCGGCCACCTCCGGGTGGTCCAGTAGCGGTGGCCGGTCCGTCAGGCATGGGAGCCGTCCGCGAGGATGGCTCCACGGTTTTCCTTGTCTAGTGACGACTCTTCGGGGTCTGAAGATGAGGAGGCCGAGGAGGAGAGGTTGGTGCGGCCTGTGATGCAGCGGGTGGAGAGCATGGAGGTCGATTCCGTCCTGGACGGAACCGTCCTCCATCTGTCTGACTGCGCAAGCCAGGGCAGCGGCTCTGCCCATGGTTGAGGCCATTCCGGTACCGGGCACCGGTCCCGTGATCGTTGGTTTGTCGCCAACCGACACGGTGACGGGTGTGGCTGGCCAGGCGTGGTACTCGCCTATCTCGCCTTGTCCGGCGGTCAGACATTGGGTGCCGTTGGCGCCCGTGTTTGGCCACGGTTCCTCAACCGCTATGGGTCCGCACGGTTTACCGTGCGGGCCTACTCCGTGGACTGGTGTGTTCCATGGGGTGGCCGCGGAACCGTACGGTACCGGAGTTCCTGACATATCAGCAATGGCTCCTAGCTGGGAGGCCGTTGTTGGTAGGGCCGTGAACATGTCAACGGGTGACGTGTTAACGGGAGTGTCATCCTCAGAGACAGATTGGTCTGAGGCTCTGGCTTGGCTAGCCAGGGTAGACCCGTCTGTGGTTTCGACCACGGCCGAGGAGGATGCACCCCGTCCATCGGGTGCATCGATTAGGACGGGGATCTTGCCCGCAGGCCGGATCCAGTCTGTTGGACTGGATCCAAGGTTTATTGAGTTGCTTGATGCTATTTATAGCAAACAACGCATGATCAAGGGCCAGCTTCTTGCGACCTCCAGGGAGGTGCGGGTGAGGTGTCGTATTCCACGGGGGGAATACGACAGGTATGGTGTTGTCCCATCGGTCACCGAAGATGACCGCTGGGTACTGGGTGTCCAGAGTGCTGGAGTGGGTGGTCCCGCCCCGGCACTGGTGGACAAAGCTCAGGTACACCATAATGAAGTCCTGTCCCTATGTGATGGGGGTGTGAGGACAGCAATGAGTGCTGTCAACCACTCTTATCGTCTTCTTCAGTCGGTGTGGGCTGAAGCGGGGGCAGGCCACCCTGTGTCGCTTTCGTGCGTTAATGACGGCCTGGTGCTGTCTATGGACGCATTGGCAAGGGTGCAGGTGCATGTGACTAAGTCCAGGAGGCAGATGGTCCTTGACCATATGCGTCCAGCTACTGCCATCAGGGAGCGTCTTCTTGGGACGCCCCTGACAGGCCCTAGCATCTTTGCTGGCCAGGTGCGGGCCATCTTAGAGGACACGGCCAGCATTGCGCAGAATCGGTTGGCGGTTAATCTGCAGCTAGAGCTAGTGCATCAAGTGCACGCACTAGGGGCTGTAGTCATGCCGCTGACCGGGCAACCTTCTAAGAAGCAGAAAAAGCACAAAAGCAAGGTGAAAGCTAAGCCTAGTGCTGCTTCTGTTTTCTACTGGGTTTTCTCAGCCGCCTACGGCGAGGAAAGCCAAGAAGGTTGTGTGGGCCCCTACCCTCCCCAATGTTGCTCCTGATCGCCCGAGAGGCGGGAAGGGGAAGGGTAAGTCCTCAAAAGGCGGACAGAAGGGAGTGGATCGTACCCTCGGGTACGAGGGCTCCCTTCGCATCTGCCTGGACTGCACCTGTGCGACAAGAACAGCGGTGCCAGTTAGACCGGCCAAGCCAAGACCAAAATGGTTCTCTCTCATCAAGAGAGGGGGGGGGGGGGGAGCGGATCGCGAGCCAGACACCCCCATTAGGCGTCTATAGTGGGTGGAAGACTCATGCGTTTTGGCGAGCTGTGACGTCAGACAGTCTGGTCCCTGAGATGCCAGACACCCGTTCCAAAGGAACCAGACAAGTTAGAAGCCGTTCAAAACGAAGTGTCAGGTTTGCTTCTGAAGGGAGCAATATAACCAGCAAACCGGAACACTCCAGGCTTCTATTCAAACATGTTCCTTGCCCCCAAGAGCACAGGGGGTTGGAGACCCGTACTCAATCTCAGGCCATTGAATTGGTTTATCCATACGCCTCGGTTTCAGATGGAAACTCCGAGGTCGGTAATGGCAGGATTGAGGAAGGGAATGTTGTGTGTATCGATCGATCTGAGAGATGCATATTTCCACATTCCTATGAACAGGAGTTGTCACAGGTTTCTGAGATTTGTGTTTCAGAATCAAGAGTGGGAGTTTATATCCTCCCATTCGGCCTGTCGACAGCTCCAAGGGTTTTCACCAGAGTGGTCCTTGTGGTGACAGCGTTTAGCGTTTCTCAGAAAAGAGAACGTGGCACTTCACACCTACGTAGACGATTGGCTGATCATCAGCCAGGTTAGAGGTGGATACTGCTCTGTCTCTGAAGTTGCTTTCAGATCTCGGCTGGATAGTCAACAAGGAGAAATCTGAGTTGACACCCACTCAACATTTCGTTTATTTAAGGATGCGATTCGACCTCAAGGAGGGCAGGGTTTACCCGTCAGAGCCCAGAGTGGTGTCTCTGTTAGCCATCCTCAAGAGTTTTCGATTGGGAAACCACATTCAGGCGAGGCGGTTTTTTCAGATGCTGGGCATGATGGTCTCCATGGAGCAGGTAATCCCGTACGCTGCTCTGATGCGAAGACCTATCCAGTTGAATCTGATGTCTCTGTGGAAACAGAGAACAGAACCCCTGTCAAAACTGGTGCCAGTTTTAGAGCCAATAATGTCGCATCTTGTATGGTGGAAAAAGCGGCAGAATCTCCTAGTAGGAGTTTCTTTCGCTGCACCTACCCCACCCCCAGCTGTCCGTGAACACGGATGCATCGCTGGAGGGATGGGGGGCCTATCTGGGAGAACACCAGGTCTCAGGCACATGGACTCTCCAAGAGAGCCAGCTGCACATCAATCTGTTGGAAATGATGGCAGTAGAACTGGCATTGGAAAGGTTTCTTCCAAAAGTCGGGGACAAGGCGATATTGATACGGTCGGACAACTCGACAGTAGTATCATACATAAATCGCCAAGGCGGGACCAAGTCACCCACACTGTATCTAAGTGTGGCACTTGATTCAATCGTGCAGGAATTACTCGGTTGTTTTGAAAGCAGCATATATTCCTGGGCGATTGAACATTCTGGCAGATGCTTTGTCTCGCAGATAGAGAATTCTGCCAATAGAATGGTCTCTCAACCCTCCAGTTCTTCACAGGATCTTCGAGCATGGGGCAAACCCAACGTGGACTTGTTCGCCACACGGGAAAATGCTCAAATCATGACATGTTTCGCCGGTACCAGATCCTAATGCCGTCGATACAGACGCTCTGGCATTAAGCTGGAGAGGGATGTACGCTTACGCGTACCCACCCACCATTCTTCTACCGAAGATATTGGTGAAGATCAGGGGGGAACTGTGCCTGGTCCTGCTAATAGCGCCATTTTGGCCCAGCAGGGCGTGGTTCACGGATCTTCGAGATCAGCAGGTGGAAAATCCAGTGCAGTTACCCGAGATTCCGAACATAATCTCCCAGGCCAAGGGACGCTACACGAGCGTCCCGAAATGTTATTGACTACGTGGATGTTATCAAACAACGTTGGAGGTCTTTTCTCGACAAGCTGCAGATTTCATCGCAGCTGCGAGAAGGAGGTCAACCTTCAAGTTATATAACAACAAGGTTAACAGATTTGCAGACTGGTGTGAAGAAAAGGGTATTGATACCGTTCATTCCACTATTCAGCAAATAGCAGACTTTCTCTGTGAGCTGTTCTTTTCAGGACTAGCTCCTGTCACAATTGCTGGATACAAGTCAGCTTTGGCATCAGTTATCCCTTGTCTAGCCAACAGGGGATAGTCCAGAGGTGGCCCAGTTGAATGTGATGGTGAAGGGAATGAGCAATCTCCGACCGAGACAACCGGTTTTACTCTAAAGGCGGTCTTTCTATTGGCAGCTTCCTCAGCTAGAAGGCGCAGTGTGATCCAAGCACTTTCAGCAGAGAGGGACCGATTTATTGTCTCCATAGAGGGTCTGCGTCTACTGCCAAGAGCATAGTTTATGTCAAAGATTCAATCTTTGAGATATCCCAGCAAACCGATCATTATACCGAAACTAAGTGGGTTTGATCGTGATGCCAGTGTCTAGTGCCCAGTCCGTGCTTTGCCTAAGTACAAAACGGACAGACTCGTTACGGTCAAATGATAGACATCTGTGGATCTGCCATAAGAAGCCATATGGCGCCGCATCCATGGATTCTATCTCTCGTTGGGTAGTCGAATGCATTCAGACTACCCATGAGATTGCAAGGGCACACGATGTTAGAGGAATAGCCGCCTCTACCGCCCTTTACAATGGTGTTCCGTTAAAGGACATCATGGCTGTGCACAATGGCACTGTGAGTCCTCTTGCACGGATTACTATATGACGGATGTGTCAGACTTCGCCAATCCACTCGCTTTAGCTGTTTTGAGACGATAGCTATATGACAACACTGCTCTTCTTCCTTTTTGGGCATTTGTAAGAAAGAATTAAGAAGCAGACATGGTATCAACCAGATTGTGTCACTGATGGCCAGACAAGTGAATGGTTGGAGGCTCCAGGTCTGAAATCCAAATATCATGAGGTAATTTAGGATTGAGAGTGTTTTGTATTATGTCTATATATCATGATCATTCATCTTATATATTCATGCTCATTCCCAGGCTAATATATGCAAAGAGCAGTTAACCGTCTTGGCATATTTGTGTTTTCAGGCGAGACGTATGTTCGTGAGTTCTCTCCCTTTTCTTAGGAGAAAAAAGGGGTGGGGGTGGGGGGTGCAGTGATGCGAATGTGATTCGGTTCCGTTAACTTGATGGTCCTTTTAGGTTTCCATTAATCAAGTTTAAGTCTAGCTCTTTCTCCAAGGGGCAAAAGTAGCAATTGATGGCTTGCCCCTTCCCACCAGGTTACTGACTAAATCTGGTGTATATCAGAAGTAATAGAATGGTGAGTATTGATCGAAGGAGAATGAAGGAAATTTCAATTTCCCTTTCTCCGAGATCTAACAATACTCACCATTCTATTACGGACCCAGCCTCCCAGCCCCACGGAGGCAAGCCATGGGTATCTCTTGTTTGGTGGCTATGCAAACAATATGAGCTTCATGGCAAACGGGTACTCGGCAGTTGGGAGCCGAGTACCCGGTTCCAGGAGTCGGTAAAGCTTACTAAGTCTATAGTCCTAGAGCCCAGCTATCCAGGCTAGCTGTATCAGAAGTAATAGAATGGTGAGTATTGTTAGATCTCGGAGAAAGGGAAATTGAAATTTCCTTCACTTCCCAGTACATAACTTCCATTGGGGGAACAGTATTTCATGGCCAATTTAACGCCCATGAAATAATGTCCCCCCCCCCCCCTCCAGAGTATGGGAATGAAAACATACATACTTTGATAACCCATTAATATGGTAGGGTGGCCAAAATATAAAGGTTTACAGTTTACACCCAGACATACCAAATCTACACCGCCTACGTTGTAGCTCTAGGAAAGGGCATATACCTTCCCAGTACATAACTTACATTGGGGAGATAATGTTTCATGGCCAATTAACTGCCATTGAATAATGCCCCCCCCCCACCCCCTGCGTATGTGGAATGGTAACATATATGTACATTCACAACCCATCAATATGGTAGGGTGGCCAAAATATAAAGGTTTACACCCAGACATATGAAATCGCCACTCCCTAACTCTGGGAATGGACATATACCTTCCCAATACATTGCTACCATGGGGGTGGGGTGGGGACAATATTTCATGACCAATTAACAGCCATGAAATAATGTCCCCCTCCTAAGTATGGGAATGGAAATATATATGTACATTCACGGGAATGGAAACATATATGTACAGTCACAACCCATCAATATGGTAGGGTGGACAGATATAAAGGTGTACACCCGGATATATGAAACTTCCACTCCCTAACTGTGGGAATGGATATATACCAATACAAGTCTATTTTGGAAAATTCAGTCAGTCCAGTGGCAGGTTTGGGTTTTGGACAGTCCAAAACTAACTTTGAGCAGACATTGTCCAAAACCTGTCTAAAACCTGTCTTAAATGGTTTAAACCAGTCCAAAACTATCCAAAATTGTCCAAAACTATGTTGGACATATCACCATACTCTTATGCATCATAATCCTATTAAAAAATAACAAGAAATCAGAGATTGCATCAAAAGCACTATATTAAACAAATCCATTTATTATATGAGTTATTATTACATTTTTATCAAATACATACAATTAAAACTTAAAAGGCTTAATTAAGTTTAATTAGTAGTCAAAATCAGACAGCCCTCTCAACATCCTGTAGCAAAACACTAGCTTTGACGCTTTCTCTACTCCAAGCCTATTACGGATTTTAGTGTGGATATAGCTAAAATTGCTAAAAATTCTCTCAATCGATGCTGATGATGCTGGTGCTTCAAGCAGCTGAATAGCCATATCAATAAAATCACCTGGCACACCTAGTGTTTTCAAGGCCTTCCACCATGTCACTGAAGGCACTTGAACTGCAGCATCACAGAAATATGATGCAGGAAATGGGCTGCTTTTAGCCTGGTATGCAATAAATGTTGCTATAAAGCTAGGGTTCTTAGCTATTATCCAATTGTTCACTTCTTCAAACTGTTTTGCTACCAGCATCTCGCCCTGAAACTTTGGATGTAATGTGTATGCGACAAGATGCTCTAGCAGGATTGCCTTGCTGAAACGTGCTAACAGAGTTTTCTTGTGTGGTTCTAGCAGAGTGTTGTTTAGTAATTCAAGCCAAACATGGCATGCATCGGCTAGTGTTGATGTGTCACTCTGACATGTGTCAATTGCTATTGAAATTGGCCGAAGTTGTTCGGCTAAGTCTCTTGCATTTCTAAACAGGTTAAAGTCCATTATCTTCTTGACAATAGAATTATCTATTTCTCCTTCATGGTCTTGTACAATTTTCATGAAATGTGGACGGTTGTGAATGAAGGAGTCAATACACACGAGTTGACTCTTCCATCTAGTGTCACAAGGAAGCTGTGGCTTAACACTACCAATACATTCCGAGAGCCAGGATAGTGGCTTGTGGTGATTCCTGAAATATTTTTGAATCTCAACTACATGCTTAATTAGCGTATCCGGTGTTATGTCTTGCCCTAGTAAGTTTAGCCAGTGTGCAGAACAGCCATAGACAATAAGATCATTGTCATCAGCCTTCAAACCATCACGCATTTTTTCCATGTTCTTTGCATTATCTGTGACAATGCTCTTAACTGTACAGTTGTATTTTGTCTTAGCATATTGTATTGTCTCTTGACACTTCACCTTACAGTTTTCAGCACTTTTAGTCATAGAACCAGTGTCAAAGCTGTTTAGGAAGAAGCTCTTTCCTTCTACTTGCAAGCAGGATGCTATGATAGGTTCATTGTGAATGTTACTCCACCCATCCTCCACTAATGTTGCTGTCTTGCCATCAAGAATCATTTAGAAGCTTTCCACCAATCAGTTTACGTGAAGGGGGTTTATATCCTGGGCGTAGCATACTAACAACTTTTATGAACTACGGATGTTCAGCCATTGAAAATGGAAGGTTACAAGCATAAAACAACCTCGCGACTTCTATATCTATTGCTGACTTCATTGCTGAGGTGGTAGTGATACAATGTCGGCTCAGATCGGGTTGAATTGAGAATTGAACTGGACAGGTTGGTGAGGGTGGTGCTGATTGTGATGGCAATTCTTCTCTTAGTCGCTTTGTGCATGGTGCAGCTGATGGTTTGTCCAGCTGAAACAAAGAAAAGGGATATTACATGTGCTATATAAGCCAAATGTAGATATACACCCTACCTGGTCCAAGCCATTTGGGGACAAGATATGATAATCTTTTTAAAAATTTACATTGAAATGACTGGCATTGCAACAAAATCAGTCATTCCTATGTTGAATTTTCAAAAGTAATTAATTTTATGTCATAATTCAATACATTTAAAATTTGGAATGGATAGAGTTAAAGATAGACCACCCTTCTGTCAAATAAATGCATGTTTTTATTTATTTTCAAAACTTTGGGACTTGCTGAATATTAGTTTGACTGTTTGCATCAGTCTATCTGAAGGGTGTTAGTGTGCTATGCCAAATTGTTTTCATAATATTACTGTAGTAAAGGTATTCAGGCAAGAGTATTTCTGAAAACCCTGGGTTGCAGAAAGTATAGGGTTAAGCAGATCATTGTGTGTTATTTCTAATCTTAAGCCAGCGCCCTCACAGGCCAATTATCACACCTATACCATTGAATTGTAAAGAGGCTCAGCATGTGATTGTGGTTATCAGAGATTATCAGACCTGGCTCTATTACTAGCTTGGCAAAGAGAATAATTAACTCAGGTATCTGAACTAAAGGTGAGACATCCTGTTGATAACCCCTATGCGGCCAAGACAATTACAGTGAATAGTAACCGTACCTACATTGTACATTATGACTTTTAAACACAGCTTAGCACAAATTTTTGAGAATTTTTCACTGAAATGACTGGCTTAGTAAAAGCGGCAGTCATTTCACGAGTAAATTTGTTTTCCAGTCAAATTAGTTTCAAAATATTCTGCAGTTTTCCCGCATAGTGTCCTTGAAAATGATAGCTGAGGAATTCATCGGTGAAAGGGTTAAGGCATGTATTAGATATATTGGACTCCTAGCACTCCAATGTCAACAAAAAACATTTTTCAAATAAAATTAAAAGATAAACTGTTTTTTTTATTTTCAACAAATTTGTCATCGCCCAACAAAATTGTTGAAAAATGAAAACCAGTTTCCTTGGTATAGTCACAATAAAATATAGAATTTTTAATTATGGACATTAGAGGGCAAGGGGTTAAGCATTAATTTTATTTACCTTCAAAATCTTGATGTCTTTGCTGATATGTGTGTCTGCACTGTCTGTATCAGCCTGTTCAACAGGACTTTCAGGAGACTTCTCATGCTTCTCATAGTGTATTTTCATCCTTACTACCTTGTTGACAACTGTGTACTCACACTCTCTACACTTAGCCATTTGTTTGCCATTAATCTTAACTTCCAAAAAGTGCTTCCAAATTGGATCCTTAGGCCTACCACCTTTGAAATACATATTAACTATTTCAAATACCATCAACACATAAATATTCAGGACAACAGAAGAATTCAAAGATTAATGTAGCACAAGGATATCTTTTTACTAATTGTCTAATTGATATCTAGCATTAACTGAGGATAGATGAAAACATGAAGAATCTAATTTATATTCTATCAGCTTAATGCCTTAATCCCAAATTTGCATAAGATCTTATGTAAACATAGCTAATGTGTGTACTGAGTAGTGCATTCTAAAATAGCCTTAGAGAGCAAGGGTCATCAGTTAATTGTTGAAACAACATCTTAGCAGACTATATTTTCTCTATGAGTATAAGATTCTTCCATAGGCCATGAACATTTTGCAAGAAATAGATTTAGACACAGAGACAGTTCTCAATAATATAAACATCTAGCTGTACATAGGTAGTCTAATATGTTTACATTATTGATTAAATAGGGTTTCTGTGGGTTTAACACAACTGGTCGAAATATACAGGGTTAAAACATTTAAGACAAACAAAAGTTGAAAAAAATTAACCCATGGATTATAGAAAGAGGCAAATAAGACTCCTAATTTATTGAAATCATATGTGTCCTTTTAGATTATTATTATTATTATTATATAGCAATAAAGTATCCAAAAATACATGTAGATAACCATCCATCAATATGTACATGTACCTGTATGTGTCTAAATGCTATATAGTTGTTTTAAGAAAATAACATTTCAGAAAAATATTTTTTATACCAATATTTTAGGTTTTGGACAGTTTTGGACAATTTAAGGTGTCCAAAACCTATTTTGGGCGGATGGTTTAAACCGCGGTTTAAACCACTAGTGTCCAAAACTTGCCAACCCTGTCCAGTGGTAAATTTGACAAAACTGTCCTTGGTCTGCAAATGGACATTTTAAAAAGGAATATTTAATTTTCTTGTACAAAATCGAGCTTTAATGTGTGACTATTTGGGAAATGATATTTGTAGACAGATTTGAGTTATCGAATAAACTTGCCTTGTTTTACAGGTAGCGAAAGGAACAATGTTTATTAAGATGATGACAGATGTGTAAACCTATTCATTGCAGATTACATCAGAGAACAAGTGAGCTATTATTATGTCAGAGTTCATTGGGTTCTCAGTTGTGTACTCTCCCACCCACCCTCTCCCTCCCTTCTTCCCCCCTACCTCCCTCCACCATCCATCCCGCCCTCCCTCCCTCTCTCAAATAAGCCATAGTTTACTAGTTACATTCTAGCATGATCATTATTTTTAATAGAGGTCCATTTCCATCTATGCCCACGCATTTCTAGCAAAGCTCCGTCCAGCTTTTGCATACTTAGGAATCAATTTATATGCTTTGAGTCCTGAATTCCCAGAATTCTGAATCCTAACTTCAAGTCAACTATACAGGCAAGCTGTAGAATGTTTTGAAACTAATTTGATTGGCTGCTGTTGCTGCCTAAGGCAAATTAGTTTCAAAATATGAAACCAAATTTTTATTAAGTAGTAAATCCATTACAGACATACAATCTGAACGCTTCACGGATGCTTCATTTAGTCATGACAGAGCTAGATACGTCACTATATATTGTGCCATAAGCCGACATGTGAGGTAATTACATACCATTTCATAGATTTTCCTGCCAATCACTTCCGGCAAAACTCAGATAAATTAACCTTGTAATTGTCAGATCAGATATGATCTCTGAATAATTTCACTTGTGTCATAGGACTTCTTGTGAATTGTCCATCATATGTTCACAATTATACTGTTGATAATTTCACTTCATTGATTTTAATTATATACATATTTGCCTTCAAATTTCTCTTTATGCTGGGTCTTTTGGGGTGGGTTGGGGTGCATTGAAATAACATCATTTAATAGTCAAGCTGGCAGAAAATTACATGTATTTCAGTCTGCAGTTGTCATTCTAGTGATAGCATTTAAAAAATTTGTGTCCTGCAAATAGATATTCGCTCAACACATTTTTTGAATTTCATGATGAATATTTGGCCTTAAATTGTTAACCCTTTCACTGGTAATTTCGATATATTTATGTTTCATCGCAATCAAATATGAAAGCTGTTGAATATTTTGAGGTTATATGCCTTAGTCAGCAACGTCTACCAGTGTTAAGCATGCAAAATAAAACGTACTTTTTCAGTAATTTGACAGGGAAAGGGTTAAGTAACATTGTGCGCTATGAATATCTCATTTTCAAGGCAGCCATACATGAAAACTGTTGAAATTATTTTATTGGAAGCCATTGCAGTCAAATTATGTTTAGAATATGCCTTTCAGAGCCGGAAGTTGGTGGGTCCTTAAGACGGATCTTTGTCAAACACTTCCCTTAAAGAACCACACACCATAGTTTGTCTATTTAAGGCTCGTCCTGTCTTATACCCATTTTAACTGTATGTGTGTGATTATATTTTCAGGTGATAGCTCTTGGCTCACAAATTATCAGCTTTTCTCTGTGTGCATAGCTTCGTGTCTTGGGTCTCAATGAAGCTGCCAGTCAAGACGGTGTCAGCAGTGGATGATGTAAAGTATCTGCAATTGATATATGTCAAGCAGCAGTTGATGACGTCGTTGCTGCAAATGGAGTTTCCTCCTTTGCCTTGAGTCACTGTGGCGGCTTAGTCAAAGCTTGCGATGTAGCCAGACACAGACATGGTTTAGCTTGGTATGTCTTGATTCTTTTTTGTTAACCATTTAACTTTTGATATTTCAGGGTAATGACAATATACTACCAATCGGTCTGGTGTCAGAATAACTTGCACTACTCAATCTAAAAAGCAACCATTTTGTAGTCATAAGGGCCGACAAAGGTCAAGCCACAGTCATCCAAGACCGGGATGACTACTTAGCCTTGTCCTCCATTGTGTCAATGGCCACCAAGACTGGGATGACTACATCGCCTTGTCCATCGTTGCATCAAGGGACACAGAACAAGAGGTCAATGAGAAGGCATGGAAGTTGACGAAGAAGTCGAAGCCGCAGACTTATCACCCTTGACAGCAAGAGTTTCCACATCGACAAAGATCGCCCTTCCGTCTGACTAAATGTTACCCTATGCCGCATCCGAAACAAGATCGGTGACTTCACCTGATTCTGTCAAAGTGGCTTCAAATGTGGATGCAGCTGCGCCGACATTGTATGGGATCAACGGTTGCTTGTGTCAATAGTCATGTCCAAACACTGGGATTTCCACAAAATGGGAATTGACATGCCACGAGCCTTCGACACAATTAAGCGCTCAAAGATCCAAGATGTACTACGTCAGGCCAGTTGAAATGAAGATGAGCTACAACTAGTGAGACTACTACTTGCGGACACCAAGCTGAGAGTACGAGTCAAGTCAGTGAAGTCTAGAGTTTGAGACATCAATCGGTTCCCCACATGTAGCTGGTATATCCCATGTGCTTTTCACCTATTACCTTGCTGCTGCATTGAATTCTGCGCGGGAAAATTCGACAAAACCAAACCGCCTATTGTCCATAACACTAGAGATAGAATACATGTATGCCGATGACATAGACTTCATAGACGAGGAAAAGAAACCACTTGGCGAACTTCTCCCAGTAGCTGCAAGCAAACTAAAAATTGAGAATCTTTATTAATGAATCCAAAACAGAGTTTACACACATATACTTGTCTACATAGCATGAAACTAAAGAAAATGATGATCCACTTCCTGGCGGCGAACCATGGAGGAAAAGTAAATTCTCCTTCGATCAATACTCACCATTCTGTTACTTCTGATATACAGCTGGCCTTGACAGCGGCTCTAGGATTATAGACTTAGAAAGCTTTACCGACTCCTGGGAACTGGGTACTCGGCTCCCAACTGCCGAGTACCTGTTTACCATAGAGCTCATTCTTGTTTGCATAGCAACAAGTGCAATACATGCTTTCTGCATTGAGGATTTTAGTGGGTTTTTTTGTGAAAGAAAATCTAAGTCTTTAATCTGTAGTGATAGTTTGTGTGTTCTTGAAAAGGATTTTTCACTTCAAGAGTATACTTACCTCCCTAATACTTATTGATATTGCTAAATATCGGCTTTCACTCAATAAACACTCAGATTAAAACAGTTAGGTGCCCCTACTGGGCAGGGAGTCAGAGTGTAGTCTGGCGGATGCCAGCCCCACCACCGCGCATGCGCAGACTAGCACTTCCTCTTTGCTAATTTATTGGCAGAGAGTCTACACATGTTTTTGTGCTAGAGCTTTTCTAAACTCTTCAAAGTTTTTTGAGTATTATTTAGAAGTGATAACCCCTGATTAAGATGGCAGGAAGGAATACTTCGCCAGTGGAGGGCCCAGGACCTATACATCAGGTGACTTCTAGTAAAATTAGCGAGTTTTTTCCCGGTGTAATGTGTTTCCGGGACTCGCGTTTACCGTGATAAGCGCCTTGTTTAGTTGGTTTATTTCAACTAGGTGCTATATAATACTAATCTCTCTGTGTTTATGTCCACAGGTCTATGTGAGGATATGTAAAGGACATCACAGCATCAGAGAGTTTGTTTTTCTCCACCTTGGTTCCATTTCCTACTAATACTGTTAGGTTATCTAACCAAAAAGTCTATGTCCAGTGAGTCAGAGGCCTAGTATAAAGGTCTTCTCACTTTGCCCTCTTGATCCAACTCCTTCCCTAAGGTGGAGAGTGTTAGGAGGCGTAGTCTTGGTGGAGTGCTCCAGGTCATCACGTTGAATGGTTTGTCTATACAAGGTGTCAGGTATCTAATTATTGATATGAGGTGATGTTAATTATTTTAGAGAAAATTAACTATTTACCATTGTTATCAGTATTTATCTGATGGGTGTGTAGTCGGAATGTCCATTCTGTACATGTTCTGGTTATGGATACAATTTGTCCTTGCACTTGGATGTTTGTTATGGATCGATTTTTTCCTGTCATAGGATTAATGACGTCATAATCAGCCTTGCTCTTTATTAACAATTAAAGTTTTGTCCAACGCTGGTTTCAGATGATTATTGATCTTTATGATCATTTCCCTCTCTTTGAGTTGGTTTAAGTTTCTAAGCTTAACTAAGTTGCTCATTGCCCTCGTCCTTTGCCCTGTTTCAGAGACCTGGTTGCTCGTCCTGTGGACGTTTTTTGGAGGAGCGGTTTCTTCCTCATCTCTGCTATCAGTGTAGCCCCTGTGGTCCCTTGATTAATTGCGAGATATGTAAGCACTGGGGGGGGGCGAACTAATGTCCGAATTCTTGTGCTTACAGGCGAAGGACAAGGTGGTGGAGGAGAAGAAGAAGCAGAAAGGAGAGGGTATGAGTAAGAAGGGTAAGAGGAAGGCCTCGTCCGCAGTGGATATGGAGGCCTTCCGGACCGAGATGTTGGGAGAGATGAAGAGGACAATAAAGGATTTGGTTCCAGAGTTGCTTCGTGGCATGCTTTCTGGACCAAATCCTTTGTTGGCCTCATCATCTGCTTAGGAGCAGGTAATCCCCACCTCTGAATCACCTGTCCGTAGGCCGTTTCCGTTGTTCGTAGATTCAGAGGTGGCCCCATTAGAGGGGCATTCCACGACCCTGGCAGCAGGCTTGGTGCCGCGCCGAGGGGTCGTGGACAGCTGTCGCTGGAACCCGGGGCTGCTTATCAGTCCAGGGGTATCCGCACGTCGCGGGTGCCAGTACCTCCTATGGCACCTTTCCTGGCCAGTCCGGGTTAGCTCTCTTTGCTGACCCGGAGTCTAATCTTTCTGGCCAGGAGGAAGAGGATTACCTGTTAGGGTCGCCGTCTGAGGACGTGACCATGGATTATGACGTCTGTGCACCCCTCGCGGGGAATACAGGCGACATAGTCCATGGCTCTACTCACGCAGGAGTAGAGTTCACGGTTCAGAAGGTGGGGCCCTGGGCGCTGCTGATGGCCAGCGTTACCGCATACCTCGGCTTGCCGAGAGTGTCGCTGGTGCTGGCCAGGGCCGTGGTGGGGCGGTATCTGCCCCGGGCTCTACCACGGCTCCTGGTCAGGCCAGTGAGATTAGCATGCCTGTTCTTTCGGGCCCCGCATGCTTTCCCTGGCTGGCCAGGGGTATCAGCATATCCGCCGTAAAGCTCTGCTGCTTGCGCTCAGGAGGAAGACGAAGGCCCCCGTCTTGTAGAGCGCTCGCAGCTAGCCACGGAAGAGGATTGGTCTGACGCTTGCCAGTGGCTGGTAAGTGTTAGGCCAGGTCTGCCCGTGGAGCAGTCGGCTAGCCAGCGTGACCACAGGTCGTGCTTAGCTGGTAAGGCTACTGCTAACGCGATGCCATCTCTGCCGCTGGCAGAGCATGTCGTTGACATGTTCGAGGCGGCGGAGACGTCCATTAAGGCGAATGGGCGTCTCGCGAAGGCCCCTCGCGAGGTGGCCCGGCGTTGCCGCATCGTGCCCCTGGATTACCAGAGGTACGGTGTGGTACCCAAGCCCAGCGTGGATGACCGCGCGGCTTTGGGTGAGGATGCGCGGCCAGGCTCCCGTTCTGACACGGGAGTCTTGTGTTCGAACGCGTTGCGTTCGGCAAATGCCGCGTTGCGTGATGCGGAGGAGAGTGGGAGAGCTTCGATTGCCGCTCTGTCCCACGTCTCCCAGCTGTTACAGGGGGTAGTAACGGCATCCGCATCGCGCCAGCCGAGCCCAGTCACAGTCCAGAGAGCCATCCAGGATGGTATCAACCTGGCTCTGGACTGCATGACTCGGGCGGTGACTAGGAGTGTCCGGGCAAGGCGCACGTTTGCCTTGGACAATCTGTGCCCGTCCCAGGACCTGTACAATAGGCTACTGCGTACGCCTATGACAGGTCCTGGTCTCTTTGGAGGTGAGGGATGTAGACATCTCCAGGAGATGGTTACTCTGGTCAATAACCAGAGGGCGCTGCGCGAGCGTTCGCGCCGCACCCCCTGCATATCGTCCCCTGCAGGCTCGAGGTGGAGGTGGCCAGGTCAGAGGCCAACCACCATCGCAGCGTCGGCCTCGGCCGCGTGCGATTCGGCCGGCAGTGAGGGGGGCGCAGGCTCCTCAGGCGCAGTCAGCCAGGCAGCCAACCGCGCACACGGTGCGCGCGGTGCTGGGCGTGGCGCGCGAGGATCTGGTCGTGGTAATCGTGCCTGATGGGCCGGTTACCGCGGTGAGAACCACTCCAGTGTTTCTGGCAAAGGAGACAGTGCCACTCTTGCACTCCTTATGTCTACCTCTCTCCCTAGGTGGACCGGTGGGAGGCCGGCTAGCTGACCACAAGCAAGAGTGGGAACGGTTGACTCAGGACCGTTTAGTCTTGCGATGGCTTTCAGTCGGGTATCATCCCGATTGGATGACAGGCCCGCCATCGCGACTGTCTCTAGTGCCAATCTGGACTCCAAATCCGAGAGATCCAGAGCAAAGGTTGTGTATCGAGGAGGAGATAAATTCCCTCATACTAAAAGGAGCTATTCAGCCGGCACAAAAGTGTCCGGGCTTCTATTCAACCGTGTTCTTGGTAACAAAAAACACCGGAGGGTGGAGACCAATTCTCAACCTCAAGCCGTTGAACAAGTTCATAGAGACGCCCAGTTTCAAGATGGAGACTGTGCGCTCGGTGTGGCGGGGTTAGAGAAGGGAATGTGGACAGCTTCAATAGATTTGAAGGATGCTTATTTCCACATTCCCATAGCGAGGAGTTTCCGTCGCTTCCTGAGATTTGCATTCCAGGGCAGACAGTGGGAATTCAGGGTGTTACCCTTCGAAATTTCCACCGCTCCTCGGGTTTTCACCCGTGTGGTTCTTGCGATCACAGCATACCTCCGCAGGAGAAGCATAGCAGTCCACACGTACATAGACGACTGGCTGTTAAAAGCACACACCCAGGAAAGTTTATCGACCAATCTGGAGATTGTTTTGAAAACGCTCACGGATTTAGGCTGGATGATAAATTTTCAAAAATCAGAGCTGACTCCATCCCAGAAGTTTGTTTACCTGGGGATGTTCTTCGATCTAGAGACAGGATATGTTTATCCTACTCAGGAGAGAGTTCAGAAACTCATCTTAGTAATTCAGTCAGTGTGCGACAGTCGTCATGTCCTGGCACGGGTTTACTTGAGAATGCTGGGGTTGATGGTTTCGTTGGAACCAGTCATTCCTCAGGCCGCCTTACGCAGGCGGCCGATCCAGCTTTTTCTCATGACACAATGGACCCAGAGTACAGGTTCACTGGACTCGAATGTGTCAGTGTTGGCGCCTCTAATTCAACACCTGCAATGGTGGTTGAAGACAGAGAATCTCCTGTTGGGGGTTTTGCTAACCCCTCCCCACCCTCAGGTGACTGTGTATACAGATGCATCGATGGAGGGTTGGGGAGCTTGCCTGGAAGAGTCCACAATATCAGGGCTGTGGGATCTGGATCAGTCAAAGGAACATATCAATCTACTGGAACTAAGAGCAGTAGTCCTGGGCCTGGAACATTTCTTACGGAAAGTTCAGGGCAAGATTGTTCTTATTCGTTCAGACAACTCAACTGTAGTGACTTACATAAACCGCCAGGGCGGAACGAAGTCGCCCAGTCTCTGTATGATGACATGGAGACTGCTTTGTTGGTGCCTGGATCACAGGATTACCTTGAAAGCAGTTCATATTCCGGGAAGGTTAAATCTGCTAGCAGACTCATTGAGCCGAAGGATGAGTGTTTTACCCACGGAATTGCAACTAAATCAATGTGTGGCGGATCGTCTGTTCGACCATTGGGGGAAGCCCAACATCGATTTGTTCGCAACGAAGAGGAATGCGAAGATGACGACGTACGTCTCTCCGATTCCAGATCCAAGCGCTTTCGCAACAGATACGTTAGCTATCAGTTGGGCGGGAATGTATGCATACGCATTCCCTCCAGCAATCCTGATTCCAAAAGTTCTTCAGAAAATCCGGCAGGAGGAGTGCCAAGTGCTCCTGATCGCCCCGGATTGGCCAAGCCGATCGTGGTATACGGATCTGCTGGACCTTCTGGTCTGCAATCCGGTTCCTCTGCCTCTGATGGACGACATTATCTTCCAGGGCAAGGCCCTTCACAACAATCCGTCAATGTTCCGATTGACTGCGTGGATGTTGTCAAGGAATCTAGAATTAAGGAGGGCTTTTCTGAGCAAGCAGCCATATTTATGGCCAAAGCCAGGAGGGGGTCAACCTCCAGAGCATATAATTATAAAATCAACAGATTTGCAGAGTGGTGCTCAAAAAGATGTATTGATCCAATGGATTCATCTATTCAGGAAGTAGCTGATTTCCTCTGTCACCTGTATGATGCCTATAGCCTCAAGCCTAACTCTATTGCTGGTTATAAGTCAGCTTTAATGTCTGTTATTCCTTGCTTGGCTAAGAGGGGATGTGATGAAGTAAGTACATTAAATGTATTAATTAAAGGCATGGGCAATCTAAGACCAAGGAATCCCCCGGTGATTCCGTCTTGGAGTTTATCGCTAGTGCTTCAAGTACTAGGTGATAAGCCTTTTGAACCACTTAGTTCCATTTCTATGAAACTATTAACTCTTAAAACTGTATTTTTAATTGCTGCGGCCTCGGCTAGGCGTAGGAGTGAAATTCATGCCTTATCAGCCGTGGATGACCGTTTTGTGGTTACAGGGGAAGGCCTTAAGCTGCTACCTAGGATTAATTTCTTGGCTAAGAATCAGTCTTTGAAATATCCAGGTCAACCTATTGTTTTGCCAGCTTTAACTAGATATGATCCTAATTCTAAAGCATGGTGTCCCGTCCGGGCGCTGCTCCGGTACAAACAACGTACATCGGAGTGGCGCACCGACCAATCAGCGTTATGGTTGTCATATATTGAACCCCATGGCAGGGTGTCTAAGGACACCATTTCCAGGTGGATTGTAGAATGTATTCAGTTTTGTCATAAATCCACCACCGGGAAGCAGGTTGACGTGGCCAAGGCTCACAGTGTCCGTGGCGTAGTGACATCCACTGCCCTATTTAATGGGGTCCCTGTGGATGACATTATGTCGGTTGCTCAGTGGCACTGTGAGTCAAGTTTTACAGACCATTATCTCCGTGACACCTCTAATTCTCTCGCCTTGTCGATTTTGAAAAAATAACTAGGTGTACATTATTTGATGAGGTTTCCTCATTGCTTATATATTTCACAATTAATTATTGGAAACAACCACTTTTTTGGCACTGCATCAGTCTTCACCACTGGGAAGATGATGTCAGCACCCAAGTTCAACAAGGTCAGTCTTGTTCATGTGTTGTCCATTGTTGATTGTATTGTCACGTTACCCGTTGTTATTAGCATGATGATGGTTTGTGTGTTTATGTGGTTCATTATTGAGAGTATACGAAAATGGAGTTTTTTCGTCTCTGTCCTGTAGTACATGGCACTTGTACGTAGAGAGCGTATGGGACATTGAGGTCATTCGAGTCTTCCTCCCTTGAAGGGGGGGGGGGGGGGAGCGCATATGACATTCGGTCATCTCTCTTACATCGGTTGTGTTATCCGATGCTTGGTCAAATCCTGACTGTTTTTTCATACAGTTTCAGAAGTTTAAGTGCCTTAAACGCAGAAAAGCGTATAGGGATGAGCTGGTCTTTTGACCTCGCCTCCCTCCCGCCGAATTCCCTGTCGAATTCTGGCAATATCAATAAGTATTAGGGAGGTAAGTATACTCTTGAAGTGAAATAAACGAAATCTAGGATTTCTTTTTTCACGAGAGAGTTGATACTTACCTCCCTAGATATGGACCCAGCCTCTCCACCCCACAGAGGCTCGGTCTTCAGGCTCTTAATAGTTGCATGTGTGTCAGCCAATAAATTAGTCAGAGGAAGTGCTAGTCTGCGCATGCGCGGTGGTGGGGCTGGCATCCGCCAGACTACACTCTGACTCCCTGCCCAGTAGGGGCACCTAACTGTTTTAATCTGAGTGTTTATTGAGTGAAAGCCGATATTTAGCAATATCAATAAGTATTAGGGAGGTAAGTATCAACTCTCGTGAAAAAAGAAATCCTAGATTTCGTTTAAACTAAAGGATACTATGGAGAATACCGCCGAGGATAACCAGGTTGTATCATTCTTTATTATCCATAGTTAAAAGACTTAGGTCTCTAAATTTCGCTGTGTCGCATGTTCCAATTTCTGACCCCATAGAATCTGGGACGTGTGCTAACAACGATATATGCCAGACGATCGCCTTCTTTAACCCCCAACAGGCGATCGGCAGATATGAAAATAGGTGTTATGCTACGGTATTTCTAACACGAATATCGGCTGACGTCGTTCTCCGTAGGATCCGAGCGGGTGACGTCACACCCGGTCGCTCAGATGTTTATGTGAAGAAGAAATTTTTTCATTAATTCGCGCATCTTGTTCTGGTTGCTGCGTACTAAAAAATGGTACCGGGAACTTTAGAATGATCAAGTTTACGTGCGATCACGATCGGTTTGCAATGATCGGTGGTTTCAAAATTCTTGAGTAGATGCGTGGTCTGCGGTTTTACCGTGTGATACAGCAGTTTGTTATACATTTTGTTGTTTTCTTCACATATCGTGCTGCTTTCGTTAGGAGTATAATTTATATTGATTAGTAAATATACCCCGAATGCTATGCGATATGATTCCTGGAGCCGTTACACATCCTGGAGGATCTATTATGGGTGTGTTTAATGCCCGCCTCGTTCTTGTCGTCATAATCAATGCGATCTTTGTTGTAACGTGGCGGGGTGGGGTGCGGGAGGGTTACAGTTAATTTATGAGTCAAATTATTTGAAAATTAATTGTCTGCCTTCCATCCGGGTCTCGTTCCGCTTGTTTATTGTAGGTTTGTGCTTATTTTATAGGCCAAGCCAGCCCCGCCATCATGTGACGAATGCCATAAGTTTGTCCGTGTCGTGTTCAAGGACCATGTCTGTTTTAGGTGTTCCCTTTGTAATATTGATCATAGGTGTAATGTTTGTGCAGTGTGGTCCGTTGAGATGATGGTTAAGTTCCTTGCCCAGAAGGACTTGGCTGGGTCTGACGCGGGGTCAGGCCGTCCGAGAGTAAATCGTGGAGCGCCCGGTTCGGCCGGTGGGGGTGCTCCACGTCCCCAGCTGGAGGTGGCGGAGATGGCACCGCCGGCGTGGTTTGGTCCGCCTATGCAGGGTTTTCTGCATAGCTTTCTGCCCACGCTGGTGTCGTCCCTGCTACCAAAGGTTGGGGGGCAGTTTCTCCCCATGCCTGGTACGGACCCTGTCCTCGGACAGGATTCTGGACTGGTTACCGAGGGGGCCGTCTCGTACGGCCCCCTGGCAGTCCCGTCTGGCTCCGGCCAGACGGGTTCTGTTTCTCTGCGGCCACCTCCGGGTGGTCCAGTAGCGGTGGCCGGTCCGTTAGGTGTGGGAGCCGTCCGCCAGGACGGTTCCACGGGTGACTCGTCTAGTGACGACTCTTCGGAGTCTGAAGACGAGGAGGCCGAGGAGGAGAGGTTGCTGCGGCCCGTGAAGCCGCAGGTGGAGAATATGGAGGTTGATTCCGTCCTGGACGGAACCGGCCTCCATTTGTCTGGTTTGGCGCAAGCCAGGGCAGCGGCTCCGGCTGTGGCTGAGGCCAATCTGGTACCGTGCACCGGTTCCGTGCGGCTTGGTTTGGCACCAGCCGTCACGGGAACGGGTGTGCCGGGCCGGGCGTGGTACTCACCTATCTCGCCTGGTCCGGCAGTCGGACGTGGGGTGCTGTTGGCGCCCATGTCCGGCTATGGTTCTGCGACTGCTACGGGTCCGTACGGTTTTCCGTGCGGACCTACCCCATGGACCGGAGTGTTTCATGGGGTGGCGGCGGAAGCATGTGGTACCGGAGTGCCTGGCGGATCAGCCATGGCTCCTTGCCGGGAGGCCGTGGCTGGCAGGCCCGTGAACACGTCAACGGGTGACATGTTTGCGGGTGTGTCTTCATCGGAGGTAGATTGGTCAGAGGCTCTGGCGTGGCTAGCCAGGGTTGACCCGTCTGGTTTCGGCCACGGCCGATGAAGATGCGCACCGTCCGTCGGTTGCGTCGATCAGGACAGGGATTTTGCCCGCGGCCCGCATCCAGTCGGTGGGACTGGATCCAGATCCAGTCGGTGGGACTGGATCCACGGTTCATAGATTTGTTGGAGGCTATTTATAGCAAACAACTTATGACCAAGGGTCAGCTCCCTGCGGCCTCCATGGAGGTGCGGGCAAGATGTCGTATTCCGCGGGGGGGAATACGACAGATATGGTGTAGTCCCGTCGGTCACTGAGGATGACCGATGGGTACTGGGCGTCCAGAGTGCCGTGGCGGGTGGCCCCGGTCCAGCACTTGTGGACAAGTCTCAGGTACACCAAGAAGAAGTCCTGTCCCTATGCGATGAGGGTGTGAGGGCAGCTATGAGCGCTGTCAACCACTCGTATCGTCTCCTTCAGTCGGTGTGGGCTGAAGCGGGGGCAGGCCACCCTGTGCCACCTGTGGCGCTTTCGTGTGTCAATGACGGCCTGGTGCTGTCTATGGACGCATTGGCAAGGGTGCAAGCGCGAGTGACGAAATCCAGGAGCCAATGGTCATTGACCATATGCGTCCGGCTACGGCAGTCAGGGAGCGTCTTCTTGGGACGCCCCTGACAGGGCCTAGCATCTTCGGTGGCCAAGCGCGGGCCATCTTAGAGGATACCGCCAGTATCGCGCAGAATCGGTTAGCGGTAAACCTGCAGCTAGAGCTAGTGCGGCAAGCGCACGCACTAGGGGCTGTGGGGAAACCGCTAACGGGACAACCTTCAAAGAAGCAGAAGAAGCATACGGGCAAGGCGAAAGCTAGGCCTGTTGCGACCTGCTTCAGCTGGGTTTTCGGAGCCGCCGCCGGCGAAGAAATCCAGGAAGGTTGTAGAGGCGCCTACCCTCCCCAATGTTGCTCCTGACCGCCCTAGAGGCGGGAAGGGCAAGGGGAAGGGTAAGGGGAAGGCCTCAAAGGGCGGACAGAAGGGGCCGAAGCGTACCTGAGGGTACGAAAGCTCCCTTCATATCCGCCTGGACCGCGCCTGTGCGACAGGAACAGCGGTGCCAGTTATACCCGTCGTGTCTAGAACGAAATGGTTCTCTCTCTCTCTCTCTCTCTCGTTAAGAGAGGGGGGGAGCGGACTGCGAGCCGGACAACTCCGTTAGACGTCGAGGCGTCTATGGTGTGTGGAAGGCTCATGCGTTTCGTCGAGGCCTGGCGAGGTGTGACGTGGACCGCGCCTGTGCGACAGGAACAGCGGTGCCAGTTATACACGTCGTGCCTAGAACGAAATGGTTCTCTCTCTCTCGTTAAGAGAGGGGGGGAAGCGGACTGCGAGCCGGACAACTCCGTTAGACGTCGAGGCGTCTATGGTGGGTGGAAGGCTCATGCATTTCGTCGAGGCCTGGCGAGGTGTGACGTCAGACAGTCTGGTCCTGGGATGATTATCCCAGGGTTACATGCCGAAGTGGTGGGACTTTCCACCACAAAATCTGTCTTTGGCACCTGTCTGGACACCTGTACCAAGGGAGCCAGACAAGTTAGAAGCCGTTCAAAAGGAAGTGTCGGGTTTGCTTCTGAAGGGAGCAATAAAACCAGCAAACCGAAACACTCCAGGCTTCTATTTAAACATGTTCCTTGTCCCCAAGAGCACAGGGGGATGGAGACCCATACTCAATCTCAGGCCATTAAATTGGTTTATCCATACGCCTCGGTTCCAGATGGAAACGCCGAGGTCGGTAATGGCGGGATTGAGGAAAGGAATGTGGTGTGTATCGATCGATCTGAAAGATGCATATTTCCACATTCCTATGAATCAGAGTTGGCACAGGTTTCTGAGATTTGCGTTTCAGAATCAAGTATGGGAGTTTACAGTTCTCCCGTTTGGCCTGTCGACAGCTCCGAGGGTTTTCACAAGAGTGGTCCTAGCGGTGACAGCATTTCTCAGAAAAGAGAACGTGGCGCTACACACCTACATAGACGACTGGCTGCTCAAGGCAGACTCGGCAGCTAGGTTGAACGTGGATACTGCTCTGACTCTGAAGTTGCTTTCAGATCTAGGCTGGATAGTCAACAAGGAGAAATCCGAGTTGACACCCACTCAACATTTCGTTTATTTGGGGATGCGATTCGACCTCGAGGAGGGCAGGGTTTACCCGTCAGAGCCCAGAGTGGTGTCTCTGTTAGCCATCCTCAAGAGTTTTCGAGTGGGAAACCACATTCAGGCGAGGCGGTTCCTTCAGATGCTGGGCATGATGGTCTCCATGGAGCAGGTTATCCCATACGCTGCTCTAATGCGAAGGCCTATCCAGTTGTATCTGATGTCTCTGTGGAAACAGAGAACATAACCCCTGTCAAAACTGGTACCAGTTTTGGAGCCGATAATGTCGCATCTTGTATGGTGGAAGGAGCGTCAGAATCTCCTAGTAGGGGTTTCGCTGCACCTACCCCACCCCCAGCTGTCCGTGTACACGGAGGCATCGCTGGAGGGGTGGGGTGCCTGCCTGGGAGAACACCAGGTCTCGGGCACATGGACTCTCCCGGAGAGTCAGCTGCATATCAATCTGTTGGAAATGATGGCAGTGGAACTGGCGTTGGAAGAGTTCCTTCCGATGATCAGGGGCAAGGTGATATTGATACGGTCGGACAATTCGACGGTAGTATCATATATAAATCGCCAAGGCGGGACCAGGTCGCCCACTCTGTGTATCAGAGTGTGGCACTTGATTCAATGGTGCAGGAATTACTCGGTTGTTTTGAAAGCAGCTCATATTCCTGGCCGATTGAACATTCTGGCGGATGCTTTGTCTCGCAGACAGCGAATTCTGCCAACAGAATGGTCCCTCAACCCTCCGGTTCTGCGACGGATCTTCGAGCATTGGGGCAAACCCAACGTGGACTTGTTTGCCACAAAGGAAAATGCTCAAATCATGACTTATGTCTCGCCGATTCCAGATCCAAATGCCGTCGATACAGACGCTCTGGCGATAAGCTGGAGAGGGATGCACGCTTACGCGTACCCACCCACCATTCTTCTACCGAAGGTATTGGTGAAGGTCCGGGAGGAACCGTGTCTGGTCCTGCTAATAGCACCGTATTGGCCGAGCAGGGCGTGGTTCACGGATCTTCTAGATCTGTTGGTGGAAAATCCTGTGCAGTTGCCCGAGATTCCGAACATAATCTCCCAGGCCAAGGGACGCTTCCTACACGAGCGTCCCAAAATGTTCAAATTGACTGCGTGGATGTTATCAAACAACGTTCCACGTCGGAAGGCTTTTCTCGACAGGCTGCTGATTTCATCGCGGCTGCGAGAAGGAGGTCAACCTCCAAGTCATATAACAACAAGGTTAACAGATTTGCAGACTGGTGTGAAGAAAAGGGTATTGATACCTTTCAATCCACTATTCAGCAAATAGCAGACTTTCTCTGTGAGCTGTTCTTTTCAGGACTAGCTCCCGTCACAGTTGCTGGATACAAGTCAGCTTTGGCATCAGTTATCCCTTGTCTAGCCAACAGGGATAGTCCAGAGGTGGCCCAGTTAAATGTGATGTTGAAGGGAATGAGCAATCTCCGACCGAGACAACCGGTAGTCCTTCCAGCCTGGAGGCTCTCTTTAGTGCTTAATGTACTGGCCAAGCACCCTTTCGAACCTTTGCGTTCGGCTAGTCTAAAGCATTTGACTCTAAAGGCGGTCTTTCTATTGGCAGCTTCCTCAGCTAGAAGGCGCAGTGAGATCCATGCGCTTTCGGCAGAGAGGGACCGATTTATTGTTTCTGGAGACGGTCTGCATCTTCTGCCAAGAGCAGAGTTTATGTCAAAGAACCAATCTTTGAGATATCCCGGCAAACCGATCATTATACTGAAGTTAACTAGGTTTGATCGTGATGCCAGTGTCTGGTGCCCGGTCCGTGCTTTGACTAAGTACAAGAAACGGACTGACTCGTTACGGTCGAACGATAGACATCTGTGGATCTGCCATAAAAAGCCTTATGGCGCCGCATCCATGGATACTATCTCTCGTTGGGTGGTCGAATGCATTCAGACTACTCACGAGATGGCGACTGGGCACCAGGTGCAAGGCGTAAGGGCACACGATGTCAGAGGAATAGCCGCCTCGACCGCGCTTTACAATGGTGTTCCGTTAGAGGACATCATGGCCGTTGCACAATGGCACTGTGAGTCCTCATTTACGGATTACTATATGAGGGATGTGTCAGACTCAGCCAATCCACTCGCTTTAGCTGTTTTGAAACGATAGTTAGTGACCACACTGCTCTTCACCCTTTTTTCACTTTGGTAAGAAAAGAACCTAAAGCAGGCATGGTCAAGCGAGAGGATGACAACCAGATTGTGTCACTGATGGCCGAACCAGTGAATGGTTGGAGGCGGTACGTCTGGAGTCCAATTATCATAAGGTAATTCAATAGTGAGAGTTTTTTGTATTATGGATGTGTATCATGTTCATTCATCTTATATATTCATGCTCATTCCCAGGCTAATACATGGAATATGCAGGAAGCAGTTAACCCTCTTGGCATATTTGTGTTTCAGGCGAGATACATGTTCGTGAGTTCTCTCCCTTTTCTTAGGAGAAAAAGGGGGGGGGGGGGCAGTGATGCGAATGTGATTCGGTTCCGTTAACTTGAAGGTCCTTTTTTAGGTCTCCTTTAGTCAAGTTTTTTAAGTCTAGCTCTTTCTCCAAGGGGCAAAAGTAGCAGTTATGGCTTGCCCCTTCCCACCAGGTTACTGACCAAATCTGGTGTATATCAGAAGTAACAGAATGGTGAGTATTGATCGAAGGAGAATGAAGGAAATTTAAATTTCCCTTTCTCCGAGATCTAACAATACTCGCCATTCTGTTACGGACCCAGCCTCCCAGCCCCACGGAGGCAAGCCATAGTTTTCTCTTGTTTGGTGGCTATGCAAACAATATGAGCTCTATGGTAAACGGGTACTCGGCAGTTGGGAGCCGAGTACCCGGTTCCCAGGAGTCGGTAAAGCTTTCTAAGTCTATAATCCTAGAGCCGCTGTCAAGGCCAGCTGTATATCAGAAGTAACAGAATGGTGAGTATTGTTAGATCTCGGAGAAAGGGAAATTGACATTTCCTTCAATCCTGGGCTCACTGCTTTGCAGTACTGCTGACATTGCTGCATGCTGCATCATGGGGAACATAGCTTTCCAGACCTTCTGGGAGCTATCGATTCGTAGATCAACGATGCCCTTGACAAAAAGACTATGTTTATACAATGCAACCCATGTTTGTATATCAGAAGTAACAGAATGGTGAGTATTGTTAGATCTCGGAGAAAGGGAAATTGACATTTCCTTCAATCCTGGGCTCACTGCTTTGCAGTACTGCTGACATTGCTGCATGCTGCATCATGGGGAACATAGCTTTCCAGACCTTCTGGGAGCTATCGATTCGTAGATCAACGATGCCCTTGACAAAAAGACTATGTTTATACAATGCAACCCATGTATCCTTGATGTGTATAGCAGTAACAGCTGGGGAGCTCCAAAGGCAGCTCTAGACAAACTTGGTGCCTGCGACCGCAAACACCTGCGCACCATCACTGGCAGCATAATTTCAAATGATGCACTGGACAGGATTTGTAGTACATCGCCAGTGCCTGTAAAAGTCGCCCAGCAATGTCCATGTTTGGCCATGTGCTAAAGGATGCCAAAAGACACACCAGCAGCGAGCTTTGGAATTCGCCCTACTGGGAGCCAGCAAATCCAGGAAAGGACGTCATTGCATAAATCTCTTAAGCATGCTACGAGGTGATCTCAAGAAAGACTAGGTACATCAGATCAAGAATGGATCTGAGCTAAGCATTTCGGCTGAGGACAAGAAAGTGGGCAAAAGCAAAAGGAGGAATGATTGCAGCTGTAGGATGTTTCTACTACTACAGCCGCAGAATACTGTAATCATACATAGTTTACTAGTTACATTCTAGCATGATAATATTGAATAGAAGTCGATTTCCAACTATGCCCCAATCATTTCTAACAAAGCCCTTTCCAGCTTTTGCACACGTTGGAATCAATTTATATGCTTTGAGTTCTGAATTCCCAGAATCCCAATTTCAAGGCAACTACAGACAAGCTGTAGAATATTTAGAAACTAATTTAACTGGTTGCTGTTTCTACTTTGAATAATACTTATCAGATGTACTATTATGATAATGTCTGTTATCGAAAGACTAGCTCAAAATAACTAACAGAGATAAACTCCAGGATCCTGCTCAGCCGGTGTCCGGGAAGTACCATTACTGCCAGGTACTGAGTCAATTCCTGAGTACAGACAAATTTGTCTATTTTGCAAAAACAAGTCTTCTCATGGTTTCAGATGGAAACGGTGGCTGCTGTGATGACAGGCCTGAGGAAGGGCATGCTGAAGGATGCTTATTTTCATATTCCAATGTCAATGCCTTTTCAGAAATACCTGTGGTTTGCATTCCAGGACAAGGTCTTAGCATTGAATGCATTACTGTTTGGTCTGACAACAGCTCCCAGGGTCTTCACTAAGGTGGCTCTTGCCATGAGTACTTTGATTCGCAGGATAAACATAATTGTTCATACTTACTGGCTGCTGAAGGTGGGGAACCCAGTCACTCTGTGCAGCAATTTGAAAATTGTCCTAGCTCTATTGAGAGGTAGGTTGGATTGTCAATCTGGAGAAGTCAGAATTGACTCCTCAGGAATTTGTTTACCTGGGAATACTGTTCAATCTCAAAGACGGTATGACTCCCGGTGGAAAGCCAAGTCAGGAGCCTATTAGCAGTCCCGGGGTCAATTTCTGTAGGAGCCTATCTTGTCAGTTTCTCAAGATACTTGGTTTTCTAGTATCCCTGGAGAAGGTAGTGTCACTCAGACACAGGCCGATTCAAATGTACTTTGTCATTCTGGTCTCAGAGAACAGATACGTTGTCTGAAAATTCCAGTAAAGGAACCAGTGATATACCACCTTCAGTGGTGGCTATCAGAACAAAATCTCCTGCGCTGTGTTCCATTACAGCCTCCTCAGCCACAGATGTCCATTTTCATGGACATGTCTGAGACAGGATGGGAGGTCGGTACTGGACAATCTGTCAGTGTCGGCCGAATGGGATTTGACAAATGTACAGAAACACATAAATGTCTTAGAACTATTGGCGGTAGCATTAGCACTTCAAAGGTTCGAGGACCGAATCCGAGACAAAGTACTCCTAATAAGGACAGATAATTCAACAGTGGTGTCTTATTTAAACCGCCAAGGCTGGACGAGGTCACCAGAGTTGTGCATAATGATTTGGAAGCCTCTGTGGTCGTGCCAAGAGAAGAATGCCATTCTTCGGGCAGAACACATTCTGGGCAGATTGAACATCCTAGCGGATGCGCTCAGTCGAAGGACGGTTTATCGTCCGACGGAATGGCAGCTCAGCCAATCGGTAGCAGAAGTCCTCTTCAATCATTGGGGCAAGCCAAACGTGGATCTGTGTGATGAAAGGAAACACAAAGATGACCACTTGCGTGTCTCCAATCCCAGACCTGTTAGGATTAGCGGTGGAGCAACTGGCAATCAGTGCTAAAGGGATGTATGTGTACGCATACCCTCCACAAATTTTAATTCCAAAAATTCTGGAAACGATAAGAGAAAGCACATGCCAAGTACTACTGATCGCTCCTCATTGGCTGGGCCGATAATTGTTTACGGATCTGCTGGACCTTCTGGGGTGCAATCCGGTGCCTCTTCCAGTCAGATGGGATCTGATATCCCAGAACAGGGGTCTGTATCCTCACAACAGATGGGAAATGTTAAAACTTACTGCATAGATATTATCAAGCAGCAAGCACTTGAGTGGCTTTTCTGAGCAAGCAGCAAAATTTGTCGCTTCAGGTGTTAGGGCATGCTCCCTTTGAACCTATTAGATCTATAGATATTAAACTGTTAACACTTAAGTGGGTTTTCTAGGTTACAGCAGCATCGGTGAAGCGAAGCGAAATTCATTCGCTTTCTGCTGAACAAGACCGCTTTGTCGTCGGGGGTGAAGGTTTACGAATATTACCACATCTTTGCTTTTTGGCAACGAATCAGTCACTTAAATATCCAGGTCAACCGATCAATTTGCCAAGTTTAATCAGACACGATCGCAGCTCTTCTACTTGGTGTCCAGTCCGATGTCTGAAAATTTTCAAGAAACGTACTCAGCATCTCTTTGGCTCTGTCTCAAGGCGCCCCATCTACATGCCTCGAAAGATACTATTTCGCATTGGATAGTCGACACTATTCAAATGACACATAAATTAGCTACAGGAAAGCAGATTGATCGAGTGAATGCCCATCAAGTACGAGCACTAACACCAGCATCAGTCCTAGTAGTAGTGTCGGGGTCAAAATGATATCACCTCCCTCAACTGGATTTCCATTTAGACAAATGAGCCCCACTGCCCTCTCAATCCCTGGGGCATAGGTTGCGGGGGCCACCACGGGTTGCCAAACGGCTGCCAGGGAGGTAGGATCATCCCGACACTACTACTACCAGGGTCTGAACACCAATTTAGAGACAGGGATATACATCACCCACAGGTACTGATTTCCAGCACCACACATAATAGGCCTGAACGCCCAGACGGAATATACACCACCCACAAGTACTGATCGCCACACATAATAGGGTCTGAAAACCAATTTAGAGACGGACATCCACAGGGATATACACCACCTACAGGTATTGATCGCCCCACACATAATGTCTGAACGCTGATCGCCACACATAATAGGGTCTGAATGCCCATTTAGAGACAGGCATCCACAGGGATATATACCACCCACAGGTACTGATCGCCAGCACCACACATAATAGGTCTGAACGCCCAGACAGGGGATATACACCACCCACAGGTACTGATCGCCACACATAATAGCATCTGAACGCCCATTTAGAGACGGGCATCCACAGGGATATACACCACCCACAGGTACTGATCGCCAGCACCACACATAATAGTTCTGAACGCTGATCGCCACACATAATAGGGTCTGAACTCCCATTTAGAGACAGGCATCCACAGGGATATACACCACCCACAGGTACTGATCGCCAGCACCACACATAATAGGTCTGAATGCTGATCGCCACACATAATAGGGTCTGAACGCCCATTTAGAGACAGGCATCCACTGGGATGATACACCACCCACAGGTACTGATCGCCAGCACCACACATAGTAGGTCTGAACGCCCAGACAGGGAATATACACCACCCACAGGTACTGATCGCCACACATAATAGCATCTGAACGCCCATTTAGAGACAGGCATCCACAGGGATATACACCATGAGTACCGTTGCACAGATTCGCTCTATTGCAAAGCAATTCGGCCTTAGAGGCTACTCTAAGGTCAAGAAAGCCGACCTGCTCCAGATGATCGACCAGGTCCATGCCGAGGAGTGGCAGAAGCGACTCCTGAGCAATGAATACGGGAAGGTTTCCAGCGCTTACCAAAGAGGCTCCTTGGAATCCCCACAAGAAAGCACAGTGGATACGTGAGTTTAGTCAGTTGGATGAGGAGGTGACTGCTAGCTTGCGAGCCAAGGCTGTAGCGAGGCGGATGGAGGCCGATTCACTGGAGCCCTTAACTCTCCAATGCAGGGGCCCCTGCACCCTATGCAGGCGTCCACAGGGATATACACCATGAGTACTGTTGTACAACTTTGCGCTATTGCAAAGCAATTCGGCCTTAGAGTCGACTCTAAGGCCAAGAAAGCCGACCTGCTCCAGATGATCGGACAGGTCCGGGCCGAGAAGTGGCAGAAGCGTCTCTCCCGAGCTATGAATACGGGAAGGTTTCCAGCGCTTACCAAAGAGGCTCCTTGGAATCCCCACAAGAAAGCGCAGTGGATACGGGAGCGTCGTCAGTTGGCCGAGGAGGTGACTGCCAGCTTGCGAGCCAAGACTAGCGAGGCAGATGGAGGCCCATCCACTGGAGCGCTTAATTCTCAAACGCAGGATCGCTAAGCAATGTCGAGGTCTGACCATAAGGGGGGGGGGGGGGGGGAGGGGCCAAGGTCTGAACCCTTAGCTCGGTGCATGAGGCGAGAAGGCGAACACATTCTCGACCAGCGTCTTGGCGAAAGGGAGACAGAGGATAGAGGATGCCGGTAAGTACGCTGGACATTCTTCAGACGTCTAGAAGGAGACCTCACAGGCCAGATCATGCAAAATATCCAACAGACTGTCCAGAACGCCTTCTACCTCCGCTACACCCATACCTATCGCATCCGTCACATCGAAGACTGTAGGGTGATGCTCTTCCACAAGAATGCTCCAGGGAACCCATGGCTGAACACGATATGAGCAGCTCAGGAGTGGGTGGCACCAAGAGAGCAAGCCCGCCTCGACACAGACAATATCGATCGACCCAACACCAAGTGGGCTTTCGTTCGATCAATCAACATTGAGGTCAGGGCTGTCATTGACCGCCAACCTCTGCTTGGGACAGGCCCCCCTCCCAAACTGGCTATGACAGAAGAAGAGTAACTGCCCTCGACACCTACAGGGACAACATGTGTCTCTGGAGATGTCTAGCAGTCCACCGAGGAACAAGAGCTGATAGAAGTACAGCTCCTGCACGAGAGCGTGCCACACAGTTCTACGGTAAGACAGTACCTGATGTCCGCAAGACCTCACTGGATCAGCTGGACAAGGTAGAGTTCTTCGCCAAGATCGGCATTCGCATGTATGAACCAACTGAAGAGGGCACCTGGCACATGATCAGGCAAGCGGCTCACTACCGTGACACCATGACCATCGGAGTGTGGGACAACCACGCCTTCTACATCAAGAACATCTCCAAGCTGGCACATACACTAGTCTGCAGTCACTGTCAGCAGAGGTTTACAAAGGCATGACATCTTCAACGCCACGCTGATCACTGTACAGGCGGCAAAACAAAAATCATGTGTCCTGGCGATAAGTTTGAGGCGCCACAGTCTGCGTATGAGAAAGCCTTCTATCCACCCCAACCATCCAGTTCAGCGGCTACTCGTTGGATCGAGTATGAGTCGAGAAACAGAGGCGTACAATTACACCATGTAAAGTGTGGGCACGGTGGCGAGCGTTGGATCGAGGGCGCTCCCGTAGATGGTTATGATCCGACCACCAACACCGTTTACCAGTTCCATGGCTGTCACTGGCACAGGTGTCCACAACACCAGCGAAGTGAGGATGCCGAACAAAGATACCGCAAGACAGTCCTGAGAGAGGAGAAGCTGAGAGCCTCTGGATGCACGCTTGTGTTACAGTGGGAGTGCTGTATAAAACGCTGCCCAAGCGTCCATAAACGAGTTCGGACTGTCCCATACCTACACTTCATAGTTTACGACTTCGAAGCAATCCTAGATGGTATCAAGACTCATCCTACGGAGACTCTCACGATCGAGAGTACTCACATACCTATCTCTGTGTCAGTTGGCTGCTCCTTAGAGGGAGCCACGAGTGAGCCCACTCACCTCTGCAATCCTGACCCCAAAGAACTGATCAGAGAGTTCATGCTGGAGATCCAATGGCGAGCATCTCTAATCCGGACAAGGGTTAGGGCACAGTACATACCAACAGACCTGTACAAGCTCCCAAAGCAACAGCAGCGACTGATCAATGAGTAGTGTGACCAAGTGCCTGTACTGGGGTTCAACTCTGGGCGGTATGACCTGAACCTCATCAAGAAGTACTTTGTCGATAAGCTGACTGACAGTACAGGTACAGTGAAAGTCGCCAAGAAGGCTAGTCAGACCATGTTCCTCATAACACCTGAGCTACGGTTTCTCGATGTGCTGAACTACCTCAGCCCAGGAGTCTCATACGAGGTATGGGTCAAAGCTTATGGGTGTACACAGCAGAAGAGCTGGCTCCCGTATGAATGGTTTGACACACATGAGAAGCTCAACTATCCAGGGCTTCCTGACTACTCAGCATGGACATCTAAGCTCAAGGGGGCCTACCTCGTGACGCGAACAGAGTGGGAACGGTGTAACCAGACATTCAGCAAGCATGGAATGGGGACATTCGCCGACTGGCTGCGATACTACAACAACCTGGACGTCAGTCCATTCATCGAAGCCCTAGAGCGGATGCGGGAGTTCTACACAGAACAAGAAATAGACATCCTCCAAGACGGTGTCTCTCCCAGGTGTGTCACTGCAGTACCTCCTACGTGGAAGCGCTCAGCACATGCTGTATATTAGCCTCTATTCACCGGACAAGGAAGCCTACGAGATGCTGAAGGGTGCTGTTGTTGGCGGTCCCAGCATCGTGTTCACCAGATACCACGAGGCCGGTGTGACTCGAATCCGCCAGAGTGAGCGTGTCTGCCAACGTCTACTCGGCTACGCCACAAATGCTCCGTACCTGTCAATGATGGCCAAAGAGATGCCATGTGGTAAGGAGAAGGTGCGCCATTGGTCCGGTGCCAGTGGGGTAGCTAGCTTTAAGGAGGCTCTCCTAGCAGATAGCTGGTTTGGGTTTGCTGAGGTGGATATAGAGGTCCCCAAGGCTCTGTTGGCAAAGTTCGAGGAAATGCCTCCTCTCTTCTATAACCGCGAGATCCAGGTAGAGGCAATCTTGTCTGAGATGCTGGCATATCTAGGGCGAACAGGGAGGAAGCGGCCCACCACCCAGAAGCTGGTCGGTGCCCTCTCTGGCAAGAAGCGGCTGCTGTACGCCCCGACCCTCGAGTGGTATATACCCCATGGCCTGGAGATCACTGCTGTATACCGCACCATAGACTGAGGCCAAGCGCCCTTTCGAGGGGTTCGTGGAGAATGTTACGGAGGCAGATCTCTTCAAACTCCTCGGCAACAGTACCTATGGGAAGCTCATCGAGGCGCTAGAACGTCATAGCAACACCAGCATCACGAAGGATGAATGTGTGGTAGACCAGGCCGTGCGTAGTGAATGGTTCGAAGATCTCGAGGAGATCGGTGAGTCATATGAGCTCCAGAGTTGCAAGCCGAAGATCACTATCTTCCTGGAAGGTGGGGATAGCCGTTTATGAGCTCGCGAAGCTGCGAATGCTGGAGTTCTACTACGACTTCCTCGATCGCTACGTAGCTCGTGACAGCTTTGAGTACCTGCAGATGGATACTGACTCCGCGTATATCGCTTTAGCAGGCTCCAACCTCGACGACGTCATTAGCCCTGAGATGCGAGCAGAGTACCAGGCTCATAAGCGGGACTGGCTGGCTTGGGACAAATGGTCTGGATGGACTCCGGGACTGTTCAAGCTCGAGTTCGAAGGCTCTCTTGGCATCGCGTTCTGCTCCAAATGCTACTACGTGGAGAGCGCAGCTGCAAGTAAGTGCTCGACTAAAGGAATGTCAAAGCGGCAGAATGAGGTCTCTTGGCAGAGGTTCTACATCGCCCTACATGGCGGTGTGGACAGAGCTAAAAACCTAGGCCTACGCATGCGTAACCAGGATATGATGATGTATGCGCAGGAAAAACTCGGACTCCGCTTACTATGATAAGCGCCATGTGCTGCCAGATGGGACCCATCGAGTATCATGTTAGCACCCTAAGGGGTGGTAGCTGTGCGTCTTCAGGGACTAGGCACTCCGTGCTGGCGTGCCAGGTAGTACAGTGTAGGCCGCCCCTCCGCCTCCACATACCTGTCAAGCCTGTGAACATCTATCGACCAGTTAGGATCTGTTGCACGCCATCGACCACCTTCCAGCTCACCAGGCTCATACAGATACCGAACCAGAGCATCAGGTGGTAGGCACTCCTCTCCCTTGTTCGCTCCTCTAGAGCTGTGACCAGCAGAGTGTCTGATAGCCTCTACCGGCTTCTTCCTGATTAGCCTGGTAACCTCGGCATTGGATCTCTCCACCACAGCAGGCAGCCCTCTCACCCATACTCTAGAACGTTCACTCAGCGCGGCCATTTCCTGGCCATATCGGTGTGGGAACAGTCTCTCGGCCAGTGTCTGATTCCACCGCTCAACGATAGCCTGGGCAGGGTGATGCCCTACCTCGCCTCGCCTAACTGCCACACCGTGTTTCCGCATGAGGGCTGCAGTCTCCCCTCTGAGCTCCTTACCCTCATCCACCTTCAACAATTCCGGCCACTGGAGGGGATTTTCCGAAGCCTCATAGACACCCTGGAATGCCTGGGCCACCTGGCCAGCTGACTTGTCTGTGAGCGGTACTGCCGCCTTGTACCTGCTGGCGACATCGACGATGGTGAGAGCATACTTGTAGGTTTTACGACCAACTGAGTCGTGTGGAAGGAATAGAACAGCCGCCTGGTGAACTCTGTTCGGGACACTTTCCTCGAAATGGGCATGCCTGATGTGCCATGGACGAGGTCTGTATATCTGCCACATCGCCTGGCGGCTGAGCCACTGGTTAACTGTCTCCAATGTGAATTTGTGGCCCTTGCGACGTGCAACCTCGAGTAGTTGAGGGGGCTCATGGTAATATCCACCAGGCTGATAGTAGAGTTCCTCAAGAAAGACGGTTGATAAACTCCCGGATTTCATCACTGACGCCCACTCCCGTCCTGTCACGCATGGCCTTGGTGAACTCTAAACAGACGAACAGACGGCCGTCATTCATTCGACCATCACTGAAGACCTCAAACACGTCCATACACTGGCATCTAATCTCTGCTGGATCCTCACTGAACAGTAGTTTATCGACCAACCCTCGGAAGTTAAGGGCCTTGACCAGGTCGTAGTGATGCCATCCTTATATAGTACGGCTTAAATATTCAGCATCCCAGATGCCCGCGAGCGCTATGGCAATGTACGGTAGCCAAGGGCCTGCGACTCCGAAGAAGGTAGCTACTCCTGAGGCGATGGCTGGTATGGCTTCAGAAATCGTCTCCACCCCATGGAGAGCATTGTTGGCGATCTTGCGGACCATCTCGACAGTCTTCGTTGTGAACAGAGCGATCAGAGACCCAACTGCTGCCAGCGGACCGATAGAACCTTTTACGTAAATGCGATAGATTTCTTTCGCTTTGTGTACTAGCTTGCGGGATTCAGGCTCTACATCATCATACTCACCCGCGGTCTCCGCTACATCATAGTCATCTGCATCATAGTCCTCCACATAGTCCTCATCATCTATATCCTCGACTGGATCTTCATAAGCCTCTGGTTCATACATCGCTCTGGGGAGCCATCGCTGTGGGACAGCTATATAGTAGCTTTAAACTGTAGTCTATAGCATGGCATCCGCAATCTTGAATGCGGGCGTGTTTGCCTTAGCGAACTGGGGACTCGGCTTCGCCGACAACAAGGCGGCAGAGGTCGAGCGTGAGCGTCATAACCAGGCGATGGAGAAGCTGTCTACGGAGAAGTTTGAGTACAGCAAAGCCCTCGAGCATATGCGCCAGAGGGAGGCACGCCGACGCCAACTCCGAGCTCAGGCCAACCAGAGCCTCAGAGGGAGATGAGAGTCTCGATGAGTACTACGAGGCTGTATCTGAGCCAACGTTTGACTATGAAGCATCGACAGGTCAGAAGACAGCAGAGCTTATAGTAGTGGTGGCAGCTGCAGCGGTGATGACAGGAGTCGTGCACTACGCACGCTCAAGCTGAATACCTGATGTATTCGACACGCATACCGTAGCATAGACAAAGTAAAGTACCGTCACACCTAATGAGCGGGTCCCAGATATGAGTTTTCCGATGTTGAAGCTGAGCCAGTTGCCCTGATTAGGTGGGATGTCCCTGCCCCCGAGGTGGTGACGGCCCTCGAGTGCCGACTCGACGTCGTCGCTTCCACTGGTTAGTCGCAGAAGCGCATATGGCTTAGTTCTCTGTCTGTAGAGTTGGCAATCAGCCAGCTCACGTACCTCACCAAGAACATTGGTCCCAGCAACCACAAGCTTGAAGTCATCTAGTTTATCCACCTGCTGGATGGCTCCTCCCTTCTGAACCAGGACCACAACAGCGACACAGTCCGATGCACCACGATGCAATGTCAGCTCTACCCGTTGGTTAGTTGTGGCTTGGACCTGCTGGTGTTCTCGCTCCACATGCACGATCCGCTGTTTGGAACCCGTTTGCTTCAGCTCCTGTTCATTCTCGTCATGCCAGACATGAAGTCTTGGAGCATTCATCATCGCATCTGCTCGCTGCTCAGTGTACACCCGGAGGAACAGCCTATCCTGCATGGCAGCCGGATTCACGTGTGTGTTCTCGAGGAGGGTTAAGAGTGGAACTGCCACGGGCTTCTCGACACCTGCCCGTAGTTCGAATTCCGTGAACCCCACAGTGTAGTACCCCTTTCCCTTCGCATAGAAGGTTGGACCACGAGCCAGCGGACCTAGGACTCGGTACTCATCGTTCACATAGGTGATGTCCACGGAGCTGTTGCTCTGCACGATCTCCCACCTGTTCAGAACCTGCGGGAGCTCTACCGTCTGTTCTATTGTGCTCTGAAGCTTGAACTCGAGTGTCATGCTCTTGATCTCGTGGATCTGTGCAGAGATTGCAAAGTCAATGTACTTCCCAGCAGCGGACAACGGGTTCTCATCGTGTATACTGGGTCGAATGACCATCAGGCAGTCCTTTCGTGGACCAGTGCGGTGCGATGTCGCGGGTTCAATGGCCCCATCTGGAGCATGTTTAAGGTCTGGGTATATAGAGGGGTTAAACGGCTGCCATGTTTGGTAAAGTTCTCCAGCAGATTGTCTATAGGCAGCACGACAGCCACGGCGTGCACTGTCCCACTGTGACAGGGTCCGAGGACTGCTTCGTGACATCAACATTTTACACGAGCGAGCCAAGGTCACAACTCCGTCTGATGCGGAGATACTGGCCGCCATAGAGGAAGGAGCGCCAGCTCATAGTACAAAAGAACTCCTGACTCGGATACTCTACTGGAAGTTTGACAGCACCCAGGGCAAGACACTCGACCTACCTCCTGGGGCCCAAACCAACAGTCATGTTATTCTAGCTCTCCAAAAGGCGAGGGTCGACCCCAAAGATCTAACGGTCGGGAAGTGGGCTACCGTATTTAGCCTCCATAGGCTGAAAGAACGAGAGATGCTGGATAGCCTCCAGTCTGGAGCAAATAACTACTTCAGGGGGGAGATCAGTACCGCTGTAGCGGAGAGCCATGACACCGGCCATGCAGAAGGTACTCGGGAGGGGTTCACTGTTGGCCGCAAGGAGGCTGTTGAGCACATCTTCAACAAAGAAGGGCGCAGGAGATTAGCCAGTGATCTGGCAGCATTTCTGAAATTCCCAGATAACTACCAGGACTACCTCATCAAATCCGCTCGCAAGTCAGATGCTCGTCGCGCATGTACAAAGTGGATCTTCTGTGAGAAGTTCCAGAAGAAGAGAGCCCTAGACTCTGACCCTCAGTGGGTAGAGTTTAAGTGACAGGGTTCTGACGAAGTTCCTCAAGCTTCTAACGAAGTTCCTCAAGAATCTGACGAAGTAGCAGAGACCGTGGATGAAGTAGCGGAGACTGCACAGCCTTCTGATTAATGAAAAAGGTTGCGGCAGCCTGTCAACGATGACGCGTAGAGCAGGCTCGTTTCCTGGCTGGATTCAGCTTGTAGGTGAAGGTCTGCACCTTTTCCAGAGATGGTTTGAAGTGTGACAGCTCACCTGTCTCCTTGTTGCTGAAGATGAAGCGGTACAGCTCAGCTGCCCTCTGTACACCTGAGTCCCCTTTGGTCTCCTTGAGGGTTAGGCTGTCGTATATGGTCTCGAGCAGGGCACACCCACACTTGGAGCTGAAGCATAGCAACCGGGCATTGTGGCGGATGTCTGGTGAGATCTCGCGGGTGTACTTCTGAAAGAGGATGAAGACAGTTATCTTTGTGTATCGGATGCGCCTTGTGATGTTGCTGAGGTAGGTGACTGTCTTCTGGTCCATTGCTGGGTCATCGATAACTAGAACAAGTGGTTCTGTCAGTTGGGCTGCCAGCAGCTTCTCCATCAGTGCTTGCAGGTTCTGCGTCTTGGTGATTGGGCCATTGTACCATTGATCATTCATGTCAACCGCCTCAGGAGTTAGACAACAGAAGGATGTATTGAGAGTGTAGATGTTCGGCCAGGAGAGCCCGCAGCAAGATGTCTTTCCTGTGTCCTGACGGGGCAATGATCAGCACCACCTGGCCCCTATCGGCCGGCCTACTGTCGAATTGTACAGACATGCGTGCGGAGGATGGTTAGCACTTGGTCGGTGGTAGCCTCGTCTATATCTGGGAGACTAAACGGCAGTACTTCCTGCACCAGCTCTTTCACCTGCAGAGCGGGGAATCCTGCACCTCCGGTGGATATGAAGGATGCGATGGAGGCCTCAAGCATGAAATCCCAGCAGCAGCTGAGAAGATAGCGTGGAGGGCCTGTGTCAGCACCCAAAGTGTCTAGTACATCCAGTATCTGTATGATACAGGCACAGGAAGCCATGACTATCCTGTGGTCTTAAACGGCAAACCAAAGAACCCTGACTTCTTCACCGCTGGTAGCCGGAGGCTGGCGGTAGCACCTGTTTGGCCGTCGACAGTGATATGGCTCAGGCCGATGGTGCCTATCTTGAGATTCTCTCCATCCTGTCGGAATGAGCTCCGGGGTTTCAGGAGATCCGTAACCAGGTCCTGTGCATAGGACTCGGCCATAACCTTGATGGCTCCAGCCTCATAGACTCCGAGCATACCGAGTAGGGTTGGGCGATATTGCTCAAGGCATGACGATATCGGTATCCCATTAAAATACCGCGGTATCACGATATATCATCATTTGGGTGGGGTGTGGAGTTAGGGTGTAAACATAGAATACCATGTATTTCAAATTGGTGGCGTCTGCAAGTTATTTTCATTAAATTTGTTGCATTGAAACCGTAAATTGAGATCGCCATGATTGCCATTTCCGCATATTTAATACACGAAATTCCACACTGACACCCTTCAATATACAGTTTAAAGCAACGAATGTAATGCAACTAACCGTATTCATCACAAATAAGAAAAATAAAGAATTTTCTTCTGTTCTTGTGTTGTATTTTGTGTTATCTTTACCTCACGACAACTGTCAAAGGATTGAGCAAGGAATACGCATTAACTTCATTGAGCCAATCAGAATTCACACTGCAGAATTCCGACAGCTGTTATCACGCCCACCGCTAGCGTAGACGATGCAAATTAATAAAATAACACTGCATGATTTTGAACGAGAACCAGCGTGAAGACTGGAAACAATTATATCAGATTTTATTTGGTCTGTAATATTTATACTAATTTTCCGCAGTGTAGACCAATTCAAATTCGCTCACTATTTAGCGGGTTTATCCATTGATCTCAAGGCATAGCCGGGATGTGTGAAATTAACCCAGTTAACTCTGCAGCCAAGACTGCCACAACAGGTAGAAGACTGGACATAATTAGGCCTAAATTCTTTATTTTAAGGACGTTTCTCACTTGGAATAAATCCGTAGTGTTATATGTGGAATGAATTTTGATCTGATTCGTATAAAAATGCTAAATATATTGTATAAAGTTACATAAAAACGTATAACGGTAAAGCAAGCGATTAACTTCCCCCTCACCCACCGTTCCAAGCTGTGGTATTGATAAGGGATTAAGTGTGTGTGTGGTTTCCTATCGACCTCAAAAGTTTTAAAGTTTAAATCTTTCACGGTCAGAAGAATGGTTAACCATGCAGATCAATGACTAATGGATAAATAGCTTGACCTGTAGTAATAACGTCATCAGAATGGAATGTGGGTAGTGCAAATGGTATTCCCCCCTAACTAATACTCAGAATGAAGCAAGAAACAACATGGCGTCGTCTATTTATGTAATTATGAAAAATGAACAACAAAGGATTATTTTGTACTTTAAATCATTTTATTAGCGCAAACAAACCATGAATTAAAGGAACGCAGATTATTTTGGAGTTTATTAAGTTTATTACCTTAGACAAAGACTGGATTATTATTTAAAGACTATTACTGGACCGAATAGAGGGTCGGAACGCATGTATGGCTCGTACTACGCGTAGGTGCGTTGATGGCAGTGTTGAAGCCGAAGTGGACACCGGGGGAACTCCCCTCGACTATCATGTTGTTATAGCCCCTGATTGGTCCTCGATGTTCACGATCATGTTGCTCGGAATCAACCATAGGTGTGGCGAAATAGCAACGTCAAGTTTGCGATGAGCCTTCTGCAACCCCTGCTGGAACTTAGCAATAAGACTACTGGGGTCTGCCACGATGATCATATCCTCAACGAGACTGATGAACATGGCCTGGACCTCTGCTCCGCTGACACCATCTATGGAATGCCGCAGCTGGGTCTGTGCCGTAAGGAGGCAGTAGCACAGTGCTTCCAGGGACTCGTTGATCTGAATGATCCCTGCTGGTGTGAGGCCTGAGGTGGTGTACTTCAACACATCTGGATAGTCCTGCCGCAAGCCAGTAATGTGCATATTTTGCACCAGCGCTCCAGGGCCGGTGTCTGGATCGAACGAGAATGTCGCTGTCTTCCAACGGCCTACTCGTCGGGGTGTTCGATAGGGGAATCCTGAGTAGTCACGTCTCGGGTCACCGTACATAACGCCTGGACCGCTGTTGTCACCACCATGCCACCGATAGTCTGGGTGAGCGCTGAACTCTCTCTGTAGTCTGCGCTGAGACTCTGAATGTTGAGCTGTGGGTCGAAGTCGTTTGTATCAGGGAGGCTTGCACCCAGCTCATGGAGAATTCGTCGCACCGTGAAGTACATGTGAAATCTGAGACAGCTGACGATGAGCACAGCTTCAGGAGTACCAGAATAGGAGTGAGGCAGGGTGGAACTTACTCCACATCCTGCCGTGGCACACCACATGGCAAAGTTCAGCAGCTGATTCCAGTATGAGAGGCTTGGAGCAGCCATCCAAGTATGAGCTTGCTTCGCATCCTTGATGGTGATGGGGCGGTTGGTCAGCAGTCGTGGGTTGACGGAGAAGCTGATTCGGAACCGTCCATCCACTGTGATAGAGAACGGTGTTAGCTCTGGTATATCATCCAGTAGACCTCAAGCCAGTCAAGGGTGTCCCCAGGAGGTGCGGTTGGCTCCGGATGACTGTCGTGAGGTTCAGTGGGAATGCCATCTATACTGGTGTTCTTAAAGCTACCGCAGCATACTATTTGTAGTCGTCTCGACTCCAGAGTAACATCTCGTTTTTTAACTCCTCCATATCAACTCGCCCGCTGGAGGCTTTGAGGTATTGCTGTCGCACTTTAGGTTTCTCCGTGCGGTACAGGGCTTGGACCTTCAATATATGGTGTTACTCTTCATCGGTGACCTGGCCATCCTCGAGAGCTTTGCTGACAGACTCGTCGATAGTCCGTAGCATACTCTGTGTCAGTGCCACGTACTTAGCATGCTTCTCCATCCTCCTTGTGATCTGCCACTGCCCCACCCCCAAGCCTGTGGCCAAGACAGTGGCGGCTAGTGTCACGCCACCCAGCGGGATGGCGACGATGGCCCCCACCCCTGTAGCGGGAGTGGCCACAGCTGCTACCCCAGCACTGGCTCCAATCACACCCGCAGCAGTGGTTGTACGAGCGAGGACGTTGTAGGCTGTCTTATATCGCCTGCGCGTTCTGCTGTACTTTTCTGCCTCATGGACGAGATTCTGTCTGATGGTATCTATCTGCTGGAGTCACCAGCCATGTACTGTAATCCCCCCCCCCCTCATCAGCAGTCAGGGAGGGGTATATTTCTGGTTGCTTCCGCCACTCTGATTTTGCCATAGTATACCTGGAGATTAAACCTGCAGAATCTGCTCATGAGTCATAGAACGGTTCATTTTGGAGAGCCTGGCGAACCGTGCCAGCTTGCTGGTTTCGAGACAGACGTCTCTTAGACAGACATCATCCAGCACTATGTCGGGTGCCACTAGCTTTCTGTGACGTGACATCTGGAACTTCACCGTATCAGCAAGATAGGTCTGCCGCGGGATGGTTTTCTTGGTCTTACACTTCTGCGCCATCTCCTCTTTCCACTGTATGACATCTGGCTCATCCTCGTCTGAGAAGCCACCTGGCTCATCCTCGTCTGTGAAGACATCTAGCTCATCATCATCTGTCAAGACTCCTGCGTCCCGCTTACTCTCCTCCAGGAGGGCCTGCCAATATCGGAAATTTTCACTGTTCCTTCGCCTCCTTGCAAGGCTTGCGTTCTGTTGATACCAGTTCTCCCGCTGTAGTCGCTCTCCTTCTTGTTGCAGTGCGAGCCTCTGTTCGTTTAAGGCCTTTATCTGTGCAGGGGTCATGAAGGGGCGAACCTCTTCACTTCAAGAGTATACTTACCTCCCTAATACTTTTGATATTGCTAAATATTGGCTTTCACTCAATAAACACTCAGATTTAAAACAGTTAGGTGCCCCTACTGGGCAGGGAGTCAGAGCGTAGTCCGGCGGATGCCAGCCCCACCACCGCGCATGCGCAGACTAGCACTACCTCTTTGCTAGATTATTGGCAAAGAGAACACACATGTCTTTTTGAATCATAAGCTTTTCTTACTCTTAAACTGTTAATTGGTGTATATTTTGGAGTGATAGTATCTGATTTGGATGGCGGGAGGATACACTTCGCCACAGGAGGACTTAGGACCTTTAAATCAGGTGACTTCTAGTAAAATTAGCGAGTTTTCTTCCCGGTGTATTGTGTTTCCGGGACTCGCGTTTACCGTGATAAGCGCCTTGGTTAGTTGGTTTATGTCAACTCGGTGCTACCTAGGGCTAATTTCTCTTTCTGTTTATGTCCACAGGTCTGTATGACGCTAGGTGGTGACATCACAGTAGCAGAGAGTTAGTTTTCTCTCCACCATGGTTCCATTTCCTACTAACACTGTTAGGTTATCTAACCAAATGAAAAATTATGTCCAGTGAGTTGGAGGCCTAGTATAAAGGTCTTCTCACTTTGCCCTCTTGATCCAATTCCTTCCCCTTGAGGTGGAGAGAGTTAAGAGGCGTGCAGATGGTGGAGTTCTCCGGTTCGTCACGTTGGATGGTTTGTCTATACAAAGTGTCAGGTATCTAGTTATTGATAATGTGGTGATGTTAATTATTGTAAACAAACAAAGGGAGATAATGAACATTTTTGCCAGAAAAGAGTTATCTATATGTATCTGATGGTTGTGTAGTCGACTTATCCATTCAGCATACAATTCGTCCTTGCACTTGGATGTTTTGTTGGGATCGAATTTTCCTGTCACGGGATTAATGACGTCATAATCAGCCTGGCTATGTATTTATCAGCAATTCAAGCGCTATGCTGGTTTCTGATGTATATTGATCTTTATGATCGTTTTCCTTCTCTTTGAGTTGGATTGAGTTTCTAAGCTTAACTAGTTGCTCATACTCCTTGTCCTTTGCCCTGTTTCAGGGACCGGGTTGCGCGTCCTGTGGACGTTTTCTTCATGAAAAGTTCTGGCCGCATGTGTGTTTTCAATGTAGCCCTTGTGGTCCCTTGGTTAATTGTGACATATGTAAGCACTGGGGGGGGCGAGTTAATGTCCGAATTCTTGTGCTGCTTACAGGCGACGGACAAGGTGGTAGAGGAGGAGAAGAAGAAGAAGCGGAAACGAGAGGTTGTAAGTAGGAAGGGTAAGGGGAAGGTCTCGTCCGCGGTGGATATGGAGGCCTTCCGGACCGAGATGTTGGGAGAGATGAAGAGGACAATAAAGGATTTGGTTCCAGGGTTGCTTCGTGGCATGCTTCCTGGACCAAATCCTTTACTGTCCTCATCATCGGCTTCGGAGCAGGTAATCCCCGCCTCTGGATCGATTTTCCTTAGACCGCTTCCGTTGTTCGACGATTCAGAGGTGGCCCCATTAGAGGGGGCGTTCCACGACCCTGGCAGCAGGCTTATTGCCGCGCCGATAGGGGACCGTGGACGGTTGTCGCTGGAACCCGCGGGCTGCTTATCAGTCCAGGGGTATCCGCACGCCGCGGTGGCCAGTACCTCCTATGGCACCGTTCCTGGTCAGCCCGGGTTAGCTCTCTTTGCTGACCCGGGGTCTAATCTTTCTGACCAGGGTGATGAGGATTACCTGCTAGGGTCGCCGTCTGACGACGTGGACATGGATGAAGACGTTTGTGCACCCCTCGCGGGGAATACAGGCGGCTTATTCCACGGTTTTACTCTCCCTGGAGTAGAGTCCGCGGCTCAGGTGGTGGCCCAGGGCGCTGCTGATGGCCAGCGGTACCGCGTACCTCGGCTTGCCGAGGGTATTGCTGGTGCTGGCCGGGCCCGTGGTGGGGCTATATATACCCCGCGCTCTGCCACGGTGCCTGCTCCTGGTCAAACCAGTGATATTCTCATGCCGGTGCTGTCAGGCCCGCATGTTTTCCCTGGCTTGCCAGGTGTATCAGCGTACCCGCCGTTAAGCTCTACTGCTTGCGCTCAGGAGGAAGACGAAGGACCCCGTCTTGTAGAGCGCTCGCAGTTAGCCACGGAGGAGGATTGGTATGACGCTTGCCAGTGGTTGGTGAGCGTTAGGCCTGATCTGCCCGTGGAGCAGTCGGCTAGCCAGCGTGTTCACACGCCGTGGTTAGCTGGGAAACCGACTGCTAACGCTATGCCTTCTCTGCCGCTGGCGGAGCATGTCGTTGACATGTTCAAGGCGGCGGAGACGTCCATTAACTCGAGTGGACGTCTCGCGAAGGCCCCTCGCGAGGTGGCCAGGCGTTGTCGCATCGTGCCCCTGGATTACCAGCGGTACGGTGTGGTACCCAAGCCCAGCGTGGATGACCGCGCGGCTTTGGGTGAGGATGCGCGGCCAGGCTCCCGTTCTGACACGGGGGTCTTGTGCTCGAACGCGTTGCGTTCGGCGAATACCGCGTTGCGTGATGCGGAGGAGAGTGGGAGGGCTTCGATTGCCGCTCTGTCCCACGTCTCCCAGCTGTTACAGGGGGTAGTAACGGCATCCGCATCGCGCCAGCCAAGCCCGGTCACGGTCCAGCGAGCCATCCAGGATGGTATTAACCTGGCGCTGGACTGTATGACTCGGGCGGTGACCAGGAGTGTCCGGGCAAGACGCACGTTTGCCCTGGACAATCTGTGCCCGTCTCAGGACCTGTACAATAGGCTACTCCGTACGCCTATGACGGGTCCTGGTCTTTTTGGAGGTGAGGGATGTCGCCACCTCCAGGAGACGGTCACCCTGGTGAATAACCAGAGGGCGCTGCGCGAGCAGTTTGAAGTGCTGCGTCGTGCTAACGTTCGCGCCGCGGCCCCTGCGTATCGTCCCCTGCAGGCTCGAGGTGGTGCTGGCCAGGTCAGAGGCCAGCCACCGTCGCAGCGTCGGCCTCGGCCGCGTGCGATTCGGCCAGCAGCGAGGGGGGCGCAGGTTCCTCAGGCGCCGTCAGCCAGGCAGCCGCCCGCGCACCAAGGTGCGCGCGGGGCGGGGCGGGGCGCGCGAGGATCTGGGCGTGGTTATCGGTCCTGACAGGACGCTTACCGCGGTAAGAACCACTCCGGTGTGTATGGCAACGGGGACAGTGCCGCTCTTGCATGCCTTGTGTCCACCACGGTCCCTAGGTGGACCGGTGGGAGGCCGGCTAGCCGACCACATGCAAGAGTGGGAACGGTTGACTCAGGACCGTTTAGTCTTGCGATGGCTTTCCGTCGGGTATCATCCAGAGTGGATGACAGGCCCGCCGTCGCGACTGTCTCTAGTGCCAGTCTGGACTCCCATTCCGAGAGAGCCAGAGCAAAGGTTGTGTATCGAGGAGGAGATAAATTCCCTCGTACAAAAAGGAGCTATTCAGCCGGCACAAAGGTGTCCGGGCTTCTATTCAACCCTGTTCTTAGTAACAAAACGCACCGGAGGGTGGAGACCGATTCTCAACCTCAAGCCATTGAACAAGTTCATCGAGACGCCCAGTTTCAAGATGGAAACGGTGCGCTCGGTGTTGGCGGGGTTGGAGAGGGGGATGTGGACGGCGTCGATAGATTTGAAGGACGCTTATTTCCACATCCCCATCCACGGGAGTTTCTGTCGCTTCCTGAGATTTGCATTCCAGGGCAGACAGTGGGAATTCAGGGTGTTACCCTTCGGAATTTCCACGGCTCCTCGGGTTTTCACCCGTGTGGTTCTGGCGATCACAGCATACCTCCGCAGGAGAAGCATAGCAGTCCACACGTACATAGACGACTGGCTGTTGAAAGCGCACACCCGGGAAAGTTTGTCGGCCAATCTGGAGATTGTTTTGAAAACTCTCACAGACTTAGGCTGGATGATCAATTTCCCAAAATCAGAGCTGACTCCATCCCAGAAGTTTGTTTACCTGGGGATGTTCTTCGATCTAGAGACAGGATATGTGTATCCTACTCAGGAGAGAGTTCAGAAACTCATCTCGTTAATTCAGTCAGTGTGCGACAGTCGTCATGTCCTGGCACGGGTTTACTTGAGAATGCTGGGGTTGATGGTTTCATTGGAACCAGTCATTCCTCAGGCCGCCTTACGCAGGCGGCCGATCCAGTTATTTCTCATGACACAATGGACCCAGAGTACAGGTTCGCTGGACTCGAATGTGTCAGTGTTGGCGCCTCTCATTCACCACCTGCAATGGTGGTTGAATACAGAGAATCTCTTGCCGGGGGTTTTGCTAACCCCTCCCCACCCTCAGGTGACTGTGTATACAGATGCATCGATGGAGGGCTGGGGAGCTTGCCTGGAAGAGTCCACGATATCAGGGCTTTGGAATCCGGAACAGTCAAAGGAACATATAAATCTACTGGAGCTAAGGGCAGTAGTCCTGGGCCTGGAACATTTCTTACAGAAAGTTCAGGGCAAGATTGTTCTTATTCGTTCAGACAACTCAACAGTTGTGACTTACATAAACCGCCAGGGCGGAACGAAGTCGCCCAGTCTCTGTATGATGACATGGAGACTGCTTTGTTGGTGTCTGGATCACCAGATTACCTTGAAAGCAGTTCATATTCCGGGAAGGTTAAACCTGCTAGCAGACTCATTGAGCCGAAGGATGAGTGTTTTACCCACGGAATGGCAACTAAATCAATGTGTGGCGGATCGTCTGTTCGACCATTGGGGGAAACCCAACATCGATTTGTTCGCAACGAAGAAGAATGCGAAGATGACGACGTACGTCTCTCCGATTCCGGATCCAAGCGCTTTCGCAACAGATGCGTTAGCTATCAGCTGGGGGAGAATGTATGCATACGCATTCCCTCCAGCAATCCTGATTCCAAAAATTCTTCAGAAAATCAGACAAGAGGAATGCCAAGTGCTTCTGATCGCCCCGGATTGGCCAAGCCGATCATGGTATACGGATCTGCTGGACCTTCTGGTCTGCAATCCGGTTCCTCTGCCTCTGATGGACGATATTATCTTCCAGGGCAAGGCCCTTCACAACAATCCGTCAATGTTCAGATTGACTGCGTGGATGTTGTCAAGGAATCTAGAATTAAGGAGGGCTTTTCTGAGCAAGCAGCCATGTTTATGGCCAAAGCCAGGAGGGGGTCAACCTCCAGAGCATATAATTATAAAATCAACAGATTTGCAGAATGGTGCTCAAAAAGATGTATTGATCCAATGGATTCATCTATTCAAGTAGTAGCTGATTTCCTCTGTCACCTCTATGATGCCTATAGCCTCAAGCCTAACTCTATTGCTGGTTATAAGTCAGCATTAATGTCTGTTATTCCTTGCTTGGCTAAGAGGGGAAGTGATGAAGTAAATACATTAAATGTATTAATTAAGGGCATGGGCAATCTAAGACCAAGGAATCCACCTGTGATTCCGTCTTGGAGTTTATCGCTAGTGCTTCAAGTACTAGGTGATAAGCCTTTTGAACCACTTAGTTCCATTTCGATGAAACTATTAACACTGAAGACTGTGTTTTTAATTGCTGCGGCCTCGGCTAGGCGTAGGAGTGAAATTCATGCCTTATCAGCCGAGGATGACCGTTTTGTGGTTTCAGGGGAAGGCCTTAAGCTGCTACCTAGGATTAATTTCTTGGCTAAAAATCAGTCGTTGAAATATCCAGGTCAACCTATTATTTTGCCTGCTTTAACTAGATATGATCCTAATTCTAAAGCATGGTGTCCCGTCCGGGCGCTGCGCCGGTACAAACAACGTACGGCGGAGTGGCGCACCGACCAGTCAGCGTTATGGTTGTCATATATTGAGCCCCATGGCAGGGCTTCTAAGGACACCATTTCCAGGTGGATTGTGGAATGCATTCAGTTTTGCCATAAATCCGCCACCGGGAAGCAGGTTGACGTGGCCAAGGCTCACAGTGTCCGCGGCGTAGTGACATCCACGGCCCTATTTAATGGGGTCCCTGTGGATGATATTATGTCGGTGGCTCAGTGGCACTGTGAGTCAAGTTTTACAGACCATTATCTCCGTGACACCTCTAATCCTCTCGCCTTGTCGGTTTTGAAAAAATAAATCGGTTTATATTTTTTTGAGGAGGTTTTTCCTCATTACTTATATATTTCACAATTAATTTATGGAAACACCCACTTTTTTGGGCCTGCATCAGTCTTTACCAATGGGAAGATGATGTCAGCAGCCATTTCAACAAGGTCAGTCTTGTTCATGTGTTGTCCGTTGTTGATTGTATTGTCACGATTACCCGTTATTAATATGGTGATGGTTTGTGTATTTGTGTGGTTCATTGTTGAGAGTTACGAAAATGGAGCTTTTTCGTCTCTGTCCTGTAGTACATGGCACTTGTACGTAGAGAGCGTATAGGACATTGAGGTCAGTCGACTCTTCCTCCCAGGAGGGGGGGGGGAGCGCATATGACATTCGGTCATCTCTCATACATCGGTGGTGTTATCCGATGGTTAGTCAAATCCTGACTGTTTTTTCTTACAGTTTCAGAAGTTTAAGTGCCTTGAACGCAGAAAAGCGTATAGGGATGAGCTGGTCTTTTGACCTCGCCTCCCTCCCGCCAGATTCACTTTCGAATTCTGGCAATATCAAAAGTATTAGGGAGGTAAGTATACTCTTGAAGTGAAATAAACGAAATCTAGGATTTCTTTTTTCACGAGAGAGTTGATACTTACCTCCCTAGATACGGACCCGGCCTCTCCACCCCACAGAGGCTCGGTCTTCAGGCTCTTAATAGTTGCATGTGTGTCAGCCAATAATCTAGTCAGAGGAAGTGCTAGTCTGCGCATGCGCGGTGGTGGGGCTGGCATCCGCCGGACTACGCTCTGACTCCCTGCCCAGTAGGGGCACCTAACTGTTTTAAATCTGAGTGTTTATTGAGTGAAAGCCAATATTTAGCAATATCAAAAGTATTAGGGAGGTAAGTATCAACTCTCTCGTGAAAAAAGAAATCCTAGATTTCGTTTATTCTTCATCATCTCAGTCAGATAATGCTGGTATGATATCATGTCAGGTCAATGAGTAATAAGAGTGTAAACTCTAAATGGGCGTCCGATATCCCATCCGTGCTGGCATATATGTTAAACAGGTGATTTACAGGTGTGAACAGGCTAGGACTGATAGCTTTCCATAGGTTGCTTTTGGCACCTGGGAGATACTCTATCACGTCCCGGCCGACTTCTACTAGTGAGCTGCTGTGTGCACTGCCCGGAGGCAATTGATGCTGCCAAGGTAGAAGAGAGCAATGGCAAGTCATTCGCCCTACAGTACGAAGCAAGCTCAAAGGCATTCTCCATCCACCCCATTGGTGGTGATGGGGTGGAGCTGATCACAGACCTCAAGGATGTGACGAAAGAGCGCCTGCGTCGCAACATAGATGGCCACAAGATCGTGTTTCGGTACGATTTCCCGAAGATGAAGTATATCCTCGAGCCGTTGATTGAGCTCTCGGATACAGAGGTGGCAGACATCAACTCCCTAAATAACGACCGCGGCTTTCATCTGGTCAAACCCTATTCGAGCGGTGCCCCGCCGATGGCCCACGATGGCCTGCTATTGACCCTGGCAAAAAACCTGCAGTTCATATTTGAGAAGAATGAAGTGTGGAACCGCGCTGGACCTGGGGGTGACTGGCAAACATGGTTGCCCCTATATAGGCCTCCCGCAGTCATTCACATGGAGGTTACTCCCCTCTCCACTGTTGTGAAAAATCATGGGACAGTTCGAAAGCTCTACAATCGGGGATCATCCTTCCTCGCCTACATAGGTGAAGGTGTCTCCCTGACGAGGGTGGGTCACCGGATCGGGGTTACAGGTGGAAAGCTCCTGCTGCGTCGTCCATTCGATGGACCAGAAGAGCCGGTTAACCTCCAAGAGGGCACCCTAGGGGTAGATGGTGTGTCACATGTCTCCAAAGTCAAGGGTGTTGTTAAACTGCTTCAGCGAGTCAGACTCACTAGCCCACAAACGACTCATATAGTTCTTAGCCGGCTGCAGAGTGAAGCAGCCAGCCCCTGCCCCTGAGGGGAAGAAGATCACTATCGATCCGGATGGAACAGAGCTCGATCTGGCACAGATATTTCTCGAGGGGTTCACTCTGTTCAGTTTAACTCTTCATATATAGCCATGATTCTCATCATACTGCTCGTGCTGGCGTCTACAGCAGTGGCACAGGGCGCTGAGACTGCCATGATATTGGATGCCAAGTGGGCCCACTTCCGGGATGACCCCCAGTACAATCCTTGGGTCGACCCCTTGCGGAGAAACATTTACGACCGCTTTCACCCACGTAAAGAGATCAAGTCTGTCTGCCACTTCTTTACTTTAGCCTCCTCCCAGGTGAACGTTGTCAAGGTAGATGGAAGCCCCTATTGGTGGTCCCATCATGCCGATGCGACTCTGGCAGAGACTACGTGTTTGTCTGAGCCTACACACAATAGAGGCCAGCCCTGTGATTGATAGCGATCAGTGGTGTATATCACTCTGGAGGCTTGTCTCTAAATGGGCGTTCAGACCCTGGTAGTAGTAGTGTGATAATACCTCCCTGGCAGCAGTTCGGCGATCCGTGGTGGCCCCTGCAACCTATGCCCCAGGGATTGAGAGGGTGGTGGTATCATGAGTAGTAGTGTCGGGATTAAAATGATACAACCTCCCTCAACTGGCAGCCGTTCAGCGATCCGTAGCCCCCTCCGCCCTCTCAATCCCTGGGGCCTCCATCTAGAGGCATACCAACCACCTGTCTCAACAATCCTGGGCCTCCATCTAGAGGCATACACCAACCACATGTCTCGCCAACCTCGCCCCAGGGATTGAGAGGGCGGTGGGGGCCATGGATCGCCGAATGGCGGCCAGTTGCGGGAGGTGGTATCATTTTGACCCCGACACTACTACTAGCCCTTTATAAGGGTGTCTCATTAGAGGAGGTAGCACAATTGCATGCCGACTCGTCATTTACCGATTTCTATCTTCGCGATATAGCAAGCGCACTTAATCCTGTTGCTGTCAAACTTACTCAATCTAAATTATGCCACAATGAAGACCTCTCGCTTAAACATCACAAGGACTCCTAGGAAAATCATATGGCTGGCGTATCTGCAGCGAATGGGCAAGCTCCTGGGAAGATCACAGAGAATTCCACTGGAAAAGTGGTGTGTTTCCAGTTTTAAGTGACCAATCCAAGTTTTTTCACTTGCAGTCCAAATATCAGATTGTCTGATTAAAGGGTATATTATTCTCAATATCAGAATTAAGTCCCATTCCAGTTGGGAATTCATGTCAGATTCTTGATAGTGTTTTCCAAAATTTAGAAGTAGTAGCTTCTGTACACTCTCCGAGACTGCTCTAGCCAAGATGTAGGGCTGACACGGGTCCGGGTGGTGTTGCCTCCCATTGACATCCCTCATATTTGTGCGGACAAATGAGGGGGAAAGCGCGATCTAGACTATAGATGCCTTCGCATTCTATAAGTCAGATGGCAGAACCCAAGCGAGCGCAGGGGTTCTCAGTGTCTTCATAAACCTCTCTGGTTGGTAGATGAGCTGTTTGAGCCTCACTTCTGACCACCGGAATGTCTGGCTGTCGTAATACAGAATTGATCAAAATAGTACATCTTGTAAGTATTATTCGAAGTAGAATAAAAAAAGCATCCGCTTTTGTTTCTATGAGAATTATTAATACTTACCAAATGTACTATGGCCCACCTCAGTCCACCCCGCTGAGGTGAGGCTGAGCTGCTTAAACTGTTTTTGTTATGCAAACACAAAATAAATCTGTCTGTACCTGGGAAGTGGCTCGGTACCTGGCGCTAATGGTAATTCCTGGACACAGGCTGAGCATAATCCTGGAGTGTTAATCCTTGTTAGTTATTTTGAGCTAGACTTTCAATAATAGACATCATAATAGTACATGTACATCTGGTAAGTATTAATAATGCTCGTAGAAATAAAAGCGGATGGTTTTTTGAAGCACCTATTGTCCAATCTGGATCAGCCTAGCAGACTGAAGATCACCTCTCCTCCCCACCACTAAGAAATACCAGACCGATGGGCAGTAGGTCATTATTACCGTTTCATCCACAATGGTAATCTATCACCTTGAAATCTATAGTTCAGACTCTCTTATGATGTCGCAGTAGCATCAGCATCGCCACGAACCAATGATGTCATAAACATCCCCACCACTACATTCCTTATCATTCTTGAAGTCAGATAAGCCAATCACACTTGCAAGCTATTAAAATGAGAGATTACACCTGTAAAAATGCCACATCAAGTATACCTGAAAAATCTCTGTAAGCGAATACATCGCAGAATAGCATTCTGAAGTACCACCATGGATGGACCTGTGATGACTGTCTCATTCCGTTCACCAGACTGGAACATTTAAAGAAATATCTCAAAAAAGCACTGCATATCAGACAAGCGCAATCAAGCTCTGTCTGCAATGCCCTCAGCATCGAAGGTGGGGACTTTGTAGGTCCAAAATCACCATTACTAAAACCTAGAGTTCCCTCCCCCAACATACAGTCACTGATACAACATCAAGTTCTACACAGGCCATACCACAACAGGAGACGAAAAGCCAAATTTTCTATCCGGCTCACCAACGTCGATACATACTGTTTCCTGTGAAGCTATAAACACTAGACTCACTCCTTGATGAATATGACACAATTAACGATAGCAGATCTACACAAGGCACAAGATCTCACCAGAACCATTAGCATAGATCACACATTCAATAGGGACTGTCTCCAGTGTTTTAGCGGTCCAGATGGAGAACAATCATGCACCAGCCTTGGACAGTGTTCAACCATATGAAACTTCAAAATGATCACGTTGATCATCAATCAAGCTGTGCTTTCTTATCACCTTCATCTCTCGTACTTTCATATACATCTCACCTACCTTATATAATACGATCTCATCCATCTGTAATCTATTTTAATTTAAAATATACTGAAGTTTCTCATCAGTGGCATCCATATGTCTGCCTCACTAATAGGAGATCCCCCAAAAAATTACCAAGGCAGGACACAAAAAATCTTGCCATGTAGAAAAACTGCCTCTGATGAGTTCTACATACAGAACAAAACGCTGTAAGTCTGTAACTTTAGGTTAGTTATACACACCTGAGCACTCGCACGTAGAGACAAATTTCTATGTTGCACACAGGCACGTATGCACACAAACACCGGGCAGTATACCAGTTTGCACAGATGCATAAGGACAAAGTGCATCATCCACACAGCTGAAGGTTTCATCAAACGCTCACCATTGTGTACTGGTCATTGTGTACCGTCAAGCAAAAGTGCACCGGCGAAAAACCATGGCAACCAGAAAAAATGTTGGGCACACCAAAGAATGCATGCGTAAGCACACTGGCAAAAAATATTTGCACTGCCAAAACACAGTGCATCACCAAAATTAGCACCGCTAAAATAGCGGATACACTGCATCGCCACAAAAAAGTGATGCGCGGCCAAAAACACAATGCCCATATTTAATTATGACCCACCTCACTTCCAGTCCTCAACTGTCGGGGTATAAAAGGAGATGAAAATTGCAGCTCAAAGCATTCAGACTTTGGTCTCACGACTGAGAACAAGCGTCAGACTTTACACTGCCCCACAGATATTTAAAACTAGATTGCATTGTTATCAATCTTGATATTTCAGTATCTGAGTTTAATTTAATGATATCTTTGCAGGAACAGTGTTGGTTAATTTTAAACTAATTTAGCTGGAAGCTGTTGTTGTCTATAGAACCAAAGCAAGATCATGTTGATTCAATTAAAGAAAGTGCTTCCTTTCCAATTGATAGCTTAAGTTTTACCGAGCCAATCTTCACCAAGCATGTTTCCATTTGGGGTTCAAATAATCTTATTAATTTTGGTCTAATGTAATATATGGTCATGGTGATCCAGTTAAGGAAATTGTATTGTGTCTGCATGATGATACAAGTCCTATCTTAATCAAAAGGCAGGTGTTATCTTGAGCAGCTTCATGCATTGTGATATTGTGTGTTATCTCCTCTTTTAGCTGAATAGACAGAAACATGACTACTGTAGAGGTGAGTGCTCGACGAGCCCAGGCGCAACTCGCCAGATTCCAGTGGTAGAATGAAGATCAGCTCAAGTGGGCTTGCATGCCGCCAATGCAGTTCACAATGTTAAATCAGGCAACTCTTATGGCCTATATATATATATATATATATATTATTGTTAACAGCATCCAAAATAAAAAGGGAAAATCCAAATTCCCTTTTTTTGGCTTAAAATTCAGTAAAACTAGCCATTAGGGTATCAATTTCTGAAATTTCGTCCCTCTAAAGACTTGAATTCCACTAATTTCAGTGTTGATGCGAGGAAATTTCCTCATTTCGACATTGATATGAGGAAAGGTCCTCATGGCTGAGAATTAGGAAAATCAAGTCTCATTGAGGAAATTTCCTCATGGCTGAGAATTTGCAAAATCAAGTCCATTTGAGGAAATTTCCTCATGGCTGAGAATTTGCAAAATCAAGTCCATTTGAGGAAATTTCCTCGTGGCTGAGAATTTGGAAAATCAAGTCTATTTGAGGAAATTTCCTCATAACTGAGAATTTGTAAAATCGATATTTGAGGAAATTTCCTCATGGCTGAGAATTTGCAAAATCAAGTCTTGAGGAAATTTCCTCATGGCTGAGAATTTGCAAAATCAAGACTATTTGAGGAAATTTCCTCGTGGCTGAGAATTTGCCAAATGGAGTCACATTGAGGAAATTTCCTCATAACTGAGAATTTGGAAAATCAAGTCTATTTGAGGAAATTTCCTCAAAACTGAGAATTTGTAAAATCGATATTTGAGGAAATTTCTTCATAACTGAGAATTTGTAAAATCGATATTTGAGGAAATTTCCTCATGGCTGAGAATTTGCAAAAGCGATTTTGAGGAAATTTCCTCATGGCTGAGAATTTGGAAAATAGATTTTGAGGAAATTTCCTCATAACTGAGAATTTGGAAAATCAAGTCTAGTTGAGGAAATTTCCTCATGGCTGAGAATTTGCAAAATCGATATTTGAGGAAATTTCCTCGTGGCTGAGAATTTGGAAAATCAAGTCTATTTGAGGAAATTTCCTCAAAACTGAGAATTTGTAAAATCGATATTTGAGGAAATTTCCTCATGGCTGAGAATATACAAATTCAAGTCTAGTTGAGGAAATTTCCTCATGGCTGAGAATTTGCAAAATCGATATTTGAGGAAATTTCCTCATGGCTGAGAATTTGCAAAATCGAATCTATTTTTTAAATTTCCTCGTGGCTGAGAATTTGCAAAATCAAGCCCATCTGAGAAAATTTCCTCATAGCTGAGAATTTGCAAAATCAAGACAGGAAATTTCCTCATGGCTGAGAATTTGGAAAATCAAGTCTAGTTGAGGAAATTTCCTCGTGGCTGAGAATTTGCAAAATAGATATTTGAGGAAATTTCCTCATAGCTAAGAATTTGCAAAATTATGTCTATAGTTGAGGAAATTTTCTCGTGGCTGAGAATTTTGAAAATCAAGTCTATTTGAGGAAATGTCGTCATGGCTGAGAATTTTCCAAATGTAGTCACGTTGAGGAAAATGTGGCTGAGAATTTACAGAATGCTGTCGATTTGAGGAAATTTCCTCATGGCTGGGAATTTGCAAAATGGAGTCAATTTGAGGAAATTTCCTCATGGCTCAGAATTTGCAAAATGAAGTCAAATTGAGGTAATTTTCTTAATTGCTGACAATTTGAAAATGATATCTCTTTGAGGTAATTTCCTCATGGCTGAGAATTTAAATAACTTGAAATATCAAAATGGATCGCCATTTGAAAAAGAAGTACCAGGTACAACCTACTCATCTGAAATCATTAGCCAGTGATAGGTCTGTCCCTGAGTATTATCAATATATTTAGGCTATCAATCATCCTATAGATCTGAATTTTTTTATTAAATTAACCACATATATATGCGTGCGTGCATGCACAACTGCATGCGCATGTATCTTTGTGATGTTTTACAAATCTTCCACCTTGCACAACAAGAATTCTTAATATCACCGGACAGATCATTGGTAAGAAATGTGGGGCAATTTATGCAATTATTTCTTTATCACTATATAAATGTTCAAGAAAAACCAAACACCTAATGATGCTAATATAGCTCTGTGGTGTATTGACATATACAATTAATAAAAATTCAAACAGTCTCGATTATTTACAATGTATAAATAAAACAAGGACGATAGAATCTCATAGCGGAGGGGTCCAGATTTTTTTATTTTGTGCCCCGATTTTCAGGATTTCATATCGTGCACAAAGTTGTGGGATCCAATCATCCTAGTGTATGGCCACACCCTTTACAGTACAGATCATAGTTAGTTTTACTGTTTGACGAAGCAAAAACGAAACAAAAATGTGTTTTTTATGCAAAAGCTTGTCACGTTTCCAGGTGTGTCCAAACACAAAACGGATTTAATTTATTTTATAGGCGTGTCTAACGGAAAGTCAACTCCATCCTGCAATATGTTAAACGTATCATGAAATATTTTAAACTCGTCACAGAAAAAGTCAAACGCGCAATCAAATGTATTCAGTAATGCGACAAAGATTCTTACTACGCGTCATTAAACATAAAGTGGAATCGCTCTACAGTCTGTTAAGGACCCATACATGTAAATGTAATTTGCAATTGGAGCCATATATGTGTTAAGTACATGCATCACCTTTAGCTTTTTTCGTGGCCGTAAATGATAATTGCCGAAATGTTATCATCGTAATCGTCAATCATAATTTTGTATAAAATGGACGTGTGTGAACTCCGCACCTGGGTATTCTTTACTGTGTATGAAGCTAGTGTGATGACAGTGCATATATTTTAATAAATTTTCAATCCACAATATCTTTTGAAATCTGGATGAATATAACAAGATATAATATATGAGTTTATTACAATATAGTCTAATTTGAGCCGACGTAATAGGCATAACTTTTTAGAACAATATATGCACCAGTTGCGGCTATAGTGTTATGTCTTATAACGGAAAGGGAAGCAATTTACAAAATCTGCAAACCAGACATTCGGTTGTTTTCGATTTCGCTATTTCATACATAATATGTAACCAAAAATTTCCGCATTTACATAGACATGCACATGCGTACATAGTTGTATGAAAAAAGTTTTCCGTTACTAACTGAACACTGTAATGCATAGAATGCGAACATTCGCCAAACATTCGCCTTTCCGAACTCACTCCAGGAGTATTCGAGTATGTAACCGTATTACCCGTTTTCGGCAACGGGTATCACCGTCTGATTGGTCGAGAACACATGCATATTTAATGAGATTTAGCAAAGATGGCATCAACTGATATCTATGGCCTAAAATCCAGTGGGCAAATGACCATGTGTGAAGGTAATGTTTGGACATTGGGAATTTTAGAGTGCTAAATGGTGCAAGGGCCCTGCCTCGGCAAAACCCTGCATGAGTGTTAAAGGGTTAAGTATATGATGTCATAATGAATTACATCATATGTAGGCTGACGTAGCTAAATCTGTTAAACTTTTAAGAGTCAGTTGTACGAATTGTATGTCTTTACTACTTAGTAAACATTCTGTTGAATATTTAACAACAGACCCCAGTCAAATTATTTGAAATTGGTGTCAAAATATTCAACAGGTTAACAGTATCTATAGTTACCATGAAGTTTGGAACTCAGGATTCAAGGTACTTATTGATCCCAACACACACAGTCACAAAGCATCGACGGAGCCTACCTAGAGATGGCCGGGCCATAGCTAAAAGTGGATCCATCGATTAGAAAATCAAAATTTCTGCTTTATCCTCTTACCAATTCCAGTTTTTGCTATGTTTAGTAGTTTATCCCCTTTTCACCAACAAGTCCTGAAAACAATGTGGCATGGCAAATGATTCTGGTAGCCTAATCTCTCAATCTGAAAGAAAATGACATTCTCCTTCGATCAATACTCACCATTCTGTTACTTCTGATATATATATACAGCTGGCCCTGACAGCTGGCTCTAGGACTATAGACTTAGAAAGCTTTACCGACTCCTTGGAACCGGGTACTCGGCTCCCAACTGCTGAGTACCTGTCTACCATAGAGCTCATTCTTGTTTGCATAGCAACAAGAGCAATACATTCTTTTTAGCGGTATGAAAGATTAAGTCTTTTTGTGAACTGTGGTTTTTGTGATAGCTAGTGCGTTTCTGCAAGGATATTTGGATTAATATGGATACCGCCGATGATAACCAGGTTGTATATTTCCTTATTATTCCATAGTTAAAAGACTTAGGTCTCTAACTTGTGTCTGTGTCGCATGTTCCAATTTCTAACCCCAAAGAATCTGGGACGTGTGTTAACAACGAAATGTGCCGGATGATCGTCTTCTTTAAACCCCAACAGGCGATCAGCAGATATGAAAATAGGTGTTTGCTACAGTATTTTTAACACAAGAATATTGGCTGACGTCGTTCTCCGTAAGATCAGAGCGGGTGACGTCACACCCGTGTTGCTCGGATGTTTATGTGAAGAAAATTTTTTCATTAATTCGCGCATCTTATTCTAGGTGCTGCGTACTAAAATGGTACCAGAAAACTTTGGAATGTTCAGGTTTTGCGTGTTGTCATGATCTGTTTGCAATGATCGGTGGTTTCAAAATTCTTGATTAAGATGTGTGGTCTGCGGTTTTACCGTGTGCTGCAGCAGTTTGTTTACATTTTGTTGTTTCTTCACATATCGTTTTGGCTTTCGTTAGGAGTATAATTTATATTGATTGATAAATATACCCCGAATGCTATGCGATATGATTCCTGGTTCCGTGATACATCCTGTTTATGGGTGTATTTATGCCCGCTTCGTTCTTGTCGTCATAATCAATGCGATCTTTGCTGTAACGTTGTGGGGTGGGGTGCGGGAGGGTTACAGTTAATTTATGGTCAATTTATTTGAAAATTAATTGTCTGCCTTCCATCTTTGTCTCGTTCCGCTTGCTTATTGTAGGTTTGTGCTTATTTATAGGCCAAGCCAGTCCCGCCATCATGTGACAGTGCCACAAGTTCGTCCGGGTCCTGTTTAAGGACCATGTCTGCTTTAGGTGTAACCTTGATAATAGGTGTAATGTATGTGCAGTGTGGTCCGTTGATATGATGATGAAGTTCCTTGCCCAGAAGGATTTGGTTGGGTCTGACGCGGGGTCAGGCGGACCAAAATTAAATCGTGGAGCGTCCGGTTCGGCCCTTGGGGGCGCTCCACGGCTTCAGCTGGAGGTGGCGGAGATGGCACCGCCGGCGTGGTTTGGTCCGGCTATGCAGGGCTTTCTGCCCACGCTGGTGTCATCCCTGCTGCCGAAGGTTGTTGGGCAGTCTCTCCCCATGCTTGGTACGGACCCTGTTCTTGGACAGGCTTCTGGACTGGTCACCGAGGGAGCCGTCTCGTACGGCCCCCTGGCAGTCCCGTTGGGCTCCGGCCTGACAGGTTCTGTCTCTCTGCGGCCACCTCCGGGTGGTCCAGTAGCGGTGGCCCGTCCGTCAGGCATGGGAGCCATCCGCCAGGATGGCTCCACGGTTTCTTCGTCTAGTGACGACTCTTCGGGGTCTGAAGATGAGGAGGCCGAGGAGGAGAGGTTGCTGCGGCCTGTGATGCCACGGGTGGAGAATATGGAGGTCGATTCCATCCTGGACGGAACCGTCCTCCATCTGTCTGGCTTGGCGCAAGCCAGGGCAGCGGTTCCGCCCGTGGTTGAGGCCAATCTGGTACCGGGCACCGGTCCCGTGATGGTTGGTTTGATGCCAACCGACATGGTGACGGGTGTGCCGGGCCAGGCGTGGTACTCACCTCTCTCGCCAGGTCAGACGTTGGGTGCCGTTGGCGCCCGTGTCTGGCCACGGTTCCGTGTCTGCTACGGGTCCGCACAGTTTTCCGTGCGGGCCTACTCCATGGACTGGTGTGTTCCATGGGGTGGCGGCGGAACCGTATGGTACCGGAGTTCCTGGCGTGTCAGCCGTGGCTCCTAGCCGGGAGGCCGTGGCTAGTAGGTCCGTGAACACGTCAACGGGTGACGTGTTCACGGGTGTGTCCTCCTCGGAAATAGACTGGTCTGAGGCTCTGGCTTGGCTAGCCAGGGTAGACCCGTCTGTGGTTTCAGCCACGGCCGAGGAGGATGCGCCCCGTCCATCGGTGGCATCGATTAGGATGGGGATCTTGCCCGCAGCCCGAATCCAGTCCATTGGACTGGATCCACGGTTTATTGAGTTGCTAGAGGCTATGTATAGTAAGCAACTCATGACCAAGGGCCAGCTCCCTGTGGCCTCCAGGGAGGTGCGGGCGAGGTGTCGTATTCCACGGCGGGAATACGACAGGTATGGTGTTGTACCATCAGTTACCGAGGATGACCGATGGGTTCTGGGTGTCCAGAGTGCTGGAGCGGGTGGCCCCGGCCCGGCACTGGTGGACAAATCCCAGGGACACCACGAGGAAGTCCTGTCCCTATGTGATGAGGGTGTGAGGGCAGCTATGAGTGCTGTCAACCATTCTTATCGCCTTCTTCAGTCGGTGTGGGCTGAAGCGAGGGCAGGATACCCTGTGCCACCTGTGGCGCTTTCGTGCGTCAATGACGGCCTGGTGCTGTCTATGGATGCACTGGCAAGGGTGCAGGCGCGTGTTACTAAGTCCAGGAGGCAAATGGTTCTTGACCATATGCGTCCGGCTACGCGCGTCAGGGAACGTCTTCCTGGGACGCCCCTGACAGGTCCTAGCATCTTCGGTGGCCAGGCGCGGGCCATCTTAGAGGACACGGCTAGCATTGCACAGAATCGGTTGGCGGTGAACTTACAGCTAGAGCTGGTGCGGCAAGCGCACACACTAGGGGCTGTAGGGAAGCCGCTGACCGTACAACCTTCCAAGAAGCAGAAGAAGCATAAAGGCAAGGTGAAAGCTAAGCCTAGTGCGGCTGCTGCTTCGTCTGGCTTTTCTCAGCCGCCGCCGGCGAAGAAAGCCAGGAAGGTTGTGGAGGCCCCTACCCTCCCCAATGTTGCTCCTGATCGCCCTAGAGGCGGGAAGGGCAAGGGGAAGGGGAATGGTAAGTCCTCAAAGGGCGGAAAGAAGGGAGCGGATCGTACCTGAGGGTACGAGAGCTCCCTTCGTATCCGCCTGGACCGCACCTGTGCGACAGGAACAGCGGTGCCAGTTAGACCAGCCGAGCCAAGACTGAAATGGTTTTCTCTCCCTGTCGTTAAGAGAGGGGAGGAGCGGACCGCGAGCCGGACAACCCCGTTAGGCGTCGAGGCGTCTATAGTGGGTGGAAGGCTAATGCGTTTCGTCGAGGCTTGGCGAGGTGTGACGTCAGACAGTCTGGTCCTGGGATGGTTATCCCAGGGATACATGCCGGAGTGGTGGGACTTTCCGCCACAGAATCTGTCTTTGGCACCTGTCTGGACACCCGTACCAAGGGAACCAGACAAGTTAGAAGCCATTCAAAACGAAGTGTCAGGTTTGCTTCTGAAGGGAGCAATAAAACCAGCAAACCGGAACACTCCAGGCTTCTATTCAAATATGTTCCTTGTTCCCAAGAGCACAGGGAGATGGAGACCCAATCTCAGGCCATTAAATTGGTTTATCCATACGCCTCGGTTCCAGATGGAAACGCCGAGGTCGGTAATGGCAGGATTGAGGAAGGGAATGTGGTGTTTGTCGATCGATCTGAAAGATGCATATTTCCACATTCCAATGAACAGGAGTTGTCACAGGTTTCTGAGATTTGTGTTTTCAGAATCAAGTATGGGAGTTTATTGTCCTCCCGTTTGGCACTTCGACAGCTCCAAGGGTTTTCACAAGAGTGGTCCTTGCGGTGACAGCGTTTCTCAGAAAAGAGAACGTGGCGCTACACACCTACATAGACGATTGGCTGATCAAGGCAGACACAGCAGCCAGGTTAGAGGTGGATACTGCTCTGACTCTGAAGTTACTTTCAGATCTACGCTGGATAGTCGTCAAGGAGAAATCCACTCAACATTTCGTTTTTTTAGGGATGCGATTCGATCTCGAGGAGGGCAGGGTTTACCCGTCAGAGCCCAGAGTGGTGTCTCTGTTGGCCATCCTCAAGAGTTTTCGAGTGGGAAACCACATTCAGGCGAGGCGGTTTCTTCAGATGCTGGGCATGATGGTCTCCACGGAGCAGGTGATTCCGTACGCTGCTCTAATGCCAAGACCTATCCAGTTGTATCTGATGTCTCTGTGGAAACAGAGAACAGAACCCCTGTCAAAACTGGTGCCAGTTTTGGAGCCAATAATGTCGCATCTTGTATGGTGGAAAAAGCGTCAGAATCTCCTAGTAGGGGTTTTGCTGCACCTACCCCACCCCCAGCTGTCCATGTACACGGATGCATCGCTGCAGGGGTGGGGGGGGGGCCTGCCTGGGAGAACACCCGGTCTCGGGCACATGGACTCTCCAGGAGAGCCAGCTGCATATCAATCTGTTGGAAATGATGGCGTTGGAACAGTTTCTTCCAATGGTCAGGGGCAAGGTGATATTGATACGGTCGGACAATTCAACGGCAGTATCATACATAAATCGCCAAGGCGGGACCAGGTCACCCACACTGTGTATCAAAGTGTGGCACTTGATTCAATGGTGCAGGAATGACTCGGTTGTTTTGAAAGCAGCTCACATTCCTGGGCGATTGAACATTCTGGCAGATGCTTTGTCTCGCAGACAGAGAATTCTGCCAACAGAATGGTCCCTCAACCCTCCAGTTCTACGAAGGATCTTCGAGCATTGGGGCAAACCCAACGTGGACTTGTTCGCCACAAGGGAAAATGCTCAAATCATGACTTATGTCTCGCCGATTCCAGATCCAAATGCCGTCGATACAGACGCTCTGGCGATAAGCTGGAGGGGGATGCACGCTTATGCGTACCCACCCACCATTCTTCTGCCGAAGGTATTGGTGCAGATCAGGGAGGAACCGTGTCTGGTCCTGCTAATAGCGCCGTATTGGCCCAGCAGGGCGTGGTTCACGGATCTTCTAGATCTGCTGGTGGAAAACCCAGTGCAGTTACCCGAGATTCCGAACATAATCTCCCAGGCCAAGGAACGCTTCCTACACGAGCGTCCCGAAATGTTCAAATTGACTGCGTGGATGTTATCAAACAACGTTCCACGTCGGAAGGCTTTTCTCGACAGGCTGCTGATTTCATCGCGGCTGCGAGAAGGAGGCCAACCTTCAAGTCATATAACGACAAGGTTAACGGATTTGCAGACTGGTGTGAGGAAAAGGGTCTTGTTACCTTTCTTTCCACTATTCAGCAAATAGCAGATTTTCTCTGTGAGCTGTTCTTTTCAGGACTAGCTCCCGTCACAATTGCTGGATACAAGTCAGCTTTGGCATCAGTTATCCCTTGTCTAGCCAACAGGGATAGTGCAGAGGTGGCCCAGTTAAATGTGATGGTGAAGGGAATGAGCAATCTCCGACCGAGACAACCGGTAGTCATTCCAGCCTGGAGTCTATCTTTAGTGCTTAATGTACTGGCCAATCACCCTTTCGAACCGTTGCGTTCGGCTAGTCTAAAGCATTTGACTCTAAAGGCGGTCTTTCTATTGGCAGCTTCCTCAGCTAGAAGGCGCATTGAGATCCATGCGCTTTCAGCAGAGAGGGACCGATTTATTGTCTCCGGAGAGGGTCTGCGTCTTCTGCCAAGAGCAGAGTTTATGTCAAAGAATCAATCTTTGAGATATCACGGCAAACCAATCATTATACCGAAACTAACAAGGTTTGATCGTGATGCCAGTGTCTGGTGCCCGGTCCGTGCTTTGACTAAGTACAGGAAACGGACAGACTTGTTACGGTCGAACGATAGACATCTATGGATCTGCCATAAGAAGCCTTATGGCGCCGCATCCATGGATACTATCTCTCGTTGGGTAGTCGAATACATTCAGACTACTCATGATATGGTGACTGGGCACCAGGTGCAATGTGCAGGGGCACACGATGTTAGAGGAATAGCCGCCTCGACCGCCCTTTACAGTGGTGTTCCGTTAGAGGACATCATGGCCGTTGCACAATGGCACTGTGAGTCCTCATTCATGGATTACTATATGAGGGATGTGTCAGACTCAGCCAATCCACTCGCTTTAGCTGTTTTGAAACGATAGTTAAGCGACCACACTGCTCTTCTCCCTTTTTTGACTTTGGTAAGAAAGAATTTAGAAGCAGACATGGTCGAGCGAGAGGATGACAACCAGATTGTGTCACTGATGGCCGGATAAGTGAATGGTTGGAGGCGGTACGTCTGGAATCCATTTATCATGAGGTAATTCAAGATTGAGCGTTTTTTGTATTATGTCTATATATCATGTTCATTCATCTTATATATTCATGCTCATTCCCAGGCTAATACATGTGTGTATGCAAAGAGCAGTTAACCTTCTTGGCATATTTGTGTTTTCAGGCGAGATGCATGTTCGTGAGTTCTCTCCCTTTTCTTAGGAGAAAAAGGGGGGGGGGGGGGCAGTGATGCGAATGTGATTCGGTTCCGTTAACTTGAAGGTCCTTTTTTAGGTCTCCTTTAGTCAAGTTTTTTAAGTCTAGCTCTTTCTCCAAGGGGCAAAAGTAGCAGTTATGGCTTGCCCCTTCCCACCAGGTTACTGACCAAATCTGGTGTATATCAGAAGTAACAGAATGGTGAGTATTGATCGAAGGAGAATGAAGGAAATTTAAATTTCCCTTTCTCCGAGATCTAACAATACTCACCATTCTGTTACGGACCCAGCCTCCCAGCCCCACGGAGGCAAGCCATGGATTTCTCTTGTTTGGTGGCTATGCAAACAATATGAGCTCTATGGTAGACGGGTACTCAGCAGTTGGGAGCTGAGTACCCGGTTCCAAGGAGTCGGTAAAGCTTTCTGAGTCTATAGTCCTAGAGCCAGCTGTCAGGGCCAGCTGTATATATATATCAGAAGTAACAGAATGGTGAGTATTGTTAGATCTCGGAGAAAGGGAAATTTAAATTTCCTTCATTTTAGTATGACTTTGAATTAATTACCTACCTACCTTTAAAATCTCGAGTCCTTTCTTTATCTCCCATGTTTTGAAAAAATTAGGATACACTTGTCTCCGTCCATCCATCATGCTATCTCCTCCCAAACAGTTGGGTGGAATTCAACCAAGTTTGGTATGTAGGTTATCCATATGATTGCGGATTGGCTGACAACATTTATTTTATGTAGTCAGAGATTGGGGTCTTCCAGATTTATCTAGATTTCCCATAGTCCTGCCCACACCCTCGCACATCATTTGACACCCTCTCTATAGTTTTAAATTAAGCCAGATGATCCACTACATTTACATAGAAGGACTAGTGATTACTAGATTCTATTATAGCCCTCCAAACCTTCTTCGCAGACCAAGGGAAGACTATTTTTTTTAATTTTACTACTGGTAAATTTCCAAAAATAGTCGTCTTGCTCTGCTCACAGTAGAGGAATTTTTTTTACCACTTTGACCATTAAAGGGTTAACATGTAAAATTATTACCATTGGGTTGGTCAGTTACAAGTTGTATTAGCCCTAGTCAATTTCTGCTAACCTCGAGCTCATGTTAATTTTAAACCCTGCTCTCGCAGATCATTTCCCCTTATGACATCCAGAGTTTTCACAGCGATCCACGCCAGTCTCTGTGTAATGCAACTCCTCCGAAACCGGTGGATGGAATTCAAACAAATGTTGTAGGTTCTATGGAGTGCAAGAGGCCAATTTTATCTCAACTATGGAGTCAAACGAGCTATTGTGATACCCTGCACGTCACCCAGCGGCATCCAATTTGCGTTTACCTCAACTTTTCTGTTTACCGGTATATCTCATGTTTGGTTAACCATACTGGTCCCAAACTTGGACACATGCCTTCTTAAAATGGCACGGCATCACACAATGATGTTCTGACCAAAAGATCAAAATCAGTGATATGCATGGAAACCATCTGCTGTCCGCCGTCCATCCGTCAACTTATGTTTAAAAACATAAGTCGATGGATGGACGGCGGACAGCAGATGGTTGCCATGCATATCAGTGATTTTGCCCTTTTGGCCAGAACATCATTGTGTGATGCCGTGTCTCATACATACATTAACAGCTTGGCAGATTTCAAACTAATTTGGCTGGAAGGACCCTAATGCGTTCAGCTTCCGAACATGCATACAGAATTTTGATCGGTCAATTTTTGTGTGAAAATCTTTGACTTTATGAAAAACTGAGCAGAAATTGTCAAAGCACTACTCCTTATTAACTGCTTGACAGATTGCAACTCTAGTTGGCTGGACATAAATTGCCAAAATGCATATTCTCCATAACCGCTTGGTGAATTATATCCAAATTTGGCTGGAAGGATTCTGTAGTAGTTGGCTCTAGAACTTCTATTCCACATTTTTTTTTTATAATTCTGTGCTTAGCAACAACCGTCATCAGATGAGATATTTTGACAGTTCGCCTCTATGTCCGCCTCATCTGAAAAGAAAAATAGGAAATGGAAATTAGATAAGGGTATAGAGGCAACCTGCCGAATATTTTGGAAAGTTTTGATAGATAGATAGATAGGTATGTACATACTCAGTATATTATATAGGCAGCCTTTTTTGACATAGTAGCGGCCTTCTCTGCTGGCAGCCCTTATTGTCATACACTGTCCAGGATAGCGTTACAGGCCCTTGGCCCTCTTGTTGATAAGCCTTCTAAATTTATTTTACCTTTGAAGTCAATCTTCATAGTTCATTTCTGTCGATATTCATGGTTGCATTGCAGCCACATTTCTGGTAATACATTTTGCTCCTCCCCTGGTGTGGGGTAGGCTAAAGAGGTCAAAGTAGTGAACGTGGTTGATTGCTATGACACGTCATCGACCAAACAATCTAGTTATCACTTACTTTCCATCGTCAGATAGATCCAAGTTATCGTAGATTGTAACCCACAGCCTAAAATTTTCTTTTGATCGCATCCAAGGTTGTCAAATCTTAATGTATGATCACACAACCCCCTTTGTTAAAATTTGAGCAAAATCTGACCAGTTTGTTTCCGATATAGCCATAGATTAAAATTTGTACCCAATCTGGATCCAACTTGGTTTTTGTCCAGATCACAGCCAAAGTCTGGAAATCTTTGTTTAGGTTATGCTGCTTTTTTACTGTCATCTAATAGTACACAATTGTCAAAGCATCATGACATTAGTTCAACCAATCAGATTTGCCATTGATGACTTTTCCAACAATATCTGCCAATCAAAGATAACGAGGTTAAATATCGTCATCAGAATGGAATGGTGTTCCAGTTCAAGACGATTGTCCATTCGGCATTAGATATATCGAGATTTTCACTATAAAAACGCAGAAATTAGACGAATCCCATGAAGAAACACCAAATTAAATACATCTTCTGATAAATCCAGCCACAAATTGATGTAAATAAGTTAAAATCTGCTGTACGAATCGCTTAAAGTTTGCAAAGCACACGAGATACATGTACAGAGAAAACCTGTACTGATAACCGGGTCTGCCTAGACTAGGAACCGAGTACCTGTTTGCTTGTAGCCATAGGACTCGTAGAAAGAACTGGAGATCCGCGGTTGGAATTGATGGCGCGTTTAATTTATCGTGAAATTTTCAAATGCTACCAAACGCGTAGAGCAAAAAGTAAAACCCGTCATTCAAAATGTCAAACCCGTAGTGTCAAAATTTCAACCCGTCGAGATAAAATTCAAGATGTGTCTTGAGATTTTACCAAACACGCTATGTCTAAGTAGATCACTAAGGGAAAATGACGAGAAAATTACGCCATTTAGATGCATTTTAAACGAGCTTTAGGATGCGTTTAAGTAAAGCTAACTATGATCTGTACTGTGCTATGTTAAGATTTGGGCCAAAATGACCCAGTAGGTTCCAAGATATCAATATTTCAGAATTTTACCCAATCCGGATACAGGTTATTTTATCCGGATCACGGCCAGACTGAAAATGCTCTGACAAGCCAAATTCCTTCGTTTGTGTTAAAATTTGAGCTGAATTGGATCTGTAGTTTTTGAGATACAGTCCGGAATATGCTTTTGAGACTGACTAACTAACTAGCTGACTGGCTAAGGGAAATGTGGCTTTATTAAGCCGATACCCATAGCTAAAAAGCCTTAACCGAATAACATGCAAAATTTACACAGATTTGGAAACACAAGAAACATTTTCAAAACACATAAAATTAATAATTCAAATTGTATCTTTGTATTGCATTAATCACTTATGCTATTTTAGTGACATCTGATAAGCCTTTGGTGGATAATGATTTCAAACATATACATCTTCAGCATAAATGCAAAATATTTAAAGACGGCCACTAATGATGACAACTCCAATGAAAGTCGTGAGTATTATGTTTTATGTTCTGCTTCTCATGTAACACAGACAGCGGATGTATTGTTTCCCAAACTAGTTAGAAACATTTTCAAAACACATAAAATTAATAATTCAAATTGTATCTTTGTATTGCATCAATCACTTATGCTATTTTAGTGACATCTGATAAGCCTTTGGTGGATAATGATTTCAAACATATACATCTTCAGCATAAATGCAAAATATTTAAAGACGGCCACTAATGATGACAACTCCAATGAAAGTCGTGAGTATTATGTTTTATGTTCTGCTTCTCATGTAACACAGACAGCGGATGTATTGTTTCCCAAACTAGTTTTCTTGTGTTGGGTTGCGAATTATATACATGTTGCTTATATGTGTACGCATAGGTTTCACAGCTTCATTTCATTAGCCCTTTGAACCCTCGATTCATTTCAGCGGTGGACATTCCCATCCTGAGTTTACAGCAAAAATATCAAAATTTTGATATATTGCACATCGCATAACACTGAGATTCTAAAGGTCAATACTCTGGACTCACTGTGTAAATACAATAACCAGAAGGGTCAGAAAAATGCCCCAACACATACATGTTAACGTTTTTATGTAATGTCACCCTATACACAATAGGTACATGCAGGGTCAGAATTCCCGCCATTCTGGTATTTGGGCTCTCTCGGCTTCAAAGGGTTCAAATAAACAGCATAATTTTGACCGAGCATCTGGTAGTGCAATAAGTTTCAGACACACCAAGTCATCCAAACTCGTAATGCATGTAGTGGCTAAATTACCCAGGTCACTACGAGCCTTCATGACTGGAGAAATGTATCGACATATGGCTTATAAAATCTGAATGGTATGACTAACAAGAGGCCCAATGATCTGTGGCACTCACTTGCACCATTAGCATCAGGATTTGAACTGTTTGCATTTAAATAGACATGATGGATAATTTTCGGAAAATCCAAGATGGCCAACAAGAAAATTGACCAATCATAATTCTCATTGGATTTCTTGAAGCCTATCATCATAGGGTCATTCCACCCAAATATGTTTGATATCAAGTTGTAGTAGTAGTAGTAAATGTAATTAAACTTTGATTAACAGTGATATAAAACAAGGACAAATTTGTCCAGTACCCTTGTCATTGATATAATTTTCAAATGGGTCACACTGTGGTTGAAAGTGTCTATTTTGATGTTGATGTGCAACCTCCTGGGCATTCACTATAAGGTGTGATCACCATTCAACTGTGCTTCCCCACCCACCCCACGCTCACTGTTCTTAATAATCATAAGAGGAAATCCAGGCTGTCATAGCTTTATAAAATTTAGCTGACATTTGACTATTTTGAAAACAAATTTTCACTTCTATCCTGTCTATTCTTGTTCTGGTATACCATCCAGTGTAATTAGAGAAAACCTGAGACTGAAATATCACAACCATAAAACAATATAACAAATATTATGTGTAATTTGTAATTTTTGAAAGACTATACATACCACAAAGACATTTTTTCTGTTCACAAGAACTCTACCATGATTTCTGTTCAAATATTTCAAGCATTAGTAGTGCATTAAACATTTATTAGTGATTATCTAGACTCCTTTGGCCTGACCCCTTTAAAACTCATATCAGCCAAAATGACTTCTGCAGTGGTCTTGAGAAATGTCCTTTTGCAGACTAAGAGAAGACTATTTTTGAAAATTTACCACTGGAATGACTGGCTCAATAGCCGAGCCAGTCATTCCAATGCTAAATTAAAAAAAATATCATTCTCTTGATCTGCAAATGAAAATTTTCTATCAGAAAATTGAGATTTTCTGGAACAAATTCAAGAGTTAAAAGGGTTAAGGCAGATCTGAGCTAAATGCTCAACACTGGACTGTCTCTGAGGCATCATAAAATTTAATGTTCGCTCTAAATGTTACCCATTCACTAAACAAGTGGAGATATTTTCCACCACTTGCACTTGTGAGTTGAGCTGCAATATCCTACCATGCACTGTATTCTGGTCAACTACCTCTAATTTGTAAAGTATTGACCTATTTATCTCTGATTTCCCTGAAGTCTTGAGTGAGCTAAACATGAATACTTTGAAATTAATTTTATCTGATAGTTGATGCTACCTTAAAAAGCACCACCTTTCAGTCAAATTGTTTTTAAAATAACAAGCGGGAGCTTGTTTACATCTTGTAGTAAGTGTATTGGAGTGTACATAATGAAATGTGTTACTACATGTCTGTATCCATATTGAAAATATGAGTGTTAACATCTTTAGCAGACAATGAACTGGCCTTCATTATTAACAATAGGCCTGCCTATTGAAAGCACACTTTCTGCTAAATCATTGTTCGCCTTATCATCTTCATGACTGTTTGACCATAGCAGCATTTTTATAGCTGATAGTTCAGTTCATGGCAGATCACAGCTTATTCTCAAGGGTGCATTCCTTAACTATTCGCACAAAGAAGAAATTCCTTTGTATTGAAGGTCACACAACATAGATAATGCAGAATTGTAAGTTTTACAAGTATTTTAGAAGCCAATTACATGGCTAGGGGTGCTAGGAAACTTTAGGTGTCTACTCACTGTTTCAGCATGCTGCAGTTTTACAACTGGTAATAATATAATTACTTAACCCTTTCACCGACATATCCATGAAAAAGTAAATTCTTTATGATATAAAACTTATTCTGTTGAATATTTTGAAATTAATTTGACTGGAGGCTGTTGCTGCCTAAGGCAGCATCAGCTTTCAGTCAAACTAATTTCTATGTATTCAAGTCTTCCTGTATGGTTGCCTTGAAAAATTGAAAACGTTTGACTCAGAGGGCCCAACCAAGAATCACTGAAAATACTTTTTGTTATGGAGTAGGTAGCAGTTATATTCAAGGCATTCATATTATTAAAAAAAGAAAAATAACTAAAAAATATATAAGAAATGAAAAAACAAGGAAATTGACAAAGATTGTAATTTATTGAAATAAAATGTCCATTTTCACTCAAAATCTTGGACCTAAAGGTGGATCCTTCAACAGGCACAGCTTTGACCAATCATAAAGAAGCCACCTGCCGAGCTCCATTAAATTATTTTAAGTGATTCTGTATGATAAATTGTGTGCTGTTTACAGTTGACTAAAATTGTGGGGTTTTGCAGTCATTCCAGTGGTAAATTTTCAAAAATAGCCTTCTCTTGGTCTGTAAATGGACATTTCTCAAGATCACTGCAGAAGTTATTTTGGCTGATATGAGTTTTAAAGGGGTCAGGCTAAAAGAGTCTAGATAATCGCTAATACATGTTTAATTCACTACTAATGCTTGAAATATTTGAACAGAAATGGTTCTTGTGACCAGAAAAAATGTCTGTGGTATGTATATTGTCTTTCAAAAAATTACAAATAACACAATATTTGTTATATTGTTTTATGGTTGTGATATTTCAAAGTCTCAGGTTTTCTCTAGTTCCACTGGATGGTATACCAGAACAAGAATAGACAGGATAGAAGTGAATATTTGTTTTCAAAATAGTCAAGAAGTCAGCTAAATTTCATAACGCTATGACAGCCTGGATTCCCTCTTATGATTATTAAGAACAGTGAGCGTGGGATGGGTGGGGAAGCACAGTTGAATGGTGATCACTCATTATTGCAAATGCCCAGGAGGTTGCACTTCAGCATCAAAATAGACACTTTCAACCTCACAGTGACCCGTTTGAAAATTATATCAATGACGATGGTACTGGACAAATTTGTCCTTGTTTTATATCAACGGCTGTTGTTTTCTTATTTTAACTTTAATCTATAAATGTAATTAAACTTTGATTAACAGTGATATAAAACAAGGACAAATTTGCCCAATACCCTCATCATTGATATATTAATCGCTTGGGCAATTTCAACCAAATTTGGCAGGAAGGATCCTATTGTGGTAGCCTCTAGAAATTGTAATCAGAATTTTGATAGGTCAGTGTTTTGGCAGTCATCTTTGATTTTCCGCAACTTTTCTATAACTATTTAAAAATGGTACTCCTTCAATCAATAGCCCGATTTCAACTAAACATTGGTGGATTGACCCTATGATGGTAGGCTTCAAAATATTAAACGAGAATCTTGATTGATAAATTTTTGGGTGGCCATTTTGGATTTTCAGAAAATCATCTATCATGTCTATTTAAATTTAAATGGTTTAAATGCCAAAGGTCCAGGTGAGCGCCTCAGGCCTCTCGTTCTCACACATTCTTGTACTTCAAAGGAAAACTCACCTCACCTTATAATAGGTATTCAGGTGATACAACATGCCACACATAAACTATGCATGACATGTTCAGTATTTTGCTCACCTGGCCAGAATGGCTAAGTGGGCTTATGCTGTGGTGACCGCCTGTCATCCGTCTTGTTCGTCCATCTGTCCGTCTGTATGTCCATCAACTTTTGTTTTAAAATGTATCTCCTCCTAAACCACTTGCCAGATTTTAATCAAATTTGGCTAGAAGGATCCCACCAAGGGAGGCTCTAGACCTATTCAGATTTTTTATTTTTCAATTTTTGGGCCAAAAATCTTAGATTTTATCAAATTTTAAGTGTCAAAATGCATCGCCTCCTTAGCTTCTTGGTAGATTTCAGCCAAATTTGGTTTGATGGATCCTATGGAGGAAGGCTCTAGAACTTCTATTCAAATTTTTGATTTATCAATTTTTTGGGTGAAAATCTTAGATTTTGTAAAAAAAATGTACCCGAACGTGTCAAAATGCCCCTCGTCCTTAGCTTCTTGACGGATTTCAACAAGATTTTCCTGGAAGGATCATATAGTGGTAGTCGCTAGAAAATCTATTCAGATTTTTGGGATTGGTAAATTTTTGTGTTGAAATTGGTAGATTTTATTTTTTAAATTACTGTATTGTCAAACCCTACATGTATCTCCTCCTTAGCTTCTTGACAGATTTCACCCAAATTTGGCTAGAAGGATCCTATGGAGGTATGGTCTAGAACATCTAATCAGACTTGTGATTGGTCAATATTTTTGGTGAGTCGTAGGTTTTATTTTTTTAAATTACCGAAAAGTGTCAAAACATATCTCCTCATTAACCTTTCGACAGATTTCAACCTAATTTGGCTGAAAGGGCACTTTGGGTGTGGACTTCCGAACCTGTATACAGAATTTCTATTTGTCAATTTTTTGGGTTAAGCTCTTAGATTTTCTGAAAAATTTACCGCAAATTGTCAAAACGCCACTCCTCATTGACTGCTAGGTGGATTTCAATCTAGTTTGGTTGGACAGACCCTATGGGTGTAGGTATCAGAACTTTAATTGGTCAATTTTTTGGTGAAAATCTTGAATTCTATGACAAATTTACCAGAAATTGTTTAAAACGCTACTCATTAACTGCTTGGGAGATTTCAACCAGACCTGGATGGAAGGACCATATGGTGGCAGGCTTCAGAAGTTATACACAGAATTTTCATTGCTTAATTTTTTTGGCACCCATCTTGCCTTTTCCAAATGTTTTGTGAAATCAGTAGGACCCTAGGTAGGTAGGTTTCAGAACGTATATACAGAATTTTGATTGGTCAATCTGGCAGCCATTTTGGATTTTCCAGAAATACTTTACAATGCTAATCAATGGCCAGATTTCAACGAAACCTGGGTGGAATGATCCTATGGTGATCGACTTAAAGACTTCTAATGAGTGTTGATTGGGCATTTTTCTTGTTGGCCATCTTGGATTGTCCAAAAATTTTTCTAGATACCTTTAAATCGCTACCACTACTACAACAACTTGATATCAAACATATTTGGGTGGAATGACCCTATGATGATAGGCTTCAAGAAATCAAATGAGAATTTTGATTGGTCAATTTTCTTGTTGGCCATCTTGGATTTTCCGAAAATTATCCATCATGTCTATTTAAATGCTAACCGGTTCATATGCTAATGCTAATGGTGCAGGTGAGTGCCACAGATCATTGGGCCTCTTGTTGGTCATACCATTCAGATTTGTATCTTATGTCGATACATTTCTCCAATCATGAAGGCTCATAGTGACCTGGGTAATTTAGCCACTACATGCATTACGAGTTTGGATGACTTGGTGTGTCTGAAACTTATTGCACTACCAGATGCTCGGTCAAAATTATGCTGTTTATTTGAACCCTTTGAAGCCGAGAGAGCCCAAATACCAGAATGGCGGGAATTCTGACCCTGCATGCACCTATTGTGTATAGGGTGACATTACATAAAAACGTTAGCATGTATGTGTTGGGCCATTTTTCTGACCTTTCTGGTTATTGTATTTACACAGTGAGTCCAGAATATTGGCCTTTAGAATCTCCGTGTTATGCGATGTGGAATATATCCAAATTTTGATATTTTTGCTGTAGACTCAGGGTGGGCATGTCCACCGCTGAAATGATCCGAGGGTTCAAAGGGCTAATGAAATGAAGCTGTGAAACCTATGCATATACATATAAGCAACATGAATATAATTCGCACCCCAAACACTAGAAAACTATTTTGGGAAACAATACATCCGCTGTTTGTGTTACATGAGAAGCAGAACATAAAACATAATACTCACGACTTTCATTGGAGTTGTCATTACTAGTGGCCGTCTTTAAATATTTTGCATTTATGCTGAAGGTTTATATGTTTGAAATCATTATCCACCAAAGGCTTATCAGATGTCAATAAAATAGCATAAGTGATTAATGCAATACAAAGATACAATTTGAATTATTAATTTTATGTGTTTTGAAAATGTTTCTTGTGTTTCCAAATCTGTGTAAATTTTGCATGTTATTCGGTTACGGCTTTTTAGCTATGGGTATCGGCTTAATAAAGCCACATTTCCCTTAGCCAGTCAGCTAGTTAGTTAGTCAGTCTCAAAAGCATATTCCGGACTGTATCTCAAAATCTACAAATCCAATTCAGCTCAAGTTTTTTAACACACCGAAGGAACTTGGCTTGTCAGAGCATTTCCAGTCTGGCTGTGATCCAGATAAAATAACCTGTATCCGGATTGGGTAAAATTCTGGAATATTGATATCTCGGAAACTACTGGGTCAATTTGTCCCAAATCTTAACATAGTAACGGGTGTGGCCATGCACTAGGATGATAGGATCCCACAACTTTGGGGGTGATATGAAATCCTGAAAAGCGGGAAAAATCTGGACCCCTCCGCTACAAGATTCTATCGACCTTGTTTTATTTATACATTGTAAATAATCGAGACTGTTAGAATTTTTATTAATTGTATATGTCAATACACCACAGAGATATATCAGCATCATTAAGTGTTTGGTTTTTCTTGAACGTTTATATAGTGATAAAGAAATAATTGCATAAATTGCCCCACATTTCTTACCAATGATCTGGCCGGTGATATTAAGAATTCTTGTTGTGCAAGGTGGAAGATTTGTAAAACATCACAAAGATACATGGGCATGCAGTTGTGCATGCACACTCGCATATATATGTGGTTAATTTAATACAAAATTTCAGATCTATAGGATGATTGACAGCCTAAATATATTGATAGTACTCAGGGAGAGACCTATCCATTCGCCAATTCGCTTTTGAGAATAATTTTCATGGTTGGCTAATAAAATGTCAAAATAGGCTAATTCAATGGCTAATGATTTCAAATGTGTAGGTCGGTCCCTGGTACTTCTTTTTCAAAATGGCGATCCATTTTGATATTTCAAGTTATTTAAATTCTCAGCCACGAGGAAATTCCCTCAGAGATATCATTTTCAAATTGTCAGCAATGAAGAAATTTCCTCAATTTGACTTCATTTTGCAAATTCTGAGCCACGAGGAAATTTCCTCAAATTGACTCCATTTTACAAATTCCCAGCCATGAGGAAATTTCCTCAAATCGACAGCATTCTGTAAATTCTCAGCCACAATTTCCTCAACTTGACTACACTTGGAAAATGATATTTCCTCAAATAGACTTGATTTTCCAAATTCTCAGCCACGAGGAAATTTCCTCAACTATAGACATAATTTTACAAATTCTCGGCCATGAGGAAATTTCCTCAACTAGGCTTGATTTTGCAAATTACCAGCCATGAGGAAATGTTCTCAAATAGACTTAATTTTACAAATTCTCAGTTATGAGGAAATTTCCTCAAATAGACTTGATTTTCCAAATTTTCAGACACGAGGAAGTTTCTTCAAATATCGATTTTACAAATTCCCAGCCATGAGGAAATTTCCTCAAATAGACTTGATTTTACAAATTCTCAGTTATGAGGAAATTTCCTCAAATAGACTTGATTTTACAAATTCTCAGTTATGAGGAAATTTCCTCAACTTGACTCCATTTGGCAAATTCTCAGCCACGAGGAAATTTCCTCAAATAGTCTTGATTTTGCAAATTCTCAGCCATGAGGAAATTTCCTCAAGACTTGATTTTGCAAATTCTCAGCCATGAGGAAATTTCCTCAAATATCGATTTTACAAATTCTCAGTTATGAGGAAATTTCCTCAAATAGCCTTGATTTTCCAAATTCTCAGCCACGAGGAAATTTCCTCAAATCAATCTCGAAATGAGGAAATTTCCTCGCATCAACACTGAAATTAGTGGAATTCAAGTCTTTAGAGGGACGAAATTTCAGAAATTGATACCCTAATGGCTAGTTTTACTGAATTTTAAGCCAAAAAAAGGGAATTTGGATTTTCCCTTTTTATTTTGGATGCTGTTTGTTATTATTTTGTTTAGACATGATTTAACTGTATAAAATATTGTTTTAGCTATTACTAGTAATAAATTTGATATATATGAATACAAGCTCCATTTAGCGATTACCCCGTTTAATGTCATAATGTGCTACCAGGTTTTAGCCCTGTATAAACCTTTTTTTATTGAATCCTGGCCATGTATGGCCAGTGGCTTGCCGAAAATATAAAATATCAGCCCATACTATATATGGTTAATTCCTAATTATCCCCTTGAAAATGAAGTTCGAGGGTATATGGGAATGTTCCCGTTCGTACGTAACTATATGTACGTGATTAATTGGTTTCGATGCAATAACTTGTTAGACTAAATGGATTTTCCCCGGATTTCCGGTTAACTTTTTGGTTTAGATCAACATAGCATCTTAAAACTCACCCCGGCTTCACCTTATTGGGACTAAACAAGGAAACATGATTACATATACATGTATCAACCAGAAGGAGCGCACTGATATTGAGCTCTAAGATTAAGGCCACCGGGACCTTGGTATAATACTCTATTGTTTCGGGTTAGGTTTTTGGTTTTGTTCAACATATCGTTTCATATGTATGGATTGGTTCAGTCTATTGCGACTAAACTTGGACACATGGTTACATATATCAACTAGATGGAGCACAATCCTATTGAGGTCAAAAGTCAAGTTTACTGTGACCATAATATAAGTCTCAGGATTGGTTCATCCTACTTGAATTTCTCTTGGTCACATGTTTACCTTTATGAAGTACAATGATATTGAGGTCAAAGGAATTGTAACATTTGTGTAAAATGCAGACATTTACTTTAACCTTAAGTTTGCTTCTGCTTAGCGTGCCTGGCCTTTATTTCAGAATTGGCCGTTTCACTTCAAGCGTAGACTTAGGTCTCCCTGATACTTTTTGATATTTCTAAATACATGTATCAACCTTCACGCAATAAAGCTCAGACTAGGTTAGTTAGGTGCCCCTACTGGGCAGGGAGTCAGTTGACAGTCTGGCGGATGCCAGCCCCAGCCTCGTGTATGCGCCAGCTGTCACTTTCTCTCTAGTTTATTGGCCAAACCACATGCAACTTTAGTTTATTTTGAAGCAAATTTTTACATTTTTTGTTGCTCAATACTTGATAATTTAGTGATTGAATGATGACTGAACAAGTTACGTTGCCAGAGGCCACGCCGTTACCAAACCATCAGGTGCATTCGAACTATTATTTTGGCGCCTTGAATTCTAATCACATTTTTATTGTCCACAGGTTCCTGTTATGGATATGGTACACAGTTGTGATGGAATTCTCTCCACCATTGTCCCCTTACTTTGTTAGCAAAAAATCTATGGTCAAAGTGGCTTGACGCTCCGATAAGGAGTAGAGCATACATGTATCACTACCCCGTGGTCCCAAAAGTATTATGGTGGAGAAGCATGGTGAAATGGTGATCTACTGAAGAGCGTCTGAGATGGGGTATACCTATGCTAAAAGTTCAGGTATTCTACAGGAATGGCAATGGATTTTTTAATCTTTTACAAAATAATGTGTGCCAAAAATTTGTTCTCTTTGATGGTGGTGCATAGGTAATTAATTTATTCATCACTAATAATATTATGCTCTTGAGTGTTGAATACAATTCGTCTTACACCTGGATGATGGTTAAAATACGGATTGTCTCCCTTGGATATATTGGAGATATGATATCATAATCGACCCTTTGTTTATTATTAACAATTCATTATGTCCCATCTGTTTTCTTCTAAGCAACTATCCTTATCACGGTTTAAAATTACTTGCTTCCCTGTTTATTTATTTTTTAGTTCACTAATTATTTTAAAAACTCATTGTCTTTTTCTTATGCCTTTTCAAATATTGTCTGCTTGTGTCTCTTGTGGAAAATTCTTCAAGCTTAAGTTTGCCCCCACCCCCTGCGCTAAATGCAGTATGTGTAGGCCCATTCTTAAATGTGATGTTTGTAAACAGTTGAAGGAGGGTGGGGGTTGAGAGGACTTATTCTCAGACTTTATTATGTTGCTGGCTAAGGAAAGGGCAAGTGAGGGGGAGAAGCGTCTCAAGAAAGAACACGAGGGTGTATGTGGTGGAAAGAGTAAGAGGAAGGCCACCACGGACATGGAGGCCTTCCGTCTTGAGAAGATGGGGTGTATGAAGATAATTAAGGACCTGGTACCAGAGGTGCTTTGCGGCATGCTCCCTGGACCAGGTAATTTTGTTGCCTTCATCTGCCCCTGGGCAGATAGTCCTCGCTTCTGAATCTGACTTCAATGATAGGGGTTTACCAGTTTTCACTTCAGATTCAGAGTTGGCTCCAGTTGATCACGGCTTGAGGCATGCTTCGCCAGTAGATCCAGAAGCAAGAGCGATGGCCTCCAGTTCCCACTTTACGGGTTCCATGGAGCAGCCTCCCACTTGTGGTACCGTATCCTCTTATGGTACATTTCCTGGCCATTCTGGGTTAGCGTTCTTTGCTAACCCGGAGTCTAATCTTTCTGGCCAGGAAGATGAGGACTATCTGCTGGGGTCACCCGATGAGATCGTGCCCATGAAAATGGACGAAACTGCACCCCTTACAGGGAGCATGGGTGGATTTTTCCATGGAACTCCCAGACCATCGTGTTGTGCAATTTACCCATGACTCTGGCTCCTGGTTTAGCTATGGCTCAAGCCATGCTGGTCCTCACGGGCCCGCACGGTTTTACCCGTTTGCCTGGGGTATCCACGGCTCCAGCCACAGCTCTGCTTGCGAGTGTTGTTGAGGACGACAAAGGCCTGCGCCTAGTGTAGCACTCACTGAGGAGGACTGGCCTGATGCCTGCCAATGGCTGATAGGTGTTAGACCAGAACTCGACGTGGAATCGGTGGCTTCCCAGTGGACCAGTATGTGTGGTTGGTGGCAGCGCCTGTGATGCGTGCCATGCCATCTTTGCCGCTAGCCGAGCATATTGTTAATTTGTTGAATAGACGTCTGGCGAAGGACCCGCGCGAGGTGTCATGGTGCCGTCTCAGTCCAAAGAGCCATCCAGGATGGAATAAACCTGGCTTTGGACTGTATGATGCAGTCAGTCATTAGAAGTGTCTTGGCGAGGCGTATGTTTGCGTTGAACAACCTGTGCCCGTCTCAGGACCTGTACAATAGGCTGCTGCGGACACCTATATCAGGTCCTGGTCTTTTTGCAGGTGAGGGATGTAAGCACCTCCATGAGACGGTCACCCTAGTGAACAACCAGGGGTCGCTACACAAACAATTCGAAATGCTCCGTAGGGAGCGCGTTCATGCAGCGCCCCCTGCGTTCCGTCTGTAGCAGGCCAGAGGTGGCGGTGGTCAAGTTAACGGCCAGCCACTGGTGCAGCGTAGGCAGCGGCCATTCCAGCACCAGCCTGGTTGGGGGGGTTGGTGTCGCAGGCCGCTATGCGGCAGCCCGCACATCGTGGTGCACGCAGCGCTGGCAGGGGCGCACGAGGATCTGGTCACGTTAACCATGCCTGATGGGCTGATTACCACAAGATCACTCTGACGCTGCCAGAGACAGTGCCGCTCTTGCACTAGTCCTGTCCATCTCTCTCCCTAGGTGCACCCATGGGAGGTTGCTTGGCCTTCCACTAGCAGGAGTGGGATGCCGTTGACACGGGATCATGTAGTCTTGCGATGGCGTTCAGTCAGATACCATCCTGACTGGATACTTGGTCTGCCATATCTACGGTCTCTGGACTCAAAATCCAAGGGATTCAGATCAACGGTTGTGTATCGAGGAAATAAAATCCCTCATACAAAAAGTAGCAATTGAACCGGCTCAAAATTGACCGGGCTTCTACTCAACCGTGTTTCTGGTAACAAAAAGCACTGGAGGATGGAGACCAATTCTCAACCTCAAGCCATTGAAGAAGTTCATAGACCCACCAAGTTTCAAGATGGAAACAATCAAAACGGTGTTGGCAGGGTTGAAGAAAGCAATGTGGACAGCGTCAATAGATCTGACGGATGCTTATTTCCACATTCCAATTGCGAGGAGTTTTCGTCGGTTCCTGAGATTCGCATTTCAGTGTGCCAGTGGGAATTCAAAGTTCTTCCTGTTAGAATTTCGACAGCTCGGGTCTTCTTCACCAGGGTGGTCCTTGCTATCACAGCATACCTCCGCAGGAGAAACATAGCAGTCCACACCTACATAGACGACTGGCTGTTAAAAGCACACAATCGGGAAAGTCTATCAGCAAATCTGAAAATAGTTTTGAAAACTCACAGATCTAGGCTAATCAACTTTCAGAAATCAGAGCTGACTACATCCCAGAAGTTAGTTTACCTGGGCATCTTCGATCTGGAGATGGGATATGTTTACCCCTCTCAGGGGAGAGTACAGATAGTCATCTCAGTCATACAGTCAGTGTGCAACAGTCGCTATGTACTGGCACAGGTTTACTTGAGAATGCTGGGGTTGATGGTTTCTCTGGAGCCAGTCAGTCAACAGGCAGTTTTGCGCAGGCGACCTATCCAGTTATTTTTCATGAGACAGTGAACCCAGAATTCAGGATGACTGAATTCAAGAGTGGCAGTGTTGGAGCCTCTTATTCACCACCTCCAATGAAAAGAGAAAATCTCCGGGCGGGGATGATGCTCACCCCACCCTCACATAACGATGTACACAGATACATCAATGAAGGGATGAGAAGCTTGCCTGATCAGTCACAAGAATATATCAACCTGCTGGAATTACGAGCAGTAATCCTAGGCCTGGAACATTTCTTAGAGAAAGTCCAGGGCAAGATAGTTATGATTCGATCAGACAATTCAACAGTAGTGACTTACATAAATGCCAGGGCAGAATGAAGTTGCCCAGTCTCTGTATGATGAAATGGAAAGTGCTTTTCCCAGAGTCTAGATCATGTGATCACCTTTAAAGCAGTTCTTATTCCGTAAAGGCTAAATCTGTTAGCAGATTCATTGAGCCGAAGGATGAGTGTATTCCCTGCGGAATGGCAACTAAGTCAATTTGTGGCAGACCGTCTGTTCAACAACTGGGCCAAACCCAACATAGATTTATTCATAACGAAGAAGAATGCAAAGATGACGACGTATGTCTCCGATTCCAGATTCGAGCGCTATCGCAACATATACGCTAGCTATCAGTTGGGAGGGAATTATGCATACGCATACCCGCCAGCAATCCTATTCCAAAAATTCTTCAGAAAATCAGACAAGAGGAGTGCCAAGTGCTTCTGTTCACCACAAATTGGCCAAGCTGATCATGGTACACGGATCTGCTGGGCCTTCTGGTCTGCAATTCGTTTCCTCTGCCTCTGGTGGGCAATATTATCTTCCAGGACAATGCTTTTCACAACAACCGGTCAATTGACTGCATGGATGTTGTCACGGAATCCACAATTAAGGAAGACTTCTGAGCAAGCAGCCATTTTCATGGCAAAAGCCAGAATGGGTGTCAACCTCCAGAGCATATAATTGTAAAATCAAGATTTTCAGAATGGTGCTCAACAACATCTATTAATCCAATGGAAGCACCTATTCAGGTAGTAGCAGATTTCCTCTGTCACCTGTATGATACCTACATCCTTAAACCTAATTATATTGCTGTATATAATTCAGCATTAATGTCTGTTATCTCTTACTTGGCTAAAGCATAGTCGCTGAAATACCTGGGTCAGCCCATTATTTTACCAGCTTTGACTAGATATAATCATAATTCAAAAGCATACAAACAAAGTACCAAGGAATGGCTGACGGACCCAAGTTGGTTCTGGTTGTCATATATTGAACCCCATGGAGGGCGTCCAAAGATACCATTTCAAGGTGAATTGTGGAATCCATCCAATTTTGCCACTAATCCACCACTGGTAAACAAGTTGACATGGCCAAGGCTCACAGTATCTGTGGCATACTGGCTTCCACCGCCCTGTTTAATGGGGTGGAATGACATTATGTCAGTATCCCAGTGGCACTGTGAGTCAAGGTTCACCAACCATTATCTCTGTGTCACCACCAACTCTCTCGCCTTATTGATTTTGAAAAAATGAGCAGACGTATATAGTATAGATGTTTCCTCACTGTCTCCAAACAGCACATTTAATTATGAGAAATAACCACTTCCGTATTGCATCGTTCTTCACCAAGGGGGAAGACAGTGTCCCAGGAAAAGATTAACAAGGTCAGTCTTGTGTTGTGTTGTTTCGTTTTTTATGTCACGTTACCCGTTCTAATATGTTGATGGTTTGTGGTTTTTTATGTGGGTCTCCCATGAAAGTATACAAAAATGAAGCCTTTCGTTCGATGTCTTTTAATACTATAGCACTAGTACATAGAGAGCGTTTAGGATATTGAGGGCGAAAGGAGGGGGTGGGTGGGTGTGATGAGTGCATATGACAGACGGTCAATACTCCCAACCATCGTTTGTGTTATCCGATGTTCAAATCATTTCCTGGTTGTGTTTTTATACACAACTGCAGATGTTCATCCTTCCAAACGCAAAATAGCTTGACTCCAGGGGATGAGCTGTTCTTTGGACCTCGCCAAATTCACTGACTAATTCTGGCAATATCAAAGAGTGTTAGGGAGGTAAATAACTCTTGAAGTGAAATAAACAAAATCACAGATTTCTTTTTTCAAGAGAGAGTTGATACTTACTCCCTAAAACGGACCCGGCTTCTCGGCCCCACAGAAGCTCCGTCTTCAGGTTTGCAAGTTGCATTATGTCAGCCAATAGTACAAGTGTGAGGAAGTGACAGCTTGCGCATACGCTATGTTGGGCCAGTATGGGCACCTAACTTTTTTAATCTGAGCTTTATTGAGTGAAAGTCGATATTTAGAAATGTCAGAGTGTTAGGGAGGTAAGTATCAACTCTCGTGAAAAAAGAAATCTGTGATTTCGTTTAAATTATTGGAACTAAGCATCGTCATAAAGTTACCTCAACCCGGAGCAGCAGCACAGACATTTGATGTCACGGTCATTGTGATCTTGATACAAAGCTATATTGCCAATATCCTGTCAGTGTAACACTTGTCTTGTCTGTTTATCGTTGTCCAATCTTGGTTGAGCTAATATCTCAGCATGGCTTCACCCTATTGGGATTAAACTTGACCTCTTTTACAACTAAGTTTTTCCATTTAGCAAATCATTTACATTTATATTTCAGGATTGGTTAATTCTATTGGAACTAAGCTTGAGCGCATGTAGGCGTGCACGATTATGCAATTTTTAGCTCGACTACGAAGTAAAATGAGCTATTGCGATACCCTGCACGTCGTCCGGCGGTGGCGTCGTCCAATTTGCGTTTAGCTCAACTTTTCTGTTTATATCTAAGGTTTGGTTAATCATAATTAAGCCAAACATGGACACATGCCTCCTTATAGTTGACCTGAGAAATACACAATTATGTTGAGGTTAAAAGGTCAAATGTCAAGGTCAATTTTTTTCAACATGAACATTTTCCGTTTAGCTCAACTTTTCTGTTTATATCTCAGATTGGGTTAATCATACTGGACCTAAATTTGGATACATACCTCGTTATAATGACACAGCATCACACAATGACGGTTTGGTCAAAGGTTCAAGGGCACTGATATGCATGGCGACCTGTAATCCGTCATCCATCCATCAATTTTAAAACGCTACTCATTAACCGCTTTGCAGATTTCTACCTAATTTGGGTGGATGGACCCTATGGGGGTAGGCCTCAGAATCTTTTATACAGAATTTTGATTGGTCATTTTTTTGGGTTAAAATCTTACATTTTATGACAAATTTATCAGAAATTGTCAAAACACTGCTCCTCATTAATCGCTTGGCAAATTTCAACCTAATTTGGCTGAAAGGACCCCTAATGCTTTTGGTTTCAGAATATGTATACAGAATTTTGATTGGTCAATTTTTTTTGGTGAAACCGTTAGATTTTATGAAAAATTAAACGGGAGTTGTCAAAACGCTACTACTCATTAACCGCTCAGCAGATTTCAACTTACTTTGGCTGGAAGAACCTTATGCGAATATGCGTCAGATCTTATATACACATTTTTGACTGGTCAAGATTTGTGGTGAAACCGTTAGATTTTATGAAAAATTAACTGGGAGTTGTCAAAACGCTACTACTCATTAACCACTCAGCAGATTTCAACTTACTTTGGCTGGAAGGACCTTATGCGGATATGCTTCAGATCTTATATACACATTTTTGATTGGGAAAGTTTTTTGGGGGAAATAGATTTTATGAAAAACTTAATGGAAATTGTCTAAACACTACGTGGATTTTATCCAGATTTGGCTGGAAGGGTTCTATAGTGGTAGGCTCTAGAACTTCTATTCAGAATTTTGGTTGCTAAATTTTTCCGTGTCCATTTGAATTTTTTAGCTCACCTGGCCAGAATGGCCAAGTGAGTTTATGCCATGGCAACCATCCGTTGGCCTTTTCTCCGGCAACTTTTGCTTTAAAACGCTACTCATTAACCGCTTAGCAGTTTGAACCTAATTTGGCAGAAGGACCCTAAAGAAGTAGGCTTCAGAACATGTATGCAGAATTTTGATTGACCAATTTTTCCAGTGGCCATCTTGGATTTTTAGATATGATAAAAGCCTACTCTTCATTTACTACTAGACCGATTTCAAGCAAACTTGGCAGGAAGGACCCTAGACTGATAGGCTTCATGAACTTGTATACAGAATTTTGATTGGTCTATTTTCTTGGTGGCCATCTTGAATTTTCCGAAAAATGTCTGAAAATTGTTTTAAAACGCTACTCTTCATTAATTGCATGGGCAATTTCAACCAGCTTTGGTGGCAAGAATACTAGGCTAATAGGTTTAGAATTTTGATTTGTCAATTTTTCTGCCATCTTGGATTTTCTGAAAATCCATTAAAAGCCTACTCATTAACCACGTGGCCAATTTTCGGAACAATGGCTGGAAATTGCTTAAAAGACTACTCATTAACTGCTTGGATGAGTTCATTCAGACTTGGCTGGAAGGACCCTATGGTGGTAGGATTCAGAACATGTATATACAGAATTTTGTTTGGTCAATTTTTCCAGTGGCTGTCTTGGATTTAACGAAACTTTTTGGAAATTTAAGACTACTCATTAATCGCTTGGCCGATTTCAACCAAACTCAGCTTGATGACAGACCCTAGTATGGTACACTTCAGAACTTGGTTACAGAATTTTGACTGCTTGATTTCTTTGGGTGACCATCTTGGATTTGCCGGAAAATGTGAATTAGTTTAAGACGCTATTCCTTATTAACCCATTGGGCAATTTAAACCAAATTTAGCTGGAAGGATCCTATAGTGGTATTCTCTAGAAATTCTATACCGAATTTTGATAGGTCAATGTTTTGGTGGCCGTCCGATTTTCTGGAAATTATCTGGAACCATTTAAAAATGGTATTCCTTAATCAATAGTCCAATTTTAACAAAACTTGGGTCGAACAATCCTGTGACGGTAGACTTCAAAATCTCAAATGAGAATCTGGATTGGTCAATATTTTTGGTGGTCATCTTGAATTTGCCGAAAATTATCCATGTCTATTTAAATGCAAATGGTTCAAATGTTAATAGTCCAGGCGAGTGTCACAGGCCCTTGGTCCTCTTGTTTAAAACTTTCAAGAACCATTTAAAACACTACCTCTTAATTAGTGGGCCAATTTCAATGAAACAGGTGGAATGATCCTATGGTGGTTGGCTTCAACATATCAAACAAGAATTTTGATTAGTCAATTTCTTTGGTGGCCATCTTGGATTTTTTTCCTAAATTATCCATCATGTCTACCGGTATTTAAATGCAAATGGTTGAAATCCTAATGGGCTTCTTGTTGATAGCGCCTTCTATATTTATTTTATGTTTGAAGTCAAGCGTCAAAGTTCATTCCATAGTCGTAAAGTCGAGCATCATGGTTACATTGCAACCATATTTCTGGTTATAATTGCGATTATTCAATTAATTGATACTTAACGCTTATCCACCCAATATCAAAAAGTTAACTTTTTAGAGAGAGAGTAATATATATATATATATATTGGTGTATGTTTGAGAAACATTGTTACTTTGTCGTTTCTATCTTAGCAATACAACTTTAGAAAGTTCTACGTTAATCTTTGAAAACATTTTGACTGAAAATAATTACTACATCAGCATGCAATAAATTTTAGTCCAATTGTTTTCAAAATATTCAGTATGTTTCATAATGGGGTTATTTGAAAACTTCTTTCACAGGAAGAATGTGGTTAAGATCAGTTGAACAAAAGTAGGTAGCCATTTCATTTTGTTACCATTAAAAGCTGACTAAGTTGTCTAACAAAGTATTAATCAACCTTGTGTAAAATGAGCTGAATTTTAAACATGATGAATATGTTTTTAAACTAGCACTGCTCATATATGTTAGCATTGATTGTTTTCAAAGTAAACACAAAGACTATATATTAACATTTCAAATGAAGCGGATGAAATATCTTAATGCAGCACTGCATAACAATTATGCTCCAGCTAATTCACACAAGTGTGGTGGTAAAGGACAATGCAATGACAATTGACTCAAGTCCTACCATTTTCCTACAGCAGGCAGATTAAAATATATACTAAATTGAATAATTGTGCAAGTCTAAGTACATGGTTACCTATAATGTTAGGAAGCAGCATGATAACATTGATGTCACACAGGTCAAAACTCACGTTCGCTGTGACAAACAGGAGACAGGTGGGACATTTAATTCCGCAGAATTCTTGTTGACCAAAACAACCGTACAAAAAGAGAAAAAAGCTGGCGATTCCAATTGAACTTAGTGTTAAGAATTATGGAGTACATGTTTTGAAAACAAATTTCCTGCTTTCTACCATCATAACCATGTCTCCATCTTGGATTTGTCTAGTTAGTTAAATCGGTGAATATTTTTTCATAGTACAGAATTCCATTTAATTTTGGAACTTACGGCGTGTTCTTACTGGCGAGTTAATCGGGAGTAACGGCATACACGCTGGTTAAATCTCTAGTGAGAACACAGCCTGATACATTTAGATCTCCAATAATTAGTTCAATCCATCCCTTTATCTGTGTGAATGCATGCCTGCTTTGTTACTAGTTATATATATATATATATGCCATTTCTCTACAATTCTTTACTGCCTGTTCATGGTTGAACATTAAATTTTATATTTCATCCAACGTTTTTTGTAATCTTCATTCAGATTGGCTGCCCAATACCATCCGTAAGTTACCAACTAATGACCTGCAGTTTTGATTGTCACTCAACGTAATCTTTAGCTATGCCACAGTGATTATTAGGTCGACTTTACGAAGTAAAACGCGCTATTGTGGTACCCTGCATGTCATTGGTGATGGTGGTGTCGCATCGTCCAGCCTTTTATATTAGCAATCTCTGATTGTCGTTCTTGTTGTATCTCATGTTTGGTTAATAATACTGGACCCAAACTTGGTCACATACTTTCTTATAATGACATGACATCACACAATGACCGTAGGGTCAAAAGTTAAGGTCACTGTGACCTTCGTAAATGCCTGGGTCTGTTTTCCAACATAAACATTTTTGTTCCCAGAAAAATTTTGGGGGAACTACCAGCTTGTCCGACCTATAGCTTCAAGACTTATATGTACGATCATGAAACTCAGTATGTGGATGCATCTTATGTAGATGATGTGTGCTGTGCAAAAGTAGGTCAGCCTCAGGGCTGGGGTCAAATACTTTCAAAAGTATTTTAAATACAAATACTTTGGAATTCTTAAAATACAAATACAAATACTTGTTTTTGCAAAGTATTTAAATACAGATACCAATACTTAGGGAAGTATTTAAAATACTTGTCAAATACTTCTTACATGTCTTATAGAAGACCAAAGTATGGTACAGATGTAACTCTAGTGATGGACAGCCAGACCTTCAAATTTACATGAGCACAGATACTTATAGATACCCAACTAAGGGTGCAAAATGAAACAAGTATCATTTTGTGAATGGAAATATTATGTAAGGAAAACATCTATGATATCAGTATCTTATTTTTTACATATTTGTGGATGAAATTATTTGTATACCATATCTATGGTCAAGTTCCATGGGTTAACAATAGTTAAATATAGTTGAGTAAATCGCAGCCAAAGTTGAAATATTAAACTGGCTAGTAAAGTTAGTCAACCAGCATCCTGAATGGTTAATGCAAATTTATATCAAATTCAAAATAGCAGATAAACTTAGCTTTCCACGTTTAAATGCACATAAACAGCCATGTAAATATTTCAATATCGAATTTAAGTTTGATGAAATTATACTTTCCTGATGTACATGTATGACAATGTTCTCGAGGCCTATTCCCTTCCCACTATATCTCAAACCGACGGTGTTAGACGCTTAATCATGCTACATGTAACATACTCATTGTCATAGGATCACGGCCCACAAAATAAACACAAATCTTGCTTTTCTGGCGAGGCTTTCACGGTTGTGGTGTTTTGTATAACTGAAAATTGTAGTTGCAAAATTGCAATTCCTAGGGGAGAGTATAGAGAATACATATTGATACAAAATCATGTGATTATTTTAAAAACAATTTGACAGTTGTTGCTGCCTATGACTATAACACAGCCAGTCAAATTATTTTTTAATACTCATTAATTTCATGTATATTACCTTTGAAACTCGGTTTTCTAACCCTTGCACCGAGAAAATCCCTGAAAAAATTAAATTCTTTACAGCATAAAACGTATTCTGTTGACTATTTTGAAATTCATTTGACTGGGAAAATTTATTTCAAAATATTCATCAGTTTTTCTATATATTGAAATGGGGAATTCATCGGTGAAAGGGTTAAAGTTTAGACAGAAATGGAATAACATTAAACGAGGTTTATTTAATAATTTTGTTTATTTATTTAGATCCTTGCTGATTATTCGTAAGACTATCTCATTTAAAAACTTGCATTCAAATTCTTGCCAAAGATATTCCGATCTTTATTTAATTTGAAAACCAGTGTTGCTGTATCCCGCTGCTGTCGAAGAAAAGCAATAATATTTCCAAAATGTACACCAGTATTACTTCTACAATTAAACTTTTAACATCATTATGAAAAGGAATAATTAACTGCCATCTAAATGAATGCAATGAATATAAAATTCATGATGAAAATGGTTAACACTGCTATAGAGTCATGCAAGCTAGTACAATGAAGGTGTTGTTAATACCTGACCAGCTCTACCTAGGTTGCTTTAAAAGGAAATAATTGCCCAATCCATTACTGAGATTACATTTCAGTCTTCTCGGATGGGACTTTAAATTGAGGTCCCGTCATACAGTGCCCATCACTGTGTGAACGTGAGCTAGGGTTAGGTAGGCAAGAAATTTCGGCATAGTCAAAGTAAACCGGATGCTGAATGGATCCCTCCTCGGATGGAACCACGCAACATACGGATTACAAAACCAAAACCAAATTGCTAGAATTAGAATCTTTCGGAATTTTCGAGGGGACTATGGAGGGATGTAACCCGGATGACTGATCGAGTTCGTCCTCGGACGGACACAGTCACCATACAGGCTACCTAACCAATCAAAATCAAACAAGTGCGCGCTGGTGCCTGCTCGGATGATGGCCAGAATACCAAACGGGTCCCAGGACCCGAAAGACCCCACACCCCAACCTCCCCACTCCCCCAAAGGGGCCGGGAGGTCTCTGACCTAAAGCCCCCCCCCCCCCCCCCTGGGTGCATCAGGTCATAAGACCGTACGCACCTCCCCCGACCCAACACCTACCCCATCCCTTCCCCACCCCCGTTAGGTCCAGGTTAGGCCATCCCCATTACACACGCCCAAGCATGAGGAGCAACAAAAAAAAAAGCCATGGAAAAGAACAGCAACATGAGACAAAATCGAGAGACAACGATCAACACACACACACACAGTCACACAGAGAGAGACACAAGCTAATGCACAAACCGACGTCACAAGAATTCACAAGAATTCAACAGAAACCATAAAGGCCAGGCGTGAGTCTAGACCCTAGCATTGGGAACTAGCATATAAACGCCTCAAATATTACAACACACACACAATCCATTACTGATAAGACACTTGAGATTTAGACCAGCTAAATAAGTTTCTTACTCACAATCTATCACAGGTTTATTCAGTTAATCCTTTAATGGTCAAGCCAACCCAAACTGGTCTCTGCATTGCTCTTGAGTGTTGCCCATTTACAGGCCAAGAGCAGACTATTATTGAAACTTTACCACTGGAATAACTGGCTTTGTAAGCAAGCTAGTCATTCCAGTGGACTGGGATATATTTATTACCTTTGAAACAAGGTTTTTAAAATTTCGGTATGGATGGGATAGCAGGATTTATTTATTTTATTTATTTATTTATTTAGATGTGTTAATACTATCTGATTCAGTTGTTTTTTGGAAACACTTGTATTCAAATTATACCCAAAATATTCAGAACTTAATTTAATTGTATGTTTCTGAAATTTCAGAATCCTAAGTTTCATTCCTTTTCACTTGATAACTGGTCCTCCTACTGAAAAGCAATGCTTGTAGGCTGCTGCTGTCTAAGAAAGCAACACTGTTTCCAACATCAACATGATCATTTCTTCTGCAAATTTTAATCCTTTAACATAAGTACAAGAAAGGATAATTAAACCCACACACCCACCACATCTAAATGAATGATTTGAATATAAAATTCATGGTGAAGAAGACTCTGGCATGAGTCCTGCAAGCTAGTATAATGGAGGTGTTGTTATAACCTGACCAGCTCTGCCTAGCTTGCTTTGAAAGGAGATAATTGCCCATTCTATTACTGATAAGAATTTGAGAATTAAACCAGCTATACAAGACTCAGTCAGGAAGATTCAGTTAGAGCAGCAGTACAGTGCTATACATTCGTTTAACCCTTTGACCCTCTAATTTGTTCAGAAAATTTCAATTTCATTAGCAGATGTCCATTTGTAGAACAAGATAATGCTATTTTTGAAATTTTACCACTGGATTGACTGGCTCAGTTATCGAGGCAGTCATTCCGGTGATAAATTTTCAAAAAGAGTTCTCTTGCTCTGCAAATGGACATTTCTCAAGACCACTGCATAAGCTGTTTCTGGCTGATATGTGTGTTAGGTTTAGGGAATTATCATGTAACAGCAAGCAAAGGCCAGACAGGAACCAAAGCTCATTTCATTCTATACACATCAAAAAAAGTAAGTTCCCCCCTAAATATGGGCTAATATTTTCCAAACTATACAACCGAGTGTAATGAAATTTTTCACAGATCATCAATATGACTATAAGAACAATCTCTGCAAATGATTACAGTCTATGACGTGTTACGCCTGCATAAGCATGCATTGAATGAAAATTTGCCCAATTTAAAAAATTTGAATACAGATTTTATTCAAAAACAAGAAAATCATAACAACAGCTAGAGTGCAAGATACAGCACTGCTACATGAAGAGTGGGTGGCGATCCCACAACAGAGGATCACCCGTCTCATCAACAGCATGAGAGCACGGTGTCGCAACGTGATAGCGAATAATGGTGGATACACGCGTTATTAACTGTGGTCAAGTCATTAGTTGTCTCTTTGTTGAGATTTAACAGATTTGAAATTTTCTAATGAAATCTTTATTATGCTTTACCCGATATGAAATGAATGTATAGTGAATATTGTTAACCGCAAGATCTGTATCTTGCACTCTAGCTGTTGTTATGATTTTCTTGTTTTTGAATAAAATCTGTATTCAAATTTTTTAAATTGGCCAAATTTTCATTCAATGCATGCTTATGCAGGCGTAACACGTGATAGACTGTAATCATTTGCAGAGATTGTTCTTATAGTCATATTGATGATCTGTGAAAAATTTCATTACACTCGGTTGTATAGTTTGGAAAATATTAGCCCATATTTAGGGGGGAACTTACTTTTTTTGATGTGTATATATGCATTGATAATGCGGAGTACATAAAACAGAGAACATCATGTGAATATTTTGAAAACCATTTGACTGAAAGGTGTTGCTGCCTATGACCACAACACTACCTCTATCCCCCGAATTTGTTCAAGAAAACTGCGATCTTCATTTGCAGACCAAGAGAAGACAATTTTTGAAAATTTGCCACTGGAATGACAATTCAATCTTCTTTTGCAGACCAAGAGAAGACTCTTTTTGAAAATTTACCACTGGAATAACTGGCTCGGTTATCAAGCCAGTTTTTCCAGTGGTAAATTTTCAAAAATAGTCTTCTCTTGGTCTGAAAATTGACATTTCCTCAAGACCACAGCAGAAGCTGGTTTTGGCTGATTTTGGTGTTAAAGGGTTTAAGCTATGTTATTTTGAAAATATTCTTAAGATTTCACTCCCATTTTCTTTAAAAACAGAAAATTGATGATGACATGTATGAAGTGTATGAAAAATAATTTTTAAAATAATTTCAAGGCAATTTGTAACTATTTATAAAAAGATTAATTGTTTATTCCTAATGAGATGTAGTCTTATGTTTTTATAATAAAAATATCATTATACTATTATTGGGTCATATTTTTAACGCTGAAGCCCTAGCAACTACATTTCAAACCATACTATTTACTATTTTGACAAAGATTTCACTGGAGGTTGTTGCTTCTTAAGGCAACGACTATCCAGTTAAATTAATCATAAAATATTCAGCAGAATGTCATGCAGAGTTACAGCAGATATGAGAAATTTATATTAAATTTTAATTTGCACTGTGCATGTACAATTGAATGTAAAGAATTTATCAGAAATAGACTGAAGTATTTTGAAAGGTATTTGAAAATACTCAAATACATTGACAATATATTTAAATACAAATTCTTTTGCCTTAAATACTTTTCAAATACAAACACTTTCAAATACCTGAGAAATGTATTTAAATTACTTCAAATACAAATACGTTTGTATTTGACCCCAGCCCTGGTCAGCAATACCTACTTTTGACCTCCTTTTCATGGTTCACTGAACATTACAGTCTACAAGCTTGTCATGGGCCATATTTTTAAAGACATGTACGATTATGAAACTTGGTATGTGGATGCATCTTATGGAGAAGATGCGAACTGTGTAAAAAGTAGGTCGGCATGACCTACTTTTGACCTACTTTTCACGGTTCATTGAATATTACCGAAAATCTTTATCCAGGCTGTAGTTTTTGGTATACGGGAACTAAACATGACATGTCGATGCATCTTAGGGAGGTGTGCATTGTATGAAAAGTAGGTCAGAATAACCTACTTTTCATGGTTTGCTGGACATTACAGTGTACAAGCTTGTCCGGGCCATAGTTTCAAGACCTTTATATGTACGAAACTTGGTATGTGGATGCATCTTATGGAGCAGATGCGGAGTGTGTCAAACTATGTAGCGTGACCTACTTTTGACCTTTCCACAGTTCATTGAATATTATCGAAGATTTTTGTCCTGGCTGTAGTGTCAGAGGTTTTAAGTATACAGGAACTAAAGGTGATATGTGGATGCATCTTAGGGAGGTATGCAGTGTTTGAAAAGTAGGTCAGTGTGACCTACATTTGACCTACTTTTCCTGATTCGATGAACAGTACAGAACATGTTAGTCCTGGCTATAATTTCAAGAGTTTATGGCATACTGAAACTAAACCTGGTGTATGGATGTATTATATGCTAAAGGTGTGTTGCATATAAAACGTTGTGACCTACTATGTAGTGATCATCTGGGATAGATCATCTCCCTGTGGGGAGCCGATTGATGTCTCAAACTCTACAGACTTCACTGACTTGACTCATACTTTCAGCTTGGTGTTCACTGAACATGCTTTTGACTTGCTTTTCATGGTTCACTGAACATTACAGAGAATTTTTGTCCAGACCATAGTTTATAGTGTCCATTGTCTATTTAGCTCAACTTTTCTGTTTATATCTCATGCTTGGTTAAACATACTGGTCTCAAATATGGACACATGCTTTCTTTTAAGGACACGGCATCACACAAGGACCTTTGGGTCAGGCGATTAGCATCACTGTATGTAGGTATTATTACCGTCAGTACTTTGATTTTGATCAATGGCTTGTCCTCAGCTAAAATATTTATCTTCCTCAGGTCCATTCTTGATTTGAGTTTAATGAGTACAGATTTCTTGAGGTCACCTCGTAGCACACTTAAGAGATTTATGCAATGACATCCTCTCCTGGCTTTATTTTTGTTGGCTCCTAGTAGGTAGAATTCCAAGGCTCTCTGTGCAGGTGTGTCTTCTCGCATCCTTAGCACATCTTTGCTGGGCGACTTTTACGGACAGTGGCAATGCAATACACATCCTATATAGTGTATCATTGGAAATTATGCTGTCTGACCATCGGTGTCCAGTTAGGATGCATAGGTGTTTATGGTGACACAGCAAATTTGTCTAGAGCTGCCTTTGGAGCTTCCCAGTTATTGCAGTTATACAGCATCAACGATACGCAGGTTGCGTTGTATAAACAGTCATTTTGTCAAGGGCATCTTTGATCTACAAATCCATAGCTTCCAGAAGGACTGGAAAACTATTTTCCCCATGACGCAGCATGCAACAATGTCATCAGTACTACAAAGCAGCGAGTCCAGTGTATTACTTTTCCTCCATGGATCGCTGCCACGAAGTGGATCATCATTTTAGATTCATGCTTTGTAGATAGATATATGTGGGTGAACTCTGCTTTGAAGTCATTCAGAGATTCTCAATTTTTAGTTTGCTTGCAGTTATTGGAAGTTCATCAAGGACACTGGAGGGTTTGGTCCTGTGGAAGTTTCCTTCACAGATTTCAATGCAGCAGCAAGGTAACAGGTGAAGAGCACATGGGATAGACCATCTCCCTGTGAGGAGCTGATTAATGTCTCAAACTCTACAGACGTGACTGACTTGACTCATACTTTCAGCTTGCTGTTTGCAAGTAGTAGTCTCACTAGTAGCATATTCATTGCAACTGGTCTGACGTAGGACATCTAGGATCTTTGAGAGTTTAATTATGTCGAAGGCTTGTGACATCTCGATGGCCATTTTGGGGAAATCCCAGTGTTTGAACATGACTACTGACACACGCATGCATTGAGCCCATACAATGTGTGTGCACCTGCGGCCATGTTTAAAGGCACTTTAACATGATCAGGTTATCGATCTTGTCTCGGATACGGCATAGAGTATCATTGGAGAGGATTTTCCGTATGCTGTGGAGGGGCACAATGGCCGAGTTGAAGGCGAGATGGTTTCTTGGGCTTGTGTAACGCGATGTGGGTACAGTGGCCTACAGCATCGATGGGTGCATAAAAGCTGAATTGATTAGGTTCGTGATTGGTTTTGACATAATGTCATTTGCGTTTTTCAATAGTCCATTGCTCAGGACCTGATGCACGTCCATTTTGCAGCACTTTGAGTGCTTTCTCATCTTCCACTGTTTTACTTGGTGTTAGTAATGGCCTGTGAGTGACTTATTGGCAGTGGAGATGTATCACGCATCTTGTATGGTATATTGTTTGAAATTATGCTGTATTGCCATCCATGTCCGGTGATTGTGTTTTGGTATTTGCGGTGTAGTGGGGTGGTAAGATTGTGCTATTTTGGAAGTGTGCCAAAATTGGCATATATGTTCGTCTATATATATATATATATATATATATATATATATATATATATATATACACACCTGTGCAAAAGTTAAGCACCACCCTATTTTTACGCACATGCAAGGGTATATTCATGTGCTATGAAGAAAGCAATAGCATAAACATTTATGTACCCATCCATCTTAGTGCAAGAGGTAATAATGCAACTAGAGGAATGCTGATTATGATGGTGGGGAAACACTGTGTTTTTGTTTGAACTTGAAAACGAGGCCTGAATATGGTTACGTTGACACAACTGACAACTATTGCCCTACAGTTGACACACGTGGCTAGATTGTCATTAATGGTGTCTGAAAACGAAGTTTAACATCTGTGCACGAGTTTGAGACTGTCATTATTAATACCGGGTATATCCACCTTGTGCCTGGATGACGGCCTGGACACGACGTCTCATGCTGGTCACCAACCGACTGATACGCCATTGTGGTATTCGTTGCCATTCAAGATGGAGTGCGTCTGTTAATTCCTGTAGGTTCTGCACAGGAGGATCCCTCCTTCTCACCATGTTTCCCAGAATGTCCCAGATATGCTCAATAGGGTTCATGTCAGGGCTCCTTGCTGGCCATGGTAGGGTTTCGATGGCATTCTGGCGGAGGTATTCATGCACAGCTCTAGCACGATGTGGTCGGGCGTTGTCATCCATGAATATAGGGTGGGTTCCAGGTGCATGATTTACAAAATGAGGGACCACAACTCTATCCAGTATGGAATCTTGATATCTTTGTCCATTTAGTGTTCCAGGTACAGTCAACAGATCCAGCTTACAATCAAATGAGATGCACCCCCATATCATAACGGAACCTCCACCAAATGGAACTTCTTCCATGATGTTACGTTGGTCGTACGCCGTGCGTCTGGACCTCCATACACGAGTTCGACCATCTGTGGCATGAAGCAGGAACCGACTTTCATCGGACCAGTGTACCCGTCTCCAGGATCTCATGTTCCAGTGTCTTCTTTCGTTGCACCACCTCAGACGCTCCTCTGTGGTGTGCAGTGAGGAGAGGACGTCTGACAGGTCTCCTAGCTTTCATGCCAGCAGCATACAGTCTCCTTTTGACGGTAGACATTGACACTCTATTGCGCGTTTCCCATTGCTGGCTGAGCACTCTGCTGTTGGTGAATGGAGATCTCCTAACAAGGCGTACTAGGGCTCGATCATCACGGGCAGTAGTCTTCTTCAGTCTTCCAGATCTAGGCCTGTCCTTCACCTCGTTAGTTTGCCCATGTTTTGCAATCAAACGACTGATTACAGTATGGTTAATGTTCAGCTGTCTGCCGATCTCTCTGCATGACATACCAGTGGTATGCATGCCTATGATTTGCCATTTCACACGATCACTTAACCTTCGTCTTGCCATAGCGGTTCACAATCAAGAGCTAATTCTCTCTGTACAAATAAACCACGGTCATGAACACAAAATTCCTAATCTTGTCGCCTAAATCTGTATGTAATGTTCTACACCTCAAACTGGACTTTTACATAACTGAACACGTGTGCTGTTTCCCGCCACGCACGGACATCAAGCGGCGTGAAGTCATGCATGCATGTGCATTTCGTACTTGGAATTATGTCTGCTAACGCGGGGACAAAAAGTATGGCAGCCTAGTTGTACCATCATGTTTCTACGTTCTATTGTTTTTGCTGGTGCTTAACTTTTGCACAGGTGTATATATATATATATATATATATATATATATATATATATATATATATATATATATATATATATATATATATATATATACTTTTCAGATGGGAAGCAACGAAAAATGTGTTTGGAACGACACAAATCCAAATAAATTCAAGATGGTCACCACCTCAAAATGATGTCTTGTCTAAAATATGTATATATTTGCATAGACTTAGCCGATTAAGAAAAACTTGTCTACCATGAGAGTTCTTGAGATGGCCCATCAAATGACGTTGTTTCGTGACCTTCAGTCGTCATGTTAACAAGGCAAGGTCAAGGTTAATCACTAAAATCCTAATTTTCGGTAGGAAGGCCAATTAAGACAGACTTGGGTTCTGTCATGATAGTTCTTTGGGTGAGCAATTCAATGGAATTGGTTTTATGGTCAAATCCATCAGCAAAGTTCAAGGTCAATCCCTACCATCCATTAATTCGTACAAGTATCTTAATTATGGATATGTAAGTTTCAGACAGGACTTCATGGTCCACTTAAATTTATGAAATTGCGTTCATTCCAGATATATTCTTTCACCACCCATTTGAAATGTTTCTAGACATAAAAGGCATTATCATAGCCTTCCCACTTAATAATTAAGTTACACGTAAAAGTTACTCCATGTTCTTTTCTTTTTCGGGAGGATGCAAGGCAGACACCCACTATTCGTATCAACAAGATCCACATATGCCAACTTCAAAAGGACCGCAATACTGATTCGATATGGATTGGCCAAAATGTGTATTCTGTCAAGACGATAGAGTTGGAGGGTTATTGTGCTGTCCAGCCAATAACACAAAATCTGACAATATAGAAAATGACTGCAGTCTTGCTCCACTGCCTTTTCAATACCTAAATTTAGGTGTTCTGGATCAAGGAGCCGGTATGTCCTCGACTTTATTGCGTCATGAAACAAAATGGCATTCATCATGCAAAGCCATGATAAAGAAATTCAAGATCAAATGAGTACAGCAGGTCACCAAGAAGCACGCTAATTATACACGCAGCAAATATGAGACATATCCCACTAAGTTTTTCTTAATTGCACAACAGAAACAAATGCTGAAAATGCATTTAGACAGGTGATGACAAAAGAGCTGGATCGTCGACTAAAGGAATATCCTAAAGTATTAGAAGTGAGGTTGAGTGGTGGGGATCTGATAGTCCAAGAACTGAAGTACCACAACCCGTGCGAACTCATTATGCCCATGAAGTGACTGCTACTCTGTATGCCGAGTATCGACTATCACATGCACCTGAGGATACCCATGATTACATTGACACCTGGACTGCAAAGATGTCTGCAGTCTGGAGACCCTTACTTTGGTGTTCAATCAGAGAGGTGAAGTTCACCATTTACAAATCAAGCCTGCCTGGACTTTACGCCCTGGTTCATAATGCCACTATGCTAGATGGGTGCCAGTCCACATCCACGACACTCACACTATCAAAGCTGCATCTTGAGGTAGCATCTGAGTTTGACAATGGCACTTCATAGTCAAGAAAACTGATCAGCGATTTTCTAACTTGACAGTTGATCAGGCTCATAAGCAGAACAACATAACAATCAAGGAGGTGGTAGTGTAATCAGGCAGACACGATGCTGAAGCTCTCAAGCGGTAGTCTTGCTTCACCAGAGGTCGTGCGCATCATTACCGATTTCGAGGCATCCATCGATTGCACCAGCGCTACAGGACAGACAACCCTAAAGCCACATCATGCGCAAACAAAGGTGTTCCAAAAAAGCTTATCAAAGATATCAGATCATTGGAGCAAGTGATCACTGCTATGTGCAATCGCTTTGCAGTCGATGGCAAGGTTATCTGCCGCTGACACATAATGAAGGTCCTCCTAGAAGCAGCAGTTGTATGAATACAAGAAGCAGGCTTGGAGCAGTACGAGACGTATGTCAATGATAGTCTGATGGCACATACTAAACCCATATTCCAGCTAACCGAGATGAACAAGCTACATCTCATTTCCCCTACGACCACCAGACAATTCAAAACAACACAGGAGAAGGCACTCCAAGACACTTGTTTACAGCTATCCCAAATATATGTGGCCAGTGAAGTACGTGGATGGAAATTCCGACAAATTGTTCTCGCATGAAAACCAGATGCATTTCTCAGTAAAATGGGAATCTCTGATCAAACATGAAAAATGACATTGTCATTGTTCTTGAGAAGTCTGCAAACCCCACCCCAATATTACAGAATCACTCTATCAATGTGCTGTTAATAGATGGGGAAGCACTTGTCCATTACCTGCCACCGGGTAGGGGAAAAACATTTTCTGATTACATGCATGGAAAATTCTTCCCTCATCTGTCTGGTGCATGATCACCACCTGCCCGTGGATATAATCTTTGATATCTATACAGAAGACAGCTATAAAGAAGGGGTGAGAAAGACCAGTGTAATAAGTGTGTGCATCGAGGCATCCAGCAATATACCTTTGTGGAATGTATGTATGATTACTGTATTCTGCGGCTGTAGTAGTAAAAACATTCTACAGCTGTAATCAGTCCTTCCTCGTTTTTGCCCACTGTGTCTTGTCCTCGGCCATTAATCCTTAGCTTCCTCAGGTCCATTCTTGACTTGAGGGTAGCGAGTCTTGCTTTCTTGAGGTCACCCGTAGTATGTTTAGCAGATTTATGCAATGATGTCCTCTCCTGGCTTTGTATTTGCTGTCTCCGAGTAGTGAGAATTCCAAGGCTCTCGGTGCTGGTGTCTCTTCTGGCATCCTTAGCACATGGTCAAATATGGACAATCTTTGCTAGGATACTTTTATAGACAGCGACAACGTATTACACATCTTGTATAGTGCATCGTTGGAAATTATGCATAGGTGTTTGTGGTGGCAGGCATCGACTTTGTCTAGAGCTGCCCAGTTGTTACAGTTATACAGCATCAAGGATACACAGGTTGCCTTGTATAAACGTAGCTTTTTAATCAAGGGCATCTTTGATCTATGAACCCATAGCTTTCAGAAGGACTGGAAAGCTATGTTCCTCATGACGCAGCGTGCAATAATGTCAGTAGTACTGCAAAGCAGGGATCCCAGGATTTTGCTTTTCCTCCATGGTTCGCTGCCACAAAGTGGATCGTCATTTTCTTTAGTTTCATGCTTTGTAAATAGGTATATGTGGGTGACCTCTGTTTTGGATTCATTCAGATTCTCAATTTTTAGTTTGCTTGAAGCAGTAGTAGGGTCGGGATTAAAATGATACCACCTCCCTCCAGTGGCCGCTGTTCGGCGATCCATGGCCCCCACCGCCCTCTCAATCCCTGGGGCATAGGAATCTGAGACGTCGGCCACACAAATACATACAATGCCCCATATCTCTAAATGGGATGGCTCACAGAAAAAGGTGGTACCTAAAGCCAGTCTAAATGCTGGGCCCTGCCCCGCTGTGATCCGCGGCTCCCACCACCCTCTCTCCGGTGTAAACATACGGGACGGCTATTCCACTCTATGTAGACTCAGACAAACACGTAGCCTCTACCAGAGTTGCATCGGCATGATGGGACCACACATAGTGTCTTCCATCTACCTTGACAACGCTCACCTGGTAGGATGCTAAAGTGCTTAGCATTTGCACCACGGCATACTCTGGCATGTTCACATGTTACGCAGAGAATCTGGTGCTGAGAAGGTGTCTCCAGCAGACAACCACGTCCTACCCTCTCCACACCATAGAAGTGGCAGACAGACTCGATCTCTTCACGTGGGTGAAAGTGGTCGTAAATGTTTCTCCGCAAGGGGTCGACCCAAGGATTGTACTGGGGGTCATCCTGGAAGTGGGCCCACTTGGCATTCAATATCATGGCAGTCCCAGCGCCCTGTGCCACTGCTGTAGAGGCTAGCACAAGCAGTATGATGAGAATCATGATCATGGCTATACATGAAGAGTTAAACGGAACAGAGTGAATCCCTTGAGAAATATCTGTGCCAGATTGAGCCCTGTTCCATCCGGATCAATAGTGATCTTCGTCCCCTCAGGCAGGGGCTAGCTGCTTCACTCTGCAGCCGGCTAAGAAACGTAGCTCTAGGACTATGAGTCGTTTGCGGGCTAGTGAGTTCGACTCGCTGAAGCAGTTTAACAGCACCCTTGGCTTTGGAGACATGTGACACCATCTATCCGTAGGATGCCCTACTGGAGGTTAACAGCTTCTTCTGGTCCATTGAATGGACGACGCAGCAGGAGCTTTCCACCTGTAACCCTAATCCGGTGACCCACCCTCGTCAGGGAGAAACCTTCACCTATGTAGGTGAGGAAGGATGAGCCCCGATTGTAGAGCTTTCGAACTTTCCCATCCCTTTTCACAACAGTGGAGAGGGGAGTAACCTCTATGTCAATGACTGCGGGAGACCTATATAGTGGCAACCATGTTTGCCAGTCACCACCAGGTCGAGCGCGGTACAACACTTCAGTCTTCTCAAACATGAACTGCAGATTTTTTCGCCATGGTCAATAGCAGACCATCAAGTGTCATGGGCGGGACATTGCTCGAATATGGTTTGACCAGATGAAAGCTGAGGTCGTCATTTAGGGTGTTGATGTCTGCCACCTCTGTATCTGAGACCTCGATCAATGGCTCAAGGATGTATTTCCTCTTCGGGAAATCGTACCGAAACACGATCTTGTGGCCATCTATTTTGCAACCCAGGTGCTCCTTCGACACATCCTTGAGGTCTGTGAGCAGCTCCACCCCATCACCACCAATGGGGTGGAGGAAGAATGCCTTTGAGTTTGCTTCGTACTGTAGGGGGAATGACTTGCCATCGCTCTCTTCTACCTTGGCAGCATCAACTGCGTACACATCTGCCAGGTCAGTAAGACCAGTCGAGTGAGCAAATATGGGTTCCATAGCATGCTATAGGAGGGGTTTAAACAGGAGATATAACCATGAAGAATGTCCGACTGCTGCTCTCAGGTGGTGAGAACGTAATCTCACCCTCTCTAGAGGGGAGATGGGTGGTACAGTACCATGAAGAATGGGTCCTCTTCGAGGTGCCCCAGTGGGGCACAACATACATACACGCCGATGTGCTACATCAACCTCCGGGCAGTGCACACAGCAGCGCACTGGTAGAAGTCGGCCGGGGCGTGATAGAGTATCTCCAAGGTGCCAACAGCAACCTATGGAAAGCTATCAGTCCTAGCCTGTTCACACTTGTAAATCACATGTTTGACAGCCCCTACATTAACATATATGCCAGCACGGATGGGATATCGGACGCCCATTTAGAGTTTATACTCTTATTACTCATTGACCTGACGACAACATGATATCATACCAGGAATATCTTGCCTTTGCCGCGATGATGCACCCCATAGAGGGTTGCCCCTTCATGACCCCTGCACAGATAAAGGCCTTAAACGAACAGATGCTCGCACAGCAACAGGTCTGTCAACAAGAAGGAGAGAGACTATAGCGGGAGAGCTGGTATCAACAGGCTGCCAGCAAGGCAAGAGGCCAAGGAACAGAGAAGGTTCCTGATACTGGCAGGCCCTCCTGGAGGAGAGTAAGCAGGACGCAGGAGTCTTGACAGACGATGATGAGCCAGATGTCTTCACATACGACGATGAGCCAGGTGTCTTCACAGACGAGGATGAGTCATCCTGGGTACACCTTTGACTGGCCCGAGAGGTCTGTTGTCTGATATACCAGCACTAACACCATTCTCCATCACAGTGGATGGATGGTCCCGAACCAGCTTCTCCGTCAACCCACGACCGCTGACCAACTGCCCCATCACCATCAAGGATGCGAAGCAAGCTCATGCTTGGATGGCTGCTCCAAGCCTCTCATACTGGAATCAGCAGCTGAACTTTGCCGTGTGGTGTGCCATGGCAGGATGTGGAGTAAGTTTCAACCTGCTTCACTCCTATTCTGGTACTACTAAACCTGTGCTCATCGCCAGCTGTCTCAGATTCCATGTGTACTTCACGGTGCAACGAATCCTCCAAGAGCTGGGTGCAAGCCTCCCTGATACAAACGACTTCGACCAACAGCTCAGCAGTCATAGCGTTTCAGCGGCCAACAGACTACAGAATTCAGCGCTCAGCCAGACTATCGGTGGCATGGTGGTGACAACAGTGGTCTAGGGGTTATGTACGGTGACCCCAGACGTGACTACTCAGGATTCCCCTATTGAACACCCCGATGAGTAGGCCGTCGGAAGACAGCAACATTCTCGTTCGATCCAGACTCCGACCCTGGAGCGATGGTGCAAAATATGCACATCACTGGCTTGTGGCAGGACTATCAAGATGTGTGAAAGTACTTTGTCCGACACACCACCTCAGGCCTCACACCAGCAGGGATCGTTCGGATCAACAGTCCCTGGAAGCACTGTGCTACTGCCTCCTTACAGCACAGATCAAGCTGCGTCATTCCATAGATGGTGTCAGCGGAGCAGAGGTCCAGGCCATGCTCATCAGTCTCGTTGAGAATATGATCATCGTGGCAGACCCCAGTAGTCTTATTGCTAAGTTCCAGCATGGGTTGCAGAAGGCCCGTCGCAAACTTGACTTTGCTATTTCACCGCACCTATGGATAATTCTGAGCAACATTCTCGTGAACATCGAGGACCTCCAAGTCAGGGGCTATCACAACATGATAGTCAAGGGGAGTTCCCCCGGTGTCCACTTCGGCTTCAACACTGATATAAACGCACCTAACTGTAGTACGGGCATCGCAGCACATACAGTTGTTCCGACCCTGACACTGCAGCCAGTCGACACGACGCTTCCCATGGCAGCTCCACATAAAGGCATTCCGACTCTGACACTGCAGCCAGTCGACACGACACCACTTCCCATGGCAGCTCTACGAGTGGTGTCAGGCCTAGCTATCGTGGTGCTCGGGATCAGCCTACTCCGCCGCTAGAAAATCAGCTATAAGACTATCCTGACTCTCTACAGTAGCAGTGGGGACCACGGTGAGACACTGAACCAGCTTGGCATGCCCTACGGTCCATATAGATGCTGCCAACATGCACATCCATGGGTTGATGGTTCCGCAGTGCATCCTTCTTTCAGCTTGTAGTATCGCAGAGCCTTGTTCAGCTCTGAGTCAGGTGAGGCCATGGTGGTCTGAAACTACTAGAACACATCTGACAGATACTCCAGATCCTTGTAGAAACCTTTACCTCACAGGAGCTGCTCGACGATATTCCCACCCATGATAAGGTATTCGAGGAAGCAGATCTGTCCCTTACCAAATCCTAGATAGAGCTTCACAGCTGTCAGCTCCTCTGTCAGCTCAGCACCGGAGAGCTGAGCGAGCTCATCTGGTGTCTTCTTCTTGTAGTCCTTCAACTCCCTCCGGAAGACATCATAGTACTTCTCGCATAGCGTGTGCCTGGACATGATTAAGATGTCTCAATAGAGAGATGAATATTCCTGAGTACCAACCCGGACACCTGGCAGATGCAGACTGGGAAGATCTTATTAGCTCTCTCGACAGGGGATGCAGACGTTTAACCACGTTGTATACTCAGCGCTTAAACAATGACGTCAACGGTACCGATCGTGAAGCAACTGCCCGAGAGCCAGGCGAGTCTTCAGAAGGTGGAGATCCTGCAGTGAACCAAGACAGAAGTTACTGACCAAAGCAAAACCTCTGGTAGTCCATGTCGCCAGTAACGTGGCAGCGAATGTAGCCATGGTGAAGATGACAGGTGGAAATGAGGTTCTTCTTGCCGCCACTGCGGCTGTGCACACTACAGTGGTGAGTGGGGTGGCCGGGCACGGTCTCGGAATAACTCACCCCATTACAAAGATCGCCATCAGTGGTGCCTCTTACACTGCCGCCGCCAAGATCATAGGGCTAGCAACGAGTGGCAACGAGTGGAATGGCTGAGATCATCGTCACCTACATTTAAAACCTCTGAATAGTGAGATGGATCACGAGACCACTGCAGCATATGATGCATGGCGTGCCGGTGTTGTAGCCCATAGTCGAGCACGTGGACTGAGGATTGCCAATGCCCGGGAATGGTGGACCACCCACAAGGCGTGCCCCTGCAGAAAGGGCCAGTACCCTGAGCACTGCTACCTATTCCCTTGGCCGACTGTGTGGTCCTCCTATGCCCAACTATTTCACTGGTGGTATGACTAGTAGGTTTAAGCCGTCTGTATATAGCACTATGACTCTGTCACTCACAGACCTAGAAAGCAAAGAGCTAGGCGATCTTGCGATCTTGCCCGAGGCACGCCTCGGTTCAGAAGACACTGTTGCCCATATCTCCTTCCTAGACTTCGATGAGAAGGGAGACCCACGGGAGATCTGAGGTACCATCCCAGTCCGAGATCTCATCGGGAACACTGATATGGTAGGATAATCTGCCATTAACAAGGCTCATTCCAACAGGATGGAGAGAATCTCAAGGTAGGCACCATCGGCCTGAGCAATATCACTGTCGATGGCAAAAACGGTGCTACCGCCAGCCTCCAGCTACCAGAGGTGAAGAAGTCAGGGTTCTTTGGCTTGCCGTTTAAGTCCACAGGATAGTCATGGCCTTCCCTTTATGTATCTCACAGATACTGGATGTACTAAACACTGTGGGTGCTGACACAGGCCCTGTACATTATCTTCACAGCTGCTGCTGGGATTTCATGCTTGATGCCTCCATCGCATCCTTCGTATCCGCCAGAGGTACAGGATTCCCCGCTCTGCAGGCGAAAGAGCTGGTGCAGGAAGTACTGCCGTTTAGTCTCCCAGATACAGATGAGGCTACCGCCAACCAAGTGCTAACCATCCTCCGCACGCATGTCTGTACCATTCGACAGTAGGCTGGCCGATGCTGGCCAGGTGGTGCTGATCATTGCCCCATCACACAGGAAAAACATCTTGCTGCGGGCTCTCCTGGCTGCACAGCTACACTCTCAATACATCCTTCTGGTGTCTGACTCCGCCGGTGAGGCAGTTGACAGTAATGATCAATGGTGCAATAGCCCAATCACCAAGACACAGAACCTGCAAGCACTGATGGAGAAGCTGCTGGCAGCCCGACTGAGAGAACCACTTGTTCTAGTTATCGATGACCCTGCAATGGACCAGAAGACAGTCACCTACCTCAGCAACATCACCAGGCGCATCTGGCACACAAAGATAACTGTCTTCATCCTCTCTCAGAAGTACACCCACGACATCTCACCGGACATCGGCCACAATGCCCAGTTGCTATACTTCAGCTCCAAGTGTGGACGTGCCCTGCTCGAGACCATATACGACAGCCTAACCCTCAAGGAGAACAAAGGGGACTTTATCGCAGGTGTACAGAGGGCATGCTCGCTGAATGTCTGGTTACACTGTTCCCACTCTGATCGCGTCAAGAGGTAGCCACCATTGAGCTTAGATGTACATGCTGAGTAGTCAGGAAGCCCTGGATAGTTGAGCTTCTCATGTGTGTCAAACCATTCATACGGGAACCAGCTCTTCTGCTGTGTATGCCCGTAAGCTTTGACCCATACCTTATACGAGACTCCTGGGCCGAGGTTGTTCAGCACATCGAGAAACCGTAGCTCAGGTGTTATGAGGAGCATGGTCTGACTAGCCTTCTTGGCGACTTTCACTGTACCTGTACTGTCAGTCAGCTCATCGACAAAGTACTTCTTGATGAGGTTGAGGTCATTATACGCAGAGTTGAACCCCAGTACAGGCACTTGGTCACACTACTCGTTGATCAGTCACTGCTGTCGCAGCTGGATCACCAGCATGAACTCTCTGATCACTTCTTTGGGGTCAGGATTGCAGAGGTGAGTGGGCTCACTCGTGGCGCCATCTAAGGAGCAGCCAACTGACACAGAGATAGGTATGTGAGTACTCTCGATCGTGAGAGTCTCTGTAGGATGAGTGTTGATACCATCTAGGAGTGCTTCAAAGTCGTAAACTATGAAGTGTGGGTATGGGACAGTCCGAACTCGTTTACAGATGCTTGGACTGCGTTCTATACAGCACTCACACTGTACCACAAGTGTGCATCCAGATGCTCTCAGCTTCTCCTCTCTCAGGACTGTCTTGCAGTATCTTTGTTCGGCATCCTCACCTCGTTGGTGTTGTGGACACCCGTGCCAGTAACAGCCATGGAACTGGTAAATGGTGTTGGTGGTCGGATCATAACCATCTACGGGAGCACCCTCAAACCAACGCTCGCCACTGTGCCCACACTCTACATGGTGTATGTGTGGGTTTCTGTTTCTCGACTCATACTCGATCGAACGAGTAGCCGCTGAACTGGATGGTTGGGTCGGATAGAAGGCTTTCTCATACGCAGACTGTGGCGCCTCAACCTTCTCGCCAGGACACATGATTGCCGCCTGTACAGTGATCAGTGTGGCATTGAAGATGGCATGCCTGTGTAAACCTCTGCTGATAGTGACTGCCGACTAGTATATGTTCCAGCTTGGAGATGTTCTTGATATAGAAGGTGTGGTGGTCTCGCACTCCGATGGTCATGGTGTCACGGTAGTGAGCTGCTTGCCTGATCAAGTGCCAGGTGCCCTCTTCAGTTGGTTCATACACACGAATCCCGATCTTGGCGAAGAACTCTACCTTGTCCAGCTGATCCAGCAAGATCCTGCGGACATCAGGTACTGTCTTGCCGTAGAACCGTGTGGCAAGCCCTCATGTAGGAGCTGTACTTCTATCAGCTCTCGCTCCTCGGTGGACTGCTAGACATCTCCAGAGATACATGTTGTCCCTGTAGGTGTCGAGGGCAGTCATACTCTTCTTCTGTCGTAGCCAGTCTGGGAGGGGGCCTGTCCCAAGCAGAGGATGGCGGTTGATGACGGCCCTGACCTCAACGTTGATTGATCGAACGAAAGCCCACTTGGTGATGGGTCGATCGATATTGTTTGTGTCGAGGCGGGCTTGCTCCCAGTCCACCCAGTCCTGAGCTGCTCCTATCATGCTCCTATCATGTTCAGCCACGGGCTCCCTGGAGCATTCTTGTGGAAGAGCATCACCCTACCGTCTTCGATGTGACGGATGCGATAGGTATAGGTGTAGCGGGGGTAGACGGCGTTCTGGACAGTCTGCTGGATCTTTTGCATGATCCGGCCTGTGAGGTCTCCTTCTAGACCTCTGAAGAATGTCCAGCGTACTGACCGGCGTCCTCTATCCTCTTTCTCCCTTTTGGCGAGACGCTGGTCGAGAATGTGTTTGCCTTCTCGCCTCATGTTCCTGGCTAATGGTTCAGACCTCGGCCCACTCATCACTGGCTTAGTGATCCTGCATAGGGGAGGTAAGCGCTCCAATGGATGGTCCACCATCCGCCTCACTACAGTCTTGGCTCGCAAGTTAGCAGTCACCTCCTCGTCCAACTGACGAAGCTCACGGATCCAGTGCGTTTTCTTGTGGGGATTCCAAGGATCATCTTTGGAAAGCGCTGGAAACCTTCCCATCTTCATTGCTCGGGAGAGTCGCTTCGGCCACTCCTCTGCACGGGCCTGTCCAATCATCTGGAGCAGGTCGGCTTTCTTGACCTTAGAGTAGCCTCTAAGGCCGAATTGCTTTGCAATAGCGTGAAGCTGTGCAACAGTAATCATGGTGTATATCACTGTGGATGCGTGTCTCTATAAAGGGGCGTTCAGAACCTATTATGTGTGGTTGAACTCAAGGCGATCAGTACCTGTGGGTGGTCCATCATGTCCATGTGATACCGACGGAGACCATGTGTTTGTGTGAGATGTGGTCGATGTTCAAGAGAGCTGATGTGATACGTGGGGAGTAGTGCACGCATTGAGAGGTTGGTGGGCGAGGGATCACTGCATTTCTTGTTCCCACTCTTGTTCCAACTCGATAGCAGCATCCACATCAAAACTGCAAACCGTTTCTAAATAATTCATATGAAGAGTTTGTCCATCGCTATCACAGTCATTGGATAACGTCCACAACATGTAAGGCATGTTAGTAGAACTGACGAGTGGAATGTTGGGATCCCTGAGCTTCTCCATTTCTCAAGATCTCGATCTGCATAGTTGCCCATATCACGCAATGGCCCGGGTACTTTTTCTCATCGCGCTGTACAGCCTACATCATGCATGCATGACCATAGCTCTTCAGGCCAGCCCATTGTGTGTAATATTGTTTGTAGATGAGCGTTTACACGTAGTTGAGTGTTTGAGTGTTTACACGTAATGTATGGTTGTGTGTTCACACATAATTTCTGATCGCCGGTATACCATTATGGATGCTGTGTCTAATTGGGTGTTTCCGCATAGCAGGTGGGCTAAATAAACTACTATTCTTGACTTTGGCCCAGTCGAGGGTCTGTGGTCTGCAATCATGGGTTTTATGTGACTGTGCGAGTTAGTCTTGACGTGATGTCATGCTTCTCGGGTAATGGGTAAAGAGTAATTGTAGACATATTTACAATTTGCTAATAACACAAAACGAGATTTGAACCTGTGATTTTAAAGTTTACCATTTGCTAATAACACATAAGGAGATTTGAACCTGTGATTTTAAAAGTGTATAATACAACGCATTAACTATCTCGGCCATGTATGCATTAGCTGATAAGTTATGTTCACACGTTGCTGTGTTGCTGCACTATCAGGCTCGACTCACTCTAGATCTTGACGTCACTTCGAGATAACGCAGTAACAGCAATTTCACAACTCATGCTCAGAGATAAAGAGTACTAAGAGTCGAGATCTTAATGGTCTATCAATAGAGTTGTTGAATTGCATAGTGTTCCAAGGCTGCATACTAGGTTTCAAATCTGCTCAAAAGACCTCGCTAGAACTTACCTGAAATTTTGAAACTAGGTAAGACACTGGGGCCGGGGTAATATGACCAGGTTAGATAAAGACGCACCACGACACCCCTCAGTGTGGGGTCAAAGCACCACAGATGCACACACACCAGCCGGCAGGAATAGCAACAGGGTAGGGTAGGAGATAGGTGGGGTAGGAGATAGGTAGGATAGGTACATAGGTAGGATAGGTAGGATAGGTACAAAAGTGTCCCACAGATAGAAAAACCTCAGGATACCGGTCGGAATAGAGAGAGAGAGAGGCCGGCCACTGGCCGGTATCTTGAGGAGGTTCTCCCGGACATGTGGGGTCAGCATGGGAGCTTTATATTCACCATGGCCTTCGATGTCCGGGAGGTATTTGTGTGGCCGATGTCTCAAATTCCAATGCCCCAGGGATTGAGAAGGATGTGGGGGCCACGGATCGGCGAATGGCGGCCACTGGAGGGAGGTGGTATCATTTTAATCCCGACCCTACTACTGTAGCTATTGGGAGAAGTTCGTCAAGGGGTTTCCTTTCCTCATCTATGATGCCCACATCATTAGCATATTCCATCTCTACCGGCATACCCAGTATTGACACGGGGTTGGGGGTGTTGGCCTTGTGGAACTTTCCTGCACAGATTCTAATGCAGCAGCAAGGTAACAGGTGAAAATCATCGGAGATAAACCATCTCCCTGTGGGGAGCCGATTGATGTCTCAAACTCGAGTCGAAGGCTCATGACATGTCAATGCACTTTTTGTGGAAATCCCGGAGTTTGGACATGACTACCGACACAAGCGTTCAGCCCATACAATGTCTGCACAGCTCCGTTCACATTTGAAACCACTGACATGATCCAGTGAAGTCACCGATCTTGTCTCAGATGTGGCATAGAGTAACATTGGATAGGATTTTCCGTATGTTGCTGATGAGCACAATGGGACGCAGATTGGCTTGGGGCCAGGTGACTTCTTGGGCTTGGTTAGTGCGATAAGGGTGCCTTGGTCTACCGCGTCGATGGGAAGGTGGTGCATAAAGGCTGAATTAATTAGGCGTGTGATCGGTTTAGAGATAATGTCACCTGCATGGGTGTGAACCTTTATATTTTGGCCACTTTACCATATTAATGGGTTGTAAAAGTACATATATGTTTCGATTCCCATACTTTGGAGGGGGGACATTATTTCATGGGCGCTAACTGGCCATGAAATAATGTCCCACCAATTGAAGTTATGTACTGGGAAGGTATATGTAAATTCCCAGGGGCAGGGGGTGGAGATTAGATGTGTCTGGTTGTAAAACTTTATATATGGGGCACCCTATCAGATTAATGGGTTGTGAAAGTACATATATGTTTCGATTTCCATACTTTGGAGGCCCCCCCCCCAATGGAAGTTATGTACTGGGAAGGTATATGTAAATAACCAGTGCTAGAGGGTGGAGATTAGATGTGTCTGAGTGTAAAACATAATATTTGGGTCACCCTACCATATTAATGGGTTGTGAAAGTACATATATGTTTCGATTCCCACACTTTGGAGGGGGGGGGGCATTATTTCATGGGCGTTAAATTGTCCATGAAATAATTCCCCCCCCCCCAATGGAAGTTATGTACTGGGAAGGTATATGTAATTACCCAGTGCTAGCGGGTGGAGATTAGATGTGTCTGGGTGTAAAACATAATATTTGGGGCACCCTACCATATTAATGGGTTGTGAAAGTACATATATGTTTCGATTCCCATACTTTGGAGGGGGGGGGGCATTATTTCATGGGCGTTAAATTGTCCATGAAATAATGCCCCCCCCCCCATGGAAGTTATGTACTGGGAAGGTATATGTAAAAACCCAGTGCTAGAGGGTGGAGATTAGATGTGTCTGGGTGTAAAACATAATAGTTGGGGCACCCTACCATATTAATGGGTTGTGAAAGTACATATATGTTTCAATTCCCATACTTTGGAGGGGGGGGGGCATTATTTCATGGGCGTTAAATTGTCCATGAAATAATGCCCCCCCCCCCATGGAAGTTATGTACTGGGAAGGTATATGTAAAAACCCAGTGCTAGAGGGTGGAGATTAGATGTGTCTGGGTGTAAAACATAATAGTTGGGGCACCCTACCATATTAATGGGTTGTGAAAGTACATATATGTTTCAATTCCCATACTTTGGAGGGGGGGGCATTATTTCATGGGCGTTAAATTGTCTAGGAAATAATGCCCCCCAATGGAAGTTATGTACTGGGAAGGTATATGTAAATACCCAGTGCAAGCGGGTGGAGATTAGATGTGCCTGGGTGTAAAACATAATATTTGGGGCACCCTACCATATTAATGGGTTGTGAAAGTACATATATGTTTCGATTCCCATACTTTGGAGGGGGGGGGGCCATTATTTCATGGGCGTTAAATTGTCCATGAAATAATGCCCCCCCCCCCCCAATGGAATTTATGTACTGGGAAGGTATATGTAAATACCCAGTGCTAGAGGGTGGAGATTAGATGTGTCTGGGTGTAAAACATAATATTTGGGTCACCCTACCATATTAATGGGTTGTGAAAGTACATATAGGTTTCGATTCCCATACTTTGGATGGGGGGGGGCATTATTTCATGGGCGTTAAATTGTCCATGAAATAATGCCCCCCCCCCATGGAAGTTATGTACTGGGAAGGTATATGTAAAAACCCAGTGCTAGAGGGTGGAGATTAGATGTGTCTGGGTGTAAAACATAATAGTTGGGGCACCCTACCATATTAATGGGTTGTGAAAGTACATATATGTTTCAATTCCCATACTTTGGAGGGGGGGGGGCATTATTTCATGGGCGTTAAATTGTCCATGAAATAATGCCCCCCAATGGAAGTTATGTACTGGGAAGGTATATGTAAATACCCAGTGCTAGAGGGTGGAGATTAGATGTGTCTGGGTGTAAAACATAATATTTGGGGCACCCTACCATATTAATGGGTTGTGAAAGTACATATATGTTTCGATTTCCATACTTTGGAGGGCCCCCCCCCCAATGGAAGTTATGTACTGGGAAGGTATATGTAAATACCCTGTGCTAGAGGGTGGAGATTAGATGTGTCTGGGTGTAAAACATAATATTTGGGTCACCCTACCATATTAATGGGTTGTGAAAGTACATATATGTTTCGATTCCCACACTTTGGAGGGGGGGGGGCATTATTTCATGGGCGTTAAATTGTCCATGAAATAATGCCCCCCCCCCCCCCCAATGGAAGTTATGTACTGGGAAGGTATATGTAAATACCCAGTGCTAGCGGGTGGAGATTAGATGTGTCTGGGTGTACAACATAATATTTGGGGCACCCTACCATATTAATGGGTTGTGAAAGTGCATATATGTTTCGATTCCCAAACTTTGGAGGGGGGGGGGCATTATTTCATGGGCGTTAAATTGTCCATGAAATAATGCCACCCCCCCCCCCAATGGAAGTTATGTACTGGGAAGGTATATGTAAATACCCAGGGCTAGAGGGTGGAGATTAGATGTGTCTGGGTGTAAAACATAATATTTGGGGCACCCTACCATATTAATGGGTTGTGAAAGTACATATATGTTTCGATTCCCATACTTCATGGGCGTTAAATTGTCCATGAAATAATGCCCCCCCCCCCAATGGAAGTTATGTACTGGGAAGGTATATGTAAATACCCAGGGCTAGCGGGTGGAGATTAGATGTGTCTGGGTGTAAAACATAATATTTGGGTCACCCTACCATATTAATGGGTTGTGAAAGTACATATATGTTTCGATTCCAAAACTTTGGAGGGGGGGGCATTATTTCATGGGCGTTAAATTGTCCATGAAATAATGCCCCCCCCCCCCAATGGAAGTTATGTACTGGGAAGGTATATGTAAATACCCAGGGCTAGCGGGTGGAGATTAGATGTGTCTGGGTGTACAACATAATATTTGGGGCACCCTACCATATTAATGGGTTGTGAAAGTGCATATATGTTTCGATTCCCAAACTTTGGAGGGGGGGGGCATTATTTCATGGGCGTTAAATTGTCCATGAAATAATGCCACCCCCCCCCCAATGGAAGTTATGTACTGGGAAGGTATATGTAAATACCCAGTGCTAGGGGGTGGAGATTAGATGTGTCTGGGTGTAAAACATAATATTTGGGGCAACCTACCATATTAATGGGTTGTGAAAGTACATATATGTTTCGATTCCCATACTTTGGAGGGGGGGGTCATTATTTCATGGGCGTTAAATTGTCCATGAATTAATGCCCCCCCCGCCCCCCCCCCCAATGGAAGTTATGTACTGGGAAGGTATATGTAAATACCCAGTGCTAGAGGGTGGAGATTAGATGTGTCTGGGTGTAAAACATAATATTTGGGTCACCCTACCATATTAATGGGTTGTGAAAGTACATATATGTTTCGATTCCCATACTTTGGAGGGGGGGGGGGGCATTATTTCATGGGCGTTAAATTGTCCATGAAATAATGCCCACCAATGGAAGTTATGTACTGGGAAGGTATATGTAAATACCCAGTGCAAGCGGGTGGAGATTAGATGTGCCTGGGTGTAAAACATAATATTTGGGGCACCCTACCATATTAATGGGTTGTGAAAGTACATATATGTTTCGATTCCCATACTTTGGAGGGGGGGGGGGGGGCATTATTTCATGGGCGTTAAATTGTCCATGAAATAATGCCCCCCCCCCCCCAATGGAATTTATGTACTGGGAAGGTATATGTAAATACCCAGTGCTAGAGGGTGGAGATTAGATGTGTCTGGGTGTAAAACATAATATTTGGGTCACCCTACCATATTAATGGGTTGTGAAAGTACATATAGGTTTCGATTCCCATACTTTGGATGGGGGGGGGGGCATTATTTCATGGGCGTTAAATTGTCTAGGAAATAATGCCCCCCCCCCCCAATGGAAGTTATGTACTGGGAAGGTATATGTAAATACCCAGTGCTAGAGGGTGGAGATTAGATGTGTCTGGGTGTAAAACATAATATTTGGGTCACCCTACCATATTAATGGGTTGTGAAAGTACATATATGTTTCGATTACCACACTTTGGAGGGGGGGGGCCATTATTTCATGGGCGTTAAATTGTCCATGAAATAATGCCCCCCCCCCAATGGAAGTTATGTACTGGGAAAGTATATGTAAATACCCAGTGCTAGAGGGTGGAGATTAGATGTGTCTGGGTGTAAAACATAATATTTGGGTCACCCTACCATATTAATGGGTTGTGAAAGTACATATGTTTCGATTCCCATACTTTGGAGGGGGGGGGCATTTCATGGGCGTTAAATTGTCCATGAAATAATGCCCCCCCCCAATGGAAGTTATGTACTGGGAAGGTATATGTAAATACCCAGTGCTAGAGGGTGGAGATTAGATGTGTCTGGGTGTAAAACATAATATTTCGGTCACCCTACCATATTAATGGGTTGTGAAAGTACATATATCTTTCGATTCCCATACTTTGGAGGGGGGGGGGCATTATTTCATGGGCGTTAATTTGTCCATGAAATAATGCCCCCCCCCCCAATGGAAGTTATGTACTGGGAAGGTATATGTAAATACCCAGTGCTAGAGGGTGGAGATTAGATGTGTCTGGGTGTAAAACATAATATTTGGGGCACCCTACCATATTAATGGGTTGTGAAAGTACATATATGTTTCGATTCCCATACTTTGGAGAGGGGGGGGGCATTATTTCATGGGCGTTAAATTGTCCATGAAATAATGCCCCCCCCCCCCACCACCACCAATGGAAGTTATGTAATGGGAAGGTATGTAACTACCCAGTGCTAGAGGGTGGAGATTTGATATTTTGGATGTCCAGAAACAACATATGGTTACTTATGGTATGATATCAGTTACAGTATAAAACTAGATTAAATGGTGATGGTTCAGCTTTAATAGTCTACTATTTTTATTTTGAAATTTTAGATAAATATGTCTGGGCTGTCTAAATCATTGCTATGCATTGAAATCTAGACATTTGGCGAATTGTTATTTAATAAAACAAATATATCGTTTGATTAGATCTGGATGTCTGTGATACTAGATCTACTACACGCCGAGCACTCACGAAAACTGGTTACTAATGTGCTTTAAGCTATTTCTGCATTTTTAGCGTTAAACGAAAAACACGTGTTTCACAAAATATACGTGTTTGCGTTAGAAATATCATTTATACGGTTTCAGATGTCTAACCATTATTTGATGGGGAGTCATTATTTCATGGGGAGACGAAATTGCATACGGCAGTGCTATGTAAAACTGTCCCCGGGAGTCATTTTTTCATGGGGAGTCAGTTACGCATACTGCACCGGCCGCCATGTTGATTATTCAATCACTATTAGTACAACTGTCGGTAGACTGTATTGGATAGTCATGCATTTCGTCAGTAACATTTGATTAAGAGATGCATTCTTAAAATCGTCCATTAGTAAATGCATTGAAATACATTGTGTTAAAATCAGCATTTGGAGCTAAAAATACAAGTCACGCTTCCAGATTTAGAAATTACAGAGAAACCGAAACTTCTTCTTGTTGCGGATATTCCCCCACTTCGAGACGCAACCAATTATTTCTAGTTTACGAAGATTACATTCATGTAGGCACACATCAGCAGTACACGTACGGAATAGAGAAATAGTATCATCTAATATACGGCACTCGGAGTTTATTAAAAGTAAGACATTATCTTTTTAATATTTCAAATCTGTTCGCCAAAGTGCTAGGTCATTGTCAAAGGGGCGTTCCCCAATCCCTCTTGACGACGGCTTCAGTACTAAAATGTCATAGTCGAGAGATATTTTTTTATTAAATTAAGTCAGTCGCACCCTTTTAAGGTTCAAGCTAGGATCTTACAGTTCTACATTTTCTGTCTAATGGTTAACTTCTAGAACTGAAACTTTGACTGGTACATTTAAATTGTTTTCAAACCATTTTAAATTTGGATTCAAATGTCTGCACCCGTTGGCTGTTACAAACTTAGTCCGGTATTACATTAACCCAGCCACCACCCCACACACCCAAAGGAAAGCTTATCCTTCTTAGCAGGGGTGCAAGAGTAAAGCAGCAGGGTACAAACTCTTTCTTATGATGAATGTTGGTTAACTGTTTCCAATTAGTGAAACACTTTTAAACAACACTATTCCTAAAAAAAAGGGTTCTACAATTGAGCTATAAGTCTGCTTTATTTCTCCAGCTATTACAATAGCGAGTTCACGCTTCCATAACCTAGGAAGTTAGCCTTAGGACAGTCTAAATATCAATGGCTACTTGATCACATTTAGTTAACTTGATCTCATTAAGCCGTGAGTTTGACATTTAAATTTCTTGTAAAATTGTCCGTATTTCAAGAGGTCAAAGGTTAAAGGTCGCTTTTGACCTATCTGCTTTGACATTTGTATCGTTTTCTCAAGATCAAGGTTAAGAGAGAGATCAAGGTCATTTGACTGGATCCTTCTAATTTTGATAATTGTTGCTTGAGAGAAAGGTCACGGTCAAGGTCTGTGTGTGCTAAGCTTCCGTTTCCTCGCTTACACAGTCAGAGAGGTCACGCTGCCATTATCTGAATGGTAGCAAGAGATCTTCATTTCCTGACTACCAATTTATAAGGAGATCTATCTATTAGTTTTACTAAATCAATTCAGTAACCGGATTCTCTAGAAGTTAAGTCTCTTTGGCGTCCTTATCCTCATTTTTATTGCGTTTGAATAGCTTTGCAGGCAAAGTAATCTTGTTCTGCTGATTACCTCATGGTTTATCAGCGGCGCATGATTGCTTTCCTTGTCATGTTGTTCTAGTCCGTGTGTAGTTATTTTTCCTTTCCACGTGTTAGATTTCAGGACAGCAGTTTGTGCTTTCCAATTGGTACTTATTGTCGGATTGCGTTCATACTTGGTACTTGTATACTCGACAACGTCGCTGAGCCCAGTCCTTTAATTTTCGGTGCTTGACCATTGTCAGCGTACTTTCTATTTGGTACACGTTACCAGATTGTACGCGCCGGTACTTTGTTGCCAGATAGTGGCATCACTGTTACGCAGATAGTATTTCTGGTTATATTTAAACCAGTTTAGTTTATTTTGGAGCGTTGTTGCTTGGTGGTTATTTACAGCACAGCGTTTCCAGGCATTGTTGCAAGATAGTGCGCCCAATCGCTATCAAAATTACGGTACCTAATCTGTGCAGCATTTACTTGCCAGATTGTTATTATTAGCCTCTAGGCTAGCTATTGTTTAGAGCAGCCTAAGTGGCAATTATTTATAACATTCAACTTTGATGCAAATCACTTAGTCAGTTTTCAATTGACCCTTTTAAAGTTGATTTTTTATATAACCATTACACCTTTCTGGGACACAGTAGGTTAACGTGGCCTTTGAGCCATCAGTTAGCTACTATTCCATTATCCATTAGGTTTTTCCGTTTGTTGGTATTAGAACAGTTGTTCTGTCCGATTGCAAATTAAGCTGCAAGCCTGGCCAACAAATTTTCAACTATTAACATCGTGGTTTAAGATCTATTTTCTTAGCAAGTTCGGCCTTTTCTTGTGGAACCTTTATATTGCACTACACTTCCCGTAAGAACTCGATTCTTCTTTTGATCTGCAGATCAGCCACAGTCTGAGACAACCAATCATGATTTTAGTGCCAAACCTTCCTATTGCATTTACAATACCCTCTCTACATCGCACTGTCTTTGCACTAACACCACATCTGCACACTTTACTCCTCAAGATGTCCACAGAGTCAATAGTTTGAGAGGTTCATGGACTGCCGGGAGATGGAATCGTCTGTGTTTTAAGAAGGGTTTGAACTAGGTCAACGACGCAGAGATGAAGCAGCTACCCGGCGACACCAGTGAACTTCAGATCCAGATCATTAGCAGGGCGGTGGGCGGAATGGCATGTGGGGAAATTCTTACCCATAGGCCCCATAAAACACAAATTAGCCGCCTTTTCTAGTTCCTTGTTTTAGTAGCGTCAGCTTTGGCCAGTTAAATCCCTGTTTTATTACAATATCAAACTAAAACGGCAGCCTTAAAGAAGACTATTGTCGCCGAATCTTTCTAACAATTTCCTTCTAGTTTTATTGTCTGGTATCTGACGTCGTAATCAAAACGGGTCACTTGTTAGCTGATGTTACAATCAAATGAAAGAGGTCCGCCATGCACGTGTCTGCATTGTATGGCTTTCCTGAATTTACAATTTAATGGACATTATGATAGCAACAGCTCCAAGTCAAATTAGTTTCAAAATATTCAACAGCTTAATTGTATAGTTACCTTGCATGTGAGATTCCTGGAATTCAGAGTTTCAAATCAGTTCAAACACACCAACAAAGTGGGCGGAGCTGAGCTAGAAATGGGCGTGGCATAGGGAGAAATGTTACTCTATTGCGCCTAGTCGATGCATTGGCTACGATCAAGTCAAATCATAAAAGTTTTTCAAAGTATAAAACAATGGAGGAATCAAGTTTTTAGCGATTCCCCGCCCATCTCGAGCTATTTCTAAGCTCCACTCACGCTTTGCCCATGCCGTGATCGAGCCGTGATCGATAGATCACTTCATTCTCTGAATCTCAATTTCCAGAAAACTATAAGGCCCTACTGCTAAGTTATTGAATATTTTGAAACTAATTTAACTGAGTGCTGTTGCCGCCTAAGGAAGTAACAGCTCTCAGTCAAATTGGTTTCAAAATATTCAACAGCATTTTTATTAAATAGTAAAGACATACAATTCGTACAACAATGTTTAGTCCGTCATCAATTATGCGCTCGTGACAAACTTATCTACACCATGTATGACGTAATTGATTATGATGTCAGCCTACACGTTACGTAATTGATTATGACGTCATGTGATTGACTGGGAAACTGGAATCCTCCAATAATTAATGTCCCGCTCATGGCCTCTGAGACACAGTTCCTGTTGAAAGCGTAACCCAAATGTACAGCACGGATTAAGGGCTTGGGTACGGGAATGATTGGCATTCAACCCAATACGTAATCTGACAGATACGTTTGGAAGCTACCAAGTTAAAACCGGTGGGTGGACAACCTAAAAATGAGAAAGTGTTGTACTTTAATCACACGTTTTATCACACCTAGAAGCTAACGCCCGCGTTTAATTTCTATACATATCGTACTATTAATGAAAATAAAAAACCCACAAATTTAATGTGGAATATTGTGAAAATAAATATATCGGTTAATTAGCAAACCCCATGCAATTAATAGTAATGCTATTTTGAATATGTTTGTACCGATACAGGATAAGACAACGAACCTGATTGGCTCATACGAGAATTAACCGAAATTAAATATGTAATCAGATAGCTAATTGGGGGATTTGAATCGTTACTCACGCTGGTTGGCTGAGTGGACTGGCGCGCTCCACGCAAGCACTTTCTTACCTTTAGTCATTCCATTGAGAACTCGGTTCGCTCCAGGTAAAATTTCTAATTTTAATTTAGCTATATTTTTCTTCCAGTTTAATTATCAATAATTATTTGCAAATATAGTCATAATTGATTATATTGTACTATGGGTATGCTGCATATGTAAGTTTGCATTATTGAATACGCTAGCGATTGAAAATGGAGTGATACGATCTGTTTTCAAAATCGTAATTCTTTCACAAAAGGGGCAATATAGTCCGCCACGTAAGTGCTTGTATGTCTTCTTCTTCAGTATACTGTGAAGATCCAATATGGATATCATTCCACAATGGTTACGATTTCGCTCATGAAATTACGATTTAATAAGCTCTGTTCTACTGAATATTTTGAAACTAAAATGATTGTCGAGATATTCAACAGCTTACCTGTACAATTATCTTGAAATTTGGATTCAAGGAATTCACGATTTAAAATATTAAAGTCGATCCATCCAGCCACCCTCGAACCACACATCAAACATTGCACACACGGCTGCGATAACCGTAACTCGTAACTGTAATATTTTAGTCACATTTCAATTTTTTCTACCAAATTTATTATGGTATTTCTTCCAGATTTTTCTAGATCTTTCTAGATTTTCTTAACCATTAATATGTTAACCCATTCTAGATCTGTACATATTTGTGATATTTACTACATGGTAATTATTAAATAATCTGTTTGTTCGCAATGGTAATCTGAATGAAAGATATTACTACTTCAGGCAGCAACAACCTTTAGTCAAAATTCTAACCAGACTACATTGAGCTACGTTAGAAACCCAGAGCTCCTCCACCACCCCTCCCCTCCCTCTCACCTCCCTCAATCCCATCATCCCTCCATTCGCCTCCATCACCTCTCTCCAACCACCTCATCCATAGCCCCACCCCCACCCCACCTCCATCCATCCCCTCCACACTCTCTACACCCCCTCATGTATCCCCCTATATCCCCCCTATCCACCACCCACCCAGTCATCCCTTCGCTCCACCTCTATCTATCACCACACCCCGCCCATCCGCCGCCTCCATCCATCCCATTCATCCTTCCCTCCATCCCCACTCCAAGACCCATCTCTTCCCCATCCATCCCCTCCCGCTCCAACCATCCCCTCTATTCTCCCACCCTCTCCATCCATCCACTAACTACACCCGTGCCCTCTCCATCCACCCGCCCACCCCACCCCTCCCCTCAATCCATACCCTCCACCCTCTCCATCACCTCCACCAACCCCCACATCTCCATCCCCCACGTTCACATTTCCTCAGCATCCATACCCCTTTCAACCACCCTTCCACCCCCTTCATCCACACTCACCCATCCAACCAATCTCTATCCACCTTCATCTACCCTTCCCCTCCCTCTCTCCAACCTTCCTCCCGTGTCCCTCAATCCATCGCCCCTCCCTTTCCCTGCATCCATCCATCCCTACTTCGCTCGCTCCCCTTACCTCCCTCCCTCTCCATCTATACCTCTACCATCACTCCATCCATCCTTCCTTCCGCCCGTCCCTCCACCCCCTCCTACCACCCATCCTTCCATCTATTCATCCACCAAGCCATCCATCCGTCTGTCCGTCCGTCCATCCTTCCGACCGTTCGTCATTCCGTCAGTTCGTCCGTCCGTCAATCCCATTCCCACATTCCATTCCCACCCCAATCACCCATCCCATTCCCCACTACATCCCCATTCCACTCACCCCATCGAATCCCCACACCCCACACAAAGGGTGTGGGGGGGGGTGTGTGTGTGGGGGGGGGGTTGTGTGTGTGGAAATGTGGTGGAAAATGCCCCATGCAAAAATAGTTTGCCCCACTACTTGCCCCTCCTAAAAATTTTCATGAAGATATTTCATATAAATATTTTATTGATGCATACAGAATTGCTGCCGGGGTCAATTACAGCAATGCGAGGACAGGAAACATAAGCCAAACTATTTCTTTCTCCAGCCACAGACAACAGACATGATAAGTAATACGATGCTATTTTAAGCATCTGAGTCGATGGCTGAGTTGAAGAATTTACGAATCCGGTCTACAGGCTACATACATAAGAATCGTGACCAGTAAGCGTGCTTGATCACATGAAATGCTATCTTGACTTCCCTTGGAAAGCGTGATACTGAACACAAATCTGATGACTTTAAAACACATTTTATTCCCAACTGTTGATAAATTTCGGAATGAGTTGCAAAGACGATTTTCTGGTGACCAATTAAGGATATTCTGATCCCTATCAGCTTTTGGTCCATCTTCAAAAGAGTTCTTAGATGTAGAGATAATCAAATCCATAGCTGAACACCATACATTGAATCTCGATGATCTGAGCATAGAAATCCAGCAAGCTAAACGAATGATCGAGAGGCAACAAAATTTCTGATTCAATGATCGAATTTGCAGAATTTTTGAAACCACTGAACATGGCATTTATAGAGCTATGCAAAGGCGTTCACATCGCTATAACTCTTCCAGCATGCACTGCTGGGTGGGAACGGACATGTAAACTCAAACTCATCAAAGGTTCACTGCACACAACAATGGAGGACCATCGCCTAAAGAGCTTAACCGTGATAAGTGTACATAGGCAGAGAGCATTAGACATTGATATGGAGGATGTTGTAGATAAAATGGTCGGAAGGTTTCCAAATATGTGCCTTATATTAGTCTAAACGTTCATCCTTTTCTACGAGTATTTACTATATAATCCATCAACGAGACAACAACCGCAGAGACAGAAAACTTGTGATTTTATTTAACTCTTCAATCCTTAGTAGTCCAGTTTCTCAATTTCATGTCTAAGACAGGTATACTGTTTATTATTTTGAAACAAATTTGCCTGAAAACTGTTCCTCTCATATGCAGCAACACGGCTTCCAGTCATATTAGTTTGAAAATATGCAACATAATATTTCCATACAATATTATGATTTTGTCGCTTCTAAGTTCTTGTCTGTAGGGGTTAAAGTGTTAATGCTGATTACCATATATGCAGTACAGTTGTTGAATCTCAGCTTTATGATTAAATTATAGATTTACTTTCTGATGAAACTAAAAGGTTGTGGCCACTGAATTTTTATATAAATAAATGGGAAATTGGCTATGATATAATAAAAAATGCATATGTTAGGCTGGTCGCTGGTGTATTCGACAATAATATTGGAAACGCCAGGTAGTCATTAGAGCAGGCTTGAATTTATAGGAAAAGGTAGGATTTAAGAAGGGAAGTAAAGGTGTTTATTTATCACTAAGATTGCAGAAAATGACATCTCAGAGCATGTAATTTAAACATTTTCCTGGTGGGGAAGCCCTAACACCACCCCTACCCCCCCCCCCCCGACCCCCCGCCAGGAACAAGCCAACATTTGGAGCAGGGCAGGGCCACACTTCCCCGAC
>CM067366.1:3370087-3395087 GCA_034401795.1 Chaetoderma sp. LZ-2023a
CTGGCACAGTAACCTGTCTGCTGTCAAGGATGAAGGTGGCACAGTAACCTGTCTGCAATCAGGGATGAAGGTGACACAGTAACCTGTCTGCTGTCAGGGATGAAGGTGACACAGTAACCTGTCTGCTGTCAGGGATGAAGGTGGCACAGTAACCTGCCTACTGCCAGGGATCAAGGCGACAGTAACTTGTCTGCTGTCATGGGTGAAGGTGACACAATAACCAGTCTGATGTCAGCGATGAGGGTGGCACATTAACCTGTCTGACGTTAGGGATGGAGGTGACACGGTACCCTGTCTGCTGTCAGGGATGAGGGTGACACGGTACCCTGCCTGCTGTCAAGAATGAAGGTGGTACAGTAACCTGTCTGAGGATAAGGATGAAGGTGGCACAGTAACCTGTCTGCTGTCAAGGATGAAGGTGTCACAGTAACCTGTCTGCTGTCAAGGATGAAGGTGGCACAGTAACCTGTCTGCTGTCAAGGATGAAGATGGCACAGTACCCTGTCTGATGTCAGGGATGAAGGTGGCACAGTAACATGTCTGCTGTCAAGGATGAAGGTGGCACAGTAACCTGTCTAATGCCAGGGATCAAGGCGATAGTAATTTGTCTGCAGTCATGGGTGAGGGTGACACAATAACCTGTCTGATGTCAGGATGAGGGTGGCACAGTACCCTGTCTGATGTCAGGGATGAAGGTGGCACAGTAACATGTCTGCTGTCAAGGATGAATATGGCACAGTACTCTGTCTTCTGTCGGGGATGAAGGTGACACGGTGCCCTGTCTGCTGACAGGGATGAAGGTGACACGGTACCCTGTCTGCTATCAAGAATGAAGGTGGTACAGTAACCGGTCTGATGTTAAGGATGAAGGTGACACGGTAACCTGTTTGCTGTCAAGAATGAAGGTGACACGGTACCCTGTCTGCTGTCAAGAATGAAGGTGGTACAGTAACCGGTCTGATGTTAAGGATGAAGGTGGCACAGTAACCTGTCTGCTGTCAGGTATGAAGCTGGCACAGTAACCTGTCTGCTGTCAAGGATGAATGTGGCACAATAACCTGTCTGCTGTCAGGGATGAAGGGGACACAGTAACCTGTCTGCTGTCAGGGATGAAGGTGGCACAGTAACCTGTCTACTCTCAGGGATGAAGGTGACACAGTAACCTGTCTGATGTCAGGGATGAAGGTGGCACAGTAACCTGTCTGCTCTCAGGGATGAAGGTGGCACAGTAACCTGTCCACTGTCAGGGATGAAGGTGACACAGTAACCTGTCTGCTGTCAAGAATGAAGGTGGTACAGTAACCTGTCTGATGTCAAGGATGAAGGTGGCACAGTAACCTGTCTGCTGTCAAGAATGAATGTGGCACAGTAACCTGTCTGCTATCAGGGATGAGGGGGCACAGTAACCTGTCTGCTGTCAAGGATGAAGGTGGCACAGTAACCTGTCTGCTATCAGGGATGAAGGGGACACAGTAACCTGTCTGCTGTCAGGGATGAAGGTGGCACAGTAACCTGTCTACTGTCAGGGATGAGGGGGCACAGTAACCTGTCTGCTGTCAAGGATCAAGGTGGCACAGTAACCTGTCTGATGGCAGGGATGAAGGTGGTACAGTAACCTGTCTGATGTCAGGGATGAAGGTGGCACAGTAACCTGTCTGATGTCAGGGATGGAGGTGGCACAGTAACCTGTCTGCTGTCAGGAATGAAGGTAGCACAGTAACCTGTCTACTGCCAGGGATCAAGGCGACAGTAACTTGTCTGCTGTCATGGGTGAAGGTGACACAATAACCTGTCTGATGTCAGGGATGAGGGTGGCACAGTAACCTGTCTGATGTCAGGGATGAAGGTGGCACAGTAACCTGTCTGCTGTCAGGGATGAGGGTGGCACAGTAACCTGTCTGATGTCAGGGATGAAGGTGACTCGGTACCCTGTCTGCTGTCAGGGATGAGGGTGGCACAGTAACCTGTCTGATGTCAGGGATGAAGGTGACACGGTACCCTGTCTGCTGTCAGGGATGAAGGTGACACAGTACCCTGTCTGCTGTCAATAATGAAGGTGGTACAGTAACCGGTCTGATGTTAAGGATGAAGGTGGCACAGTAACCTGTCTGCTGTCAAGGATGAAGCTGGCACAGTAACCTGTCTGCTGTCATGGATGAATGTGGCACAATAACCTGTCTGCTGTCAGGGATGAAGGTGGCACAGTAACCTGTCCACTGTCAGGGATGAAGGTGACACAGTAACCTGTCTGCTGTCAAGAATGAAGGTGGTACAGTAACCTGTCTGATGTCAAGGATGAAGGTGGCACAGTAACCTGTCTGCTGTCAAGAATGAATGTGGCACAGTAACCTGTCTGCTATCAGGGATGAGGGGGCACAGTAACCTGTCTGCTGTCAAGGATGAAGGTGGCACAGTAACCTGTCTGCTATCAGGGATGAAGGTGGCACAGTAACCTGTCTGATGGCAGGGATGAAGGTGGTACAGTAACCTGTCTGATGTCAGGGATGAAGGTGGCACAGTAACCTGTCTGATGTCAGGGATGGAGGTGGCACAGTAACCTGTCTGCTGTCAGGGATGAAGGTAGCACAGTAACCTGTCTACTGCCAGGGATCAAGGCGACAGTAACTTGTCTGCTGTCATGGGTGAAGTTGACACAATAACCTGTCTGATGTCAGGGATGAGGGTGGCACAGTAACCTGTCTGATGTCAGGGATGAAGGTGGCACAGTAACCTGTCTGCTGTCAGGGATGAGGGTGGCACAGTAACCTGTCTGATGTCAGGGATGAAGGTGACTCGGTACCCTGTCTGCTGTCAGAGATGAGGGTGGCACAGTAACCTGTCTGATGTTAGGGATGAAGGTGACACGGTACCCTGTCTGCTGTCAGGGATGAAGGTGACACAGTACCCTGTCTGCTGTCAATAATGAAGGTGGTACAGTAACCGGTCTGATGTTAAGGATGAAGGTGGCACAGTAACCTGTCTGCTGTCAAGGATGAAGCTGGCACAGTAACCTGTCTGCTGTCATGGATGAATGTGGCACAATAACCTGTCTGCTGTCAGGGATGAAGGTGGCACAGTAACCTGTCCACTGTCAGGGATGAAGGTGACACAGTAACCTGTCTGCTGTCAAGAATGAAGGTGGTACAGTAACCTGTCTGATGTCAAGGATGAAGGTGGCACAGTAACCTGTCTGCTGTCAAGAATGAATGTGGCACAGTAACCTGTCTGCTATCAGGGATGAGGGGGCACAGTAACCTGTCTGCTGTCAAGGATGAAGGTGGCACAGTAACCTGTCTGCTATCAGGGATGAAGGGGACACAGTAACCTGTCTGCTGTCAAGGATGAATATGGCACAGTACTCTGTCTTCTGTCGGGGATGAAGGTGACACGGTGCCCTGTCTGCTGACAGGGATGAAGGTGACACGGTACCCTGTCTGCTATCAAGAATGAAGGTGGTACAGTAACCGGTCTGATGTTAAGGATGAAGGTGACACGGTAACCTGTTTGCTGTCAAGAATGAAGGTGACACGGTACCCTGTCTGCTGTCAAGAATGAAGGTGGTACAGTAACCGGTCTGATGTTAAGGATGAAGGTGGCACAGTAACCTGTCTGCTGTCAGGTATGAAGCTGGCACAGTAACCTGTCTGCTGTCAAGGATGAATGTGGCACAATAACCTGTCTGCTGTCAGGGATGAAGGGGACACAGTAACCTGTCTGCTGTCAGGGATGAAGGTGGCACAGTAACCTGTCTACTCTCAGGGATGAAGGTGACACAGTAACCTGTCTGATGTCAGGGATGAAGGTGGCACAGTAACCTGTCTGCTCTCAGGGATGAAGGTGGCACAGTAACCTGTCCACTGTCAGGGATGAAGGTGACACAGTAACCTGTCTGCTGTCAAGAATGAAGGTGGTACAGTAACCTGTCTGATGTCAAGGATGAAGGTGGCACAGTAACCTGTCTGCTGTCAAGAATGAATGTGGCACAGTAACCTGTCTGCTATCAGGGATGAGGGGGCACAGTAACCTGTCTGCTGTCAAGGATGAAGGTGGCACAGTAACCTGTCTGCTATCAGGGATGAAGGGGACACAGTAACCTGTCTGCTGTCACGGATGAAGGTGGCACAGTAACCTGTCTACTGTCAGGGATGAGGGGGCACAGTAACCTGTCTGCTGTCAAGGATCAAGGTGGCACAGTAACCTGTCTGATGGCAGGGATGAAGGTGGTACAGTAACCTGTCTGATGTCAGGGATGAAGGTGGCACAGTAACCTGTCTGATGTCAGGGATGGAGGTGGCACAGTAACCTGTCTGCTGTCAGGGATGAAGGTAGCACAGTAACCTGTCTACTGTCAGGGATGAAAGTGACACAGTAACCTGTCTGATGGCAGGGATGAAGGTGGTACAGTAACCTGTCTGATGTCAGGGATGAAGGTGGCACAGTAACCTGTCTGATGTCAGGGATGGAGGTGGCACAGTAACCTGTCTGCTGTCAGGGATGAAGGTAGCACAGTAACCTGTCTACTGCCAGGGATCAAGGCGACAGTAACTTGTCTGCTGTCATGGGTGAAGGTGACACAATAACCTGTCTGATGTCAGGGATGAGGGTGGCACAGTAACCTGTCTGATGTCAGGGATGAAGGTGGCACAGTAACCTGTCTGCTGCCAGGGATGAAGGTGGCACAGTAACCTGTCTACTGTCAGGGATCAAGGCGACAGTAACTTGTCTGCTGTCATGGATGAAGGTGACACAATAACTTGTCTGATGTCAGGGATGAGGGTGGCACAGTAACCTGTCTGATGTCAGGGATGAAGGTGACTCGGTACCCTGTCTGCTGTCAGGGATGAGGGTGGCACAGTAACCTGTCTGATGTCAGGGATGAAGGTGACTCGGTACCCTGTCTGCTGTCAGGGATGAGGGTGGCACAGTAACCTGTCTGATGTCAGGGATGAAGGTGACACGGTACCCTGTCTGCTGTCAGGGATGAAGGTGACACAGTACCCTGTCTGCTGTCAATAATGAAGGTGGTACAGTAACCGGTCTGATGTTAAGGATGAAGGTGGCACAGTAACCTGTCTGCTGTCAAGGCTGAAGCTGGCACAGTAACCTGTCTGCTGTCATGGATGAATGTGGCACAATAACCTGTCTGCTGTCAGGGATGAAGGGGACACAGTAACATGTCTGCTGTCAGGGATGAAGGTGGCACAGTAACCTGTCTACTGTCGGGGATGAAGGTGACACAGTAACCTGTCTGATGTCAGGGATGAAGGTGGCACAGTAACGTGTCTGCTGTCAGGGATGAAGGTGGCACAATAACCTGTCCACTGTCAGGGATGAAGGTGACACAGTAACCTGTCTGCTGTCAAAAATGAAGGTGGTACAGTAACCAGTCTGATGTCAAGGATGAAGGTGGCACAGTAACCTGTCTGCAGTCAAGGATGAAGCTGGCACAGTAACCTGTCTGCTGTCAAGGATGAAGGTGGCACAGTAATCTGTCTGCTATCAGGGATGAAGGTGACACAGTAACCTGTCTGCTGTCAGGGATGAAGGTGACACAGTAAGCTGTCTGCTGTCAGGGATGAAGGTGGCACAGTAACCTGTCTACTGCCAGGGATCAAGGCGACAGTAACTTGTCTGCTGTCATGGGTGAAGGTGACACAATAACCTGTCTGATGTCCGCGATGAGGGTGGCACATTAACCTGTCTGATGTCAGGGATGGAGGTGACACGGTACCCTGTCTGCTGTCAGGGATGAGGGTGACACGGTACCCTGCCTGCTGTCAAGAATGAAGGTGGTACAGTAACCGGTCTGATGTTAAGGATGAAGGTGGCACAGTAACCTGTCTGCTGTCAAGGATGAAGGTGGCACAATAACCTGTCTGCTGTCAAGGATGAAGGTGTCACAGTAACCTGTCTGCTGTCAAGGATGAAGGTGGCACAGTAACCTGTCTGCTGTCAACGATGAAGATGGCACAGTACCCTGTCTGCTGTCAAGGATGAAGGTGGCACAGTAACCTGTCTACTGCCAGGGATCAAGGCGACAGTAACTTGTCTGCAGTCATGGGTGAAGGTGACACAATAACCTGTCTGATGTCAGGATGAGGGTGGCACAGTACCCTGTCTGATGTCAGGGATGAAGGTGGCACAGTAACATGTCTGCTGTCAAGGATGAACGTGGCACAGTAACCTGTCTGCTGTCAAGGATGAATGTGGCACACTAACCTGTCTGCTGTCAAGGATGAAAATGGCACAGTACTCTGTCTTCTGTCGGGGATGAAGGTGACACGGTGCCCTGTCTGCTGACAGGGATGAAGGTGACACGGTACCCTGTCTGCTGTCAAGAATGAAGGTGACACGGTACCCTGTTTGCTGTCAAGAATGAAGGTGACACGGTACCCTGTCTGCTGTCAGGGATGAAGGGGACACAGTAACCTGTCTGCTGTCAGGGATGAAGGTGGCACAGTAACCTGTCTACTCTCAGGGATGAAGGTGACACAGTAACCTGTCTGATGTCAGGGATGAAGGTGGCACAGTAACCTGTCTGCTGTAAGGGATGAAGGTGGCACAGTAACCTGTCCACTGTCAGGGATGAAGGTGACACAGTAACCTGTCTGCTGTCAAGAATGAAGGTGGTACAGTAACCAGTCTGATGTCAAGGATGAAGGTGGCACAGTAACCTGTCTGCTGTCAAGGATGAAGGTGGCACAGTAACCTGTCTGCTATCAGGGATGAAGGTGACACAGTAACCTGTCTGCTGTCAGGAATGAAGGTGGCACAGTAACCTGTCTACTGTCAGGGATGAAAGTGACACAGTAACCTGTCTGATGGCAGGGATGGAGGTGGCACAGTAACCTGTCTGCTGTCAGTGATGAAGGGGGCACAGTAACCTGTCTACTGCCAGGGATCAAGGCGACAGTAACTTGTCTGCTGTCATGGGTGAAGGTGACACAATAACCTGTCTGATGTCAGGGATGAGGGTGGCACAGTAACCTGTCTGATGGCAGGGATGAAGGTGACACGGTACCCTGTCTGCTGTCAGGGATGAAGGTGACACGGTACCCTGTCTGCTGTCAAGAATGAAGGTGGTACAGTAACCTGTCTGATGTTAAGGATGAAGGTGGCAGAGTAACCTGTCTGCTGTCAAGGATGAATCTGGCACAGTAACCTGTCTGCTGTCAAGGATGAATGTGGCACAATAACCTGTCTGCTGTCAGGGATGAAGGGGACACAGTAACCTGTCTGCTGTCAGGGATGAAGGTGGCACAGTAACCTGTCTACTGTCGGGGATGAAGGTGACACAGTAACCTGTCTGATGTCAAGGATGAATGTGGCACAATAACCTGTCTGCTGTCAGGGATGAAGGGGACACAGTAACCTGTCTGCTGTCAGGGATGAAGGTGGCACAGTAACCTGTCTACTGTCTGGGATGAAGGTGACACAGTAACCTGTCTGATGTCAGGGATGAAGGTGGCACAGTAACCTGTCTGCTGTCAGGGATGAAGGTGGCACAGTAACCTGTCCACTGTCAGGGATGAAGGTGACACAGTAACCTGTCTGCTGTCAAGAATGAAGGTGGTACAGTAACCTGTCTGCAGTCAAGGATGAAGCTGGCACAGTAACCTGTCTGCTGTCAAGGATGAAGGTGGCACAGTACCCTGTCTGCTATCAGGGATGAAGGTGACACAGTAACCTGTCTGCTGTCAGGGATGAAGGTGACACAGTAACCTGTCTGCTGTCAGGGATGAAGGTGGCACAGTAACCTGCCTACTGCCAGGGATCAAGGCGACAGTAACTTGTCTGCTGTCATGGGTGAAGGTGACACAATAACCTGTCTGATGTCAGCGATGAGGGTGGCACATTAACCTGTCTGATGTTAGGGATGGAGGTGACACGGTACCCTGTCTGCTGTCAGGGATGAGGGTGACACGGTACCCTGCCTGCTGTCAAGAATGAAGGTGGTATAGTAACCGGTCTGATGATAAGGATGAAGGTGGCACAGTAACCTGTCTGCTGTCAAGGATGAAGGTAGCACAGTAACCTGTCTGCTGTCAAGGATGAAGGTGTCACAGTAACCTGTCTGCTGTCAAGGATGAAGATGGCACAGTACCCTGTCTGATGTCAGGGATGAAGGTGGCACAGTAACATGTCTGCTGTCAAGGATGAAGGTGGCACAGTAACCTGTCTAATGCCAGGGATCAAGGGGACAGTAATTTATCTGCAGTCATGGGTGAGGGTGACACAATAACCTGTCTGCTGTCAGGATGAGGGTGGCACAGTTCCCTGTCTAATGTCAGGGATGAAGGTGGCACAGTAACATGTCTGCTGTCAAGGATGAACGTGGCACAGTAACCTGTCTGATGTCAGGGATGAAGGTGGCACAGTAACGTGTCTGCTGTCAGGGATGAAGGTGGCACAATAACCTGTCCACTGTCAGGGATGAAGGTGACACAGTAACCTGTCTGCTGTCAAAAATGAAGGTGGTACAGTAACCAGTCTGATGTCAAGGATGAAGGTGGCACAGTAACCTGTCTAATGCCAGGGATCAAAGCGACAGTAATTTATCTGCAGTCATGGGTGAGGGTGACACAATAACCTGTCTGCTGTCAGGATGAGGGTGGCACAGTTCCCTGTCTAATGTCAGGGATGAAGGTGGCACAGTAACATGTCTGCTGTCAAGGATGAACGTGGCACAGTAACCTGTCTGCTGTCAAGGATGAATATGGCACAGTACTATGTCTTCTGTCGGGGATGAAGGTGACACGGTGCCCTGTCTGCTGACAGGGATGAAGGTGACACGGTACCCTGTCTGCTGTCAAGAATGATGGTGGTACAGTAACCGGTCTGATGTTAAGGAGGAAGGTGGCACAGTAACCTGTCTGCTGTCAAGGATGAAGCTGGCACAGTAACCTGTCTGCTGTCAAGGATGAATGTGGCACAATAACCTGTCTGCTGTCAGGGATGAAGGGGACACAGTAACCTGTCTGCTGTCAGGGATGAAGGTGGCACAGTAAGCTGTCTACTCTCAGGGATGAAGGTGAAACAGTAACCTGTCTGATGTCAGGGATGAAGGTGGCACAGTAACGTGTCTGCTGTCAGGGATGAAGGTAGCACAGTAACCTGTCCACTGTCAGGGATGAAGGTGACACAGTAACCTGTCTGCTGTCAAGAATGAAGGTGGTACAGTAACCAGTCTGATGTCAAGGATGAAGGTGGCACAGTAACCTGTTTGCTGTCAAGGATGAAGGTGGCACAGTAACCTGTCTGCTATCAGGGATGAAGGTGGCACAGTAACCTGTCAGCTGCCAGGGATGAAGGTGGCCCAGTAACCTGTCTACTGTCAGGGATCAAGGCGACAGTAACTTGTCTGCTGGCATGGATGAAGGTGACACAATAACCTGTCTGATTTCAGGGATGAGGGTGGCACAGTAACCTGTCTGATGTCAGGGATGAAGGTGACTCGGTATCCTGTCTGCTGTCAGGAATGAGGGTGGCACAGTAACCTGTCTGATGTTTGGGATGAAGGTGACTCGGTACCCTGTCTGCTGTCAGGGATGAGGGTGGCACAGTAACCTGTCTGATGTCAGGGATGAAGGTGACACGGTACCCTGTCTGCTGTCAGGGATGAAGGTGACACGGTACCCTGTCTGCTGTCAAGAATGAAGGTGGTACAGTAACCGGTCTGATGTTAAGGATGAAGGTGGCACAGTAACCTGTCTGCTATCAAGGATGAAGCTGGCACAGTAACCTGTCTGCTGTCAAGGATGAATGTGGCACAGTAACCTGTCTGCTGTCAGGGATGAAGGGGACACAGTAACCTGTCTGCTGTCAGGGATGAAGGTGGCACAGTAACCTGTCTACTGTCGGGGATGAAGGTGACACAGTGACCTGTCTGATGTCAGGGATGAAGGTGGCACAGTAACCTGTCTGCTGTCAGGGATGAATGTGGCACAATAACCTGTCTGCTGTCAGGGATGAAGGGGACACAGTAACCTGTCTGCTGTCAGGGATGAAGGGGACACAGTAACCTGTCTGCTGTCAGTGATGAAGGTGGCACAGTAACCTGTCCACTGTCAGGGATGAAGGTGACACAGTAACCTGTCTGATGTGAAGAATGAAGGTGGTACAGTAACCAGTCTGATGTCAAGGATGAAGGTGGCACAGTAACCTGTCTGCAGTCAAGGATGAAGGTAGCACAGTAACCTGTCTGCTGTCAAGGATGAAGGTGTCACAGTAACCTGTCTGCTGTCAAGGATGAAGATGGCACAGTACCCTGTCTGATGTCAGGGATGAAGGTGGCACAGTAACATGTCTGCTGTCAAGGATGAAGGTGGCACAGTAACCTGTCTAATGCCAGGGATCAAGGGGACAGTAATTTATCTGCAGTCATGGGTGAGGGTGACACAATAACCTGTCTGCTGTCAGGATGAGGGTGGCACAGTTCCCTGTCTAATGTCAGGGATGAAGGTGGCACAGTAACATGTCTGCTGTCAAGGATGAACGTGGCACAGTAACCTGTCTGATGTCAGGGATGAAGGTGGCACAGTAACGTGTCTGCTGTCAGGGATGAAGGTGGCACAATAACCTGTCCACTGTCAGGGATGAAGGTGACACAGTAACCTGTCTGCTGTCAAAAATGAAGGTGGTACAGTAACCAGTCTGATGTCAAGGATGAAGGTGGCACAGTAACCTGTCTAATGCCAGGGATCAAAGCGACAGTAATTTATCTGCAGTCATGGGTGAGGGTGACACAATAACCTGTCTGCTGTCAGGATGAGGGTGGCACAGTTCCCTGTCTAATGTCAGGGATGAAGGTGGCACAGTAACATGTCTGCTGTCAAGGATGAACGTGGCACAGTAACCTGTCTGCTGTCAAGGATGAATATGGCACAGTACTATGTCTTCTGTCGGGGATGAAGGTGACACGGTGCCCTGTCTGCTGACAGTGATGAAGGTGACACGGTACCCTGTCTGCTGTCAAGAATGATGGTGGTACAGTAACCGGTCTGATGTTAAGGAGGAAGGTGGCACAGTAACCTGTCTGCTGTCAAGGATGAAGCTGGCACAGTAACCTGTCTGCTGTCAAGGATGAATGTGGCACAATAACCTGTCTGCTGTCAGGGATGAAGGGGACACAGTAACCTGTCTGCTGTCAGGGATGAAGGTGGCACAGTAAGCTGTCTACTCTCAGGGATGAAGGTGAAACAGTAACCTGTCTGATGTCAGGGATGAAGGTGGCACAGTAACGTGTCTGCTGTCAGGGATGAAGGTAGCACAGTAACCTGTCCACTGTCAGGGATGAAGGTGACACAGTAACCTGTCTGCTGTCAAGAATGAAGGTGGTACAGTAACCAGTCTGATGTCAAGGATGAAGGTGGCACAGTAACCTGTTTGCTGTCAAGGATGAAGGTGGCACAGTAACCTGTCTGCTATCAGGGATGAAGGTGGCACAGTAACCTGTCAGCTGCCAGGGATGAAGGTGGCCCAGTAACCTGTCTACTGTCAGGGATCAAGGCGACAGTAACTTGTCTGCTGGCATGGATGAAGGTGACACAATAACCTGTCTGATTTCAGGGATGAGGGTGGCACAGTAACCTGTCTGATGTCAGGGATGAAGGTGACTCGGTATCCTGTCTGCTGTCAGGAATGAGGGTGGCACAGTAACCTGTCTGATGTTAGGGATGAAGGTGACTCGGTACCCTGTCTGCTGTCAGGGATGAGGGTGGCACAGTAACCTGTCTGATGTCAGGGATGAAGGTGACACGGTACCCTGTCTGCTGTCAGGGATGAAGGTGACACGGTACCCTGTCTGCTGTCAAGAATGAAGGTGGTACAGTAACCGGTCTGATGTTAAGGATGAAGGTGGCACAGTAACCTGTCTGCTATCAAGGATGAAGCTGGCACAGTAACCTGTCTGCTGTCAAGGATGAATGTGGCACAGTAACCTGTCTGCTGTCAGGGATGAAGGGGACACAGTAACCTGTCTGCTGTCAGGGATGAAGGTGGCACAGTAACCTGTCTACTGTCGGGGATGAAGGTGACACAGTGACCTGTCTGATGTCAGGGATGAAGGTGGCACAGTAACCTGTCTGCTGTCAGGGATGAATGTGGCACAATAACCTGTCTGCTGTCAGGGATGAAGGGGACACAGTAACCTGTCTGCTGTCAGGGATGAAGGGGACACAGTAACCTGTCTGCTGTCAGTGATGAAGGTGGCACAGTAACCTGTCCACTGTCAGGGATGAAGGTGACACAGTAACCTGTCTGATGTGAAGAATGAAGGTGGTACAGTAACCAGTCTGATGTCAAGGATGAAGGTGGCACAGTAACCTGTCTGCAGTCAAGGATGAATCTGGCACAGTAACCTGTCTGCTGTCAAGGATGAATGTGGCACAATAACCTGTCTGCTGTCAGGGATGAAGGGGACACAGTAACCTGTCTGCTGTCAGGGATGAAGGTGGCACAGTAACCTGTCTACTGTCGGGGATGAAGGTGACACAGTAACCTGTCTGATGTCAAGGATGAATGTGGCACAATAACCTGTCTGCTGTCAGGGATGAAGGGGACACAGTAACCTGTCTGCTGTCAGGGATGAAGGTGGCACAGTAACCTGTCTACTGTCTGGGATGAAGGTGACACAGTAACCTGTCTGATGTCAGGGATGAAGGTGGCACAGTAACCTGTCTGCTGTCAGGGATGAAGGTGGCACAGTAACCTGTCCACTGTCAGGGATGAAGGTGACACAGTAACCTGTCTGCTGTCAAGAATGAAGGTGGTACAGTAACCTGTCTGCAGTCAAGGATGAAGCTGGCACAGTAACCTGTCTGCTGTCAAGGATGAAGGTGGCACAGTAACCTGTCTGCTGTCAGGGATGAAGGGGACACAGTAACCTGTCTGCTGTCAGGGATGAAGGTGGCACAGTAACCTGTCTACTGTCGGGGATGAAGGTGGTACAGTAACCGGTCTGATGTTAAGGATGAAGGTGGCACAGTAACCTGTCTGCTATCAAGGATGAAGCTGGCACAGTAACCTGTCTGCTGTCAAGGATGAATGTGGCACAGTAACCTGTCTGCTGTCAGGGATGAAGGGGACACAGTAACCTGTCTGCTGTCAGGGATGAAGGTGGCACAGTAACCTGTCTACTGTCGGGGATGAAGGTGACACAGTGACCTGTCTGATGTCAGGGATGAAGGTGGCACAGTAACCTGTCTGCTGTCAGGGATGAATGTGGCACAATAACCTGTCTGCTGTCAGGGATGAAGGGGACACAGTAACCTGTCTGCTGTCAGGGATGAAGGGGACACAGTAACCTGTCTGCTGTCAGTGATGAAGGTGGCACAGTAACCTGTCCACTGTCAGGGATGAAGGTGACACAGTAACCTGTCTGATGTGAAGAATGAAGGTGGTACAGTAACCAGTCTGATGTCAAGGATGAAGGTGGCACAGTAACCTGTCTGCAGTCAAGGATGAAGGTAGCACAGTAACCTGTCTGCTGTCAAGGATGAAGGTGTCACAGTAACCTGTCTGCTGTCAAGGATGAAGATGGCACAGTACCCTGTCTGATGTCAGGGATGAAGGTGGCACAGTAACATGTCTGCTGTCAAGGATGAAGGTGGCACAGTAACCTGTCTAATGCCAGGGATCAAGGGGACAGTAATTTATCTGCAGTCATGGGTGAGGGTGACACAATAACCTGTCTGCTGTCAGGATGAGGGTGGCACAGTTCCCTGTCTAATGTCAGGGATGAAGGTGGCACAGTAACATGTCTGCTGTCAAGGATGAACGTGGCACAGTAACCTGTCTGATGTCAGGGATGAAGGTGGCACAGTAACGTGTCTGCTGTCAGGGATGAAGGTGGCACAATAACCTGTCCACTGTCAGGGATGAAGGTGACACAGTAACCTGTCTGCTGTCAAAAATGAAGGTGGTACAGTAACCAGTCTGATGTCAAGGATGAAGGTGGCACAGTAACCTGTCTAATGCCAGGGATCAAAGCGACAGTAATTTATCTGCAGTCATGGGTGAGGTTGACACAATAACCTGTCTGCTGTCAGGATGAGGGTGGCACAGTTCCCTGTCTAATGTCAGGGATGAAGGTGGCACAGTAACATGTCTGCTGTCAAGGATGAACGTGGCACAGTAACCTGTCTGCTGTCAAGGATGAATATGGCACAGTACTATGTCTTCTGTCGGGGATGAAGGTGACACGGTGCCCTGTCTGCTGACAGTGATGAAGGTGACACGGTACCCTGTCTGCTGTCAAGAATGATGGTGGTACAGTAACCGGTCTGATGTTAAGGAGGAAGGTGGCACAGTAACCTGTCTGCTGTCAAGGATGAAGCTGGCACAGTAACCTGTCTGCTGTCAAGGATGAATGTGGCACAATAACCTGTCTGCTGTCAGGGATGAAGGGGACACAGTAACCTGTCTGCTGTCAGGGATGAAGGTGGCACAGTAAGCTGTCTACTCTCAGGGATGAAGGTGAAACAGTAACCTGTCTGATGTCAGGGATGAAGGTGGCACAGTAACGTGTCTGCTGTCAGGGATGAAGGTAGCACAGTAACCTGTCCACTGTCAGGGATGAAGGTGACACAGTAACCTGTCTGCTGTCAAGAATGAAGGTGGTACAGTAACCAGTCTGATGTCAAGGATGAAGGTGGCACAGTAACCTGTTTGCTGTCAAGGATGAAGGTGGCACAGTAACCTGTCTGCTATCAGGGATGAAGGTGGCACAGTAACCTGTCAGCTGCCAGGGATGAAGGTGGCCCAGTAACCTGTCTACTGTCAGGGATCAAGGCGACAGTAACTTGTCTGCTGGCATGGATGAAGGTGACACAATAACCTGTCTGATTTCAGGGATGAGGGTGGCACAGTAACCTGTCTGATGTCAGGGATGAAGGTGACTCGGTATCCTGTCTGCTGTCAGGAATGAGGGTGGCACAGTAACCTGTCTGATGTTAGGGATGAAGGTGACTCGGTACCCTGTCTGCTGTCAGGGATGAGGGTGGCACAGTAACCTGTCTGATGTCAGGGATGAAGGTGACACGGTACCCTGTCTGCTGTCAGGGATGAAGGTGACACGGTACCCTGTCTGCTGTCAAGAATGAAGGTGGTACAGTAACCGGTCTGATGTTAAGGATGAAGGTGGCACAGTAACCTGTCTGCTATCAAGGATGAAGCTGGCACAGTAACCTGTCTGCTGTCAAGGATGAATGTGGCACAGTAACCTGTCTGCTGTCAGGGATGAAGGGGACACAGTAACCTGTCTGCTGTCAGGGATGAAGGTGGCACAGTAACCTGTCTACTGTCGGGGATGAAGGTGACACAGTGACCTGTCTGATGTCAGGGATGAAGGTGGCACAGTAACCTGTCTGCTGTCAGGGATGAATGTGGCACAATAACCTGTCTGCTGTCAGGGATGAAGGGGACACAGTAACCTGTCTGCTGTCAGGGATGAAGGGGACACAGTAACCTGTCTGCTGTCAGTGATGAAGGTGGCACAGTAACCTGTCCACTGTCAGGGATGAAGGTGACACAGTAACCTGTCTGATGTGAAGAATGAAGGTGGTACAGTAACCAGTCTGATGTCAAGGATGAAGGTGGCACAGTAACCTGTCTGCAGTCAAGGATGAATCTGGCACAGTAACCTGTCTGCTGTCAAGGATGAATGTGGCACAATAACCTGTCTGCTGTCAGGGATGAAGGGGACACAGTAACCTGTCTGCTGTCAGGGATGAAGGTGGCACAGTAACCTGTCTACTGTCGGGGATGAAGGTGACACAGTAACCTGTCTGATGTCAAGGATGAATGTGGCACAATAACCTGTCTGCTGTCAGGGATGAAGGGGACACAGTAACCTGTCTGCTGTCAGGGATGAAGGTGGCACAGTAACCTGTCTACTGTCTGGGATGAAGGTGACACAGTAACCTGTCTGATGTCAGGGATGAAGGTGGCACAGTAACCTGTCTGCTGTCAGGGATGAAGGTGGCACAGTAACCTGTCCACTGTCAGGGATGAAGGTGACACAGTAACCTGTCTGCTGTCAAGAATGAAGGTGGTACAGTAACCTGTCTGCAGTCAAGGATGAAGCTGGCACAGTAACCTGTCTGCTGTCAAGGATGAAGGTGGCACAGTAACCTGTCTGCTATCAGGGATGAAGGTGACACAGTAACCTGTCTGCTGTCAGGGATGAAGGTGACACAGTAACCTGTCTGCTGTCAGGGATGAAGGTGGCACAGTAACCTGCCTACTGCCAGGGATCAAGGCGACAGTAACTTGTCTGCTGTCATGGGTGAAGGTGACACAATAACCTGTCTGATGTCAGCGATGAGGGTGGCACATTAACCTGTCTGATGTTAGGGATGGAGGTGACACGGTACCCTGTCTGCTGTCAGGGATGAGGGTGACACGGTACCCTGCCTGCTGTCAAGAATGAAGGTGGTATAGTAACCGGTCTGATGATAAGGATGAAGGTGGCACAGTAACCTGTCTGCTGTCAAGGATGAAGGTAGCACAGTAACCTGTCTGCTGTCAAGGATGAAGGTGTCACAGTAACCTGTCTGCTGTCAAGGATGAAGATGGCACAGTACCCTGTCTGATGTCAGGGATGAAGGTGGCACAGTAACATGTCTGCTGTCAAGGATGAAGGTGGCACAGTAACCTGTCTAATGCCAGGGATCAAGGGGACAGTAATTTATCTGCAGTCATGGGTGAGGGTGACACAATAACCTGTCTGCTGTCAGGATGAGGGTGGCACAGTTCCCTGTCTAATGTCAGGGATGAAGGTGGCACAGTAACATGTCTGCTGTCAAGGATGAACGTGGCACAGTAACCTGTCTGATGTCAGGGATGAAGGTGGCACAGTAACGTGTCTGCTGTCAGGGATGAAGGTGGCACAATAACCTGTCCACTGTCAGGGATGAAGGTGACACAGTAACCTGTCTGCTGTCAAAAATGAAGGTGGTACAGTAACCAGTCTGATGTCAAGGATGAAGGTGGCACAGTAACCTGTCTAATGCCAGGGATCAAAGCGACAGTAATTTATCTGCAGTCATGGGTGAGGGTGACACAATAACCTGTCTGCTGTCAGGATGAGGGTGGCACAGTTCCCTGTCTAATGTCAGGGATGAAGGTGGCACAGTAACATGTCTGCTGTCAAGGATGAACGTGGCACAGTAACCTGTCTGCTGTCAAGGATGAATATGGCACAGTACTATGTCTTCTGTCGGGGATGAAGGTGACACGGTGCCCTGTCTGCTGACAGGGATGAAGGTGACACGGTACCCTGTCTGCTGTCAAGAATGATGGTGGTACAGTAACCGGTCTGATGTTAAGGAGGAAGGTGGCACAGTAACCTGTCTGCTGTCAAGGATGAAGCTGGCACAGTAACCTGTCTGCTGTCAAGGATGAATGTGGCACAATAACCTGTCTGCTGTCAGGGATGAAGGGGACACAGTAACCTGTCTGCTGTCAGGGATGAAGGTGGCACAGTAACCTGTCTACTCTCAGGGATGAAGGTGAAACAGTAACCTGTCTGATGTCAGGGATGAAGGTGGCACAGTAACGTGTCTGCTGTCAGGGATGAAGGTAGCACAGTAACCTGTCCACTGTCAGGGATGAAGGTGACACAGTAACCTGTCTGCTGTCAAGAATGAAGGTGGTACAGTAACCAGTCTGATGTCAAGGATGAAGGTGGCACAGTAACCTGTCTGCAGTCAAGGATGAAGGTGGCACAGTAACCTGTCTGCTATCAGGGATGAAGGTGGCACAGTAACCTGTCAGCTGCCAGGGATGAAGGTGGCCCAGTAACCTGTCTACTGTCAGGGATCAAGGCGACAGTAACTTGTCTGCTGGCATGGATGAAGGTGACACAATAACCTGTCTGATTTCAGGGATGAGGGTGGCACAGTAACCTGTCTGATGTCAGGGATGAAGGTGACTCGGTATCCTGTCTGCTGTCAGGAATGAGGGTGGCACAGTAACCTGTCTGATGTTAGGGATGAAGGTGACTCGGTACCCTGTCTGCTGTCAGGGATGAGGGTGGCACAGTAACCTGTCTGATGTCAGGGATGAAGGTGACACGGTACCCTGTCTGCTGTCAGGGATGAAGGTGACACGGTACCCTGTCTGCTGTCAAGAATGAAGGTGGTACAGTAACCGGTCTGATGTTAAGGATGAAGGTGGCACAGTAACCTGTCTGCTGTCAAGGATGAAGCTGGCACAGTAACCTGTCTGCTGTCAAGGATGAATGTGGCACAGTAACCTGTCTGCTGTCAGGGATGAAGGGGACACAGTAACCTGTCTGCTGTCAGGGATGAAGGTGGCACAGTAACCTGTCTACTGTCGGGGATGAAGGTGACACAGTGACCTGTCTGATGTCAGGGATGAAGGTGGCACAGTAACCTGTCTGCTGTCAGGGATGAATGTGGCACAATAACCTGTCTGCTGTCAGGGATGAAGGGGACACAGTAACCTGTCTGCTGTCACGGATGAAGGGGACACAGTAACCTGTCTGCTGTCAGTGATGAAGGTGGCACAGTAACCTGTCCACTGTCAGGGATGAAGGTGACACAGTAACCTGTCTGATGTGAAGAATGAAGGTGGTACAGTAACCAGTCTGATGTTAAGGATGAAGGTGCCACAGTAACCTGTCTGCTGTCAAGGATGAAGGTGTCACAGTAACCTGTCTGCTGTCAAGGATGAAGGTGGCACAGTAACCTGTCTGCTGTCAAGGATGAAGATGGCACAGTACCCTGTCTGATGTCAGGGATGAAGGTGGCACAGTAACATGTCTGCTGTCAAGGATGAAGGTGGCACAGTAACCTGTATACTGCCAGGGATCAAGGCGACAGTAACTTGTCTGCAGTCATGGGTGAAGGTGACACAATAACCTGTCTGATGTCAGGATGAGGGTGGCACAGTACCCTGTCTGATGTCAGGGATGAAGGTGGCACAGTAACATGTCTGCTGTCAAGGATGAACGTGGCAGAGTAACCTGTCTGCTGTCAAGGATGAATGTGGCACACTAACCTGTCTGCTGTCAAGGATGAACATGGCACAGTACTCTGTCTTCTGTCGGGGATGAAGGTGACACGGTGCCCTGTCTGCTGACAGGGATGAAGCTGGCACAGTAACCTGTCTGCTGTCAAGGATGAATGTGGCACAATAACCTGTCTGCTGTCAGGGATGAAGGGGACACAGTAACCTGTCTGCTGTCAGGGATGAAGGTGGCACAGTAACCTGTCTACTCTCAGGGATGAAGGTGACACAGTAACCTGTCTGATGTCAGGGATGAAGGTGGCACAGTAACCTGTATGCTGTCAAGAATGAAGGTGGCACAGTAACCTGTCTGCTATCAGGGATGAAGGTGACACAGTAACCTGTCTGCTGTCAGGGATGAAGGTGGCACAGTAACCTGTCTACTGTCAGGGATGAAAGTGACACAGTAACCTGTCTACTGCCAGGGATCAAGGCGACAGTAACTTGTCTGCTGTCATGGGTGAGGGTGACACAATAACCTGTCTGATGTCAGGGATGAGGGTGGCACAGTAACCTGTCTGATGTCAGGGATGGAGGTGACACGGTACCCTGTCTGCTGTCAGGGATGAGGGTGACACGGTACCCTGCCTGCTGTCAAGAATGAAGGTGGTACAGTAACCAGTCTGATGTCAAGGATGAAGGTGGCACAGTAACCTGTCTGCTGTCAAGGATGAAGGTGGCACAGTAACCTGTCTGCTATCAGGGATGAAGGTGACACAGTAACCTGTCTGCTGTCAGGAATGAAGGTGGCACAGTAACCTGTCTACTGTCAGGGATGAAAGTGACACAGTAACCTGTCTGATGGCAGGGATGGAGGTGGCACAGTAACCTGTCTGCTGTCAGTGATGAAGGGGGCACAGTAACCTGTCTACTGCCAGGGATCAAGGCGACAGTAACTTGTCTGCTGTCATGGGTGAAGGTGACACAATAACCTGTCTGATGTCAGGGATGAGGGTGGCACAGTAACCTGTCTGATGGCAGGGATGAAGGTGACACGGTACCCTGTCTGCTGTCAGGGATGAAGGTGACACGGTACCCTGTCTGCTGTCAAGAATGAAGGTGGTACAGTAACCTGTCTGATGTTAAGGATGAAGGTGGCAGAGTAACCTGTCTGCTGTCAAGGATGAATCTGGCACAGTAACCTGTCTGCTGTCAAGGATGAATGTGGCACAATAACCTGTCTGCTGTCAGGGATGAAGGGGACACAGTAACCTGTCTGCTGTCAGGGATGAAGGTGGCACAGTAACCTGTCTACTGTCGGGGATGAAGGTGACACAGTAACCTGTCTGATGTCAAGGATGAATGTGGCACAATAACCTGTCTGCTGTCAGGGATGAAGGGGACACAGTAACCTGTCTGCTGTCAGGGATGAAGGTGGCACAGTAACCTGTCTACTGTCTGGGATGAAGGTGACACAGTAACCTGTCTGATGTCAGGGATGAAGGTGGCACAGTAACCTGTCTGCTGTCAGGGATGAAGGTGGCACAGTAACCTGTCCACGGTCAGGGATGAAGGTGACACAGTAACCTGTCTGATGTCAGGGATGAAGGTGGCACAGTAACGTGTCTGCTGTCAGGGATGAAGGTGGCACAATAACCTGTCCACTGTCAGGGATGAAGGTGACACAGTAACCTGTCTGCTGTCAAAAATGAAGGTGGTACAGTAACCAGTCTGATGTCAAGGATGAAGGTGGCACAGTAACCTGTCTAATGCCAGGGATCAAAGCGACAGTAATTTATCTGCAGTCATGGGTGAGGGTGACACAATAACCTGTCTGCTGTCAGGATGAGGGTGGCACAGTTCCCTGTCTAATGTCAGGGATGAAGGTGGCACAGTAACATGTCTGCTGTCAAGGATGAACGTGGCACAGTAACCTGTCTGCTGTCAAGGATGAATATGGCACAGTACTATGTCTTCTGTCGGGGATGAAGGTGACACGGTGCCCTGTCTGCTGACAGGGATGAAGGTGACACGGTACCCTGTCTGCTGTCAAGAATGATGGTGGTACAGTAACCGGTCTGATGTTAAGGAGGAAGGTGGCACAGTAACCTGTCTGCTGTCAAGGATGAAGCTGGCACAGTAACCTGTCTGCTGTCAAGGATGAATGTGGCACAATAACCTGTCTGCTGTCAGGGATGAAGGGGACACAGTAACCTGTCTGCTGTCAGGGATGAAGGTGGCACAGTAAGCTGTCTACTCTCAGGGATGAAGGTGAAACAGTAACCTGTCTGATGTCAGGGATGAAGGTGGCACAGTAACGTGTCTGCTGTCAGGGATGAAGGTAGCACAGTAACCTGTCCACTGTCAGGGATGAAGGTGACACAGTAACCTGTCTGCTGTCAAGAATGAAGGTGGTACAGTAACCAGTCTGATGTCAAGGATGAAGGTGGCACAGTAACCTGTTTGCTGTCAAGGATGAAGGTGGCACAGTAACCTGTCTGCTATCAGGGATGAAGGTGGCACAGTAACCTGTCAGCTGCCAGGGATGAAGGTGGCCCAGTAACCTGTCTACTGTCAGGGATCAAGGCGACAGTAACTTGTCTGCTGGCATGGATGAAGGTGACACAATAACCTGTCTGATTTCAGGGATGAGGGTGGCACAGTAACCTGTCTGATGTCAGGGATGAAGGTGACTCGGTATCCTGTCTGCTGTCAGGAATGAGGGTGGCACAGTAACCTGTCTGATGTTAGGGATGAAGGTGACTCGGTACCCTGTCTGCTGTCAGGGATGAGGGTGGCACAGTAACCTGTCTGATGTCAGGGATGAAGGTGACACGGTACCCTGTCTGCTGTCAGGGATGAAGGTGACACGGTACCCTGTCTGCTGTCAAGAATGAAGGTGGTACAGTAACCGGTCTGATGTTAAGGATGAAGGTGGCACAGTAACCTGTCTGCTATCAAGGATGAAGCTGGCACAGTAACCTGTCTGCTGTCAAGGATGAATGTGGCACAGTAACCTGTCTGCTGTCAGGGATGAAGGGGACACAGTAACCTGTCTGCTGTCAGGGATGAAGGTGGCACAGTAACCTGTCTACTGTCGGGGATGAAGGTGACACAGTGACCTGTCTGATGTCAGGGATGAAGGTGGCACAGTAACCTGTCTGCTGTCAGGGATGAATGTGGCACAATAACCTGTCTGCTGTCAGGGATGAAGGGGACACAGTAACCTGTCTGCTGTCAGGGATGAAGGGGACACAGTAACCTGTCTGCTGTCAGTGATGAAGGTGGCACAGTAACCTGTCCACTGTCAGGGATGAAGGTGACACAGTAACCTGTCTGATGTGAAGAATGAAGGTGGTACAGTAACCAGTCTGATGTCAAGGATGAAGGTGGCACAGTAACCTGTCTGCAGTCAAGGATGAAGCTGGCACAGTAACCGGTCTGATGTTAAGGATGAAGGTGCCACAGTAACCTGTCTGCTGTCAAGGATGAAGGTGTCACAGTAACCTGTCTGCTGTCAAGGATGAAGGTGGCACAGTAACCTGTCTGCTGTCAAGGATGAAGATGGCACAGTACCCTGTCTGATGTCAGGGATGAAGGTGGCACAGTAACATGTCTGCTGTCAAGGATGAAGGTGGCACAGTAACCTGTATACTGCCAGGGATCAAGGCGACAGTAACTTGTCTGCAGTCATGGGTGAAGGTGACACAATAACCTGTCTGATGTCAGGATGAGGGTGGCACAGTACCCTGTCTGATGTCAGGGATGAAGGTGGCACAGTAACATGTCTGCTGTCAAGGATGAACGTGGCAGAGTAACCTGTCAGCTGTCAAGGATGAATGTGGCACACTAACCTGTCTGCTGTCAAGGATGAACATGGCACAGTACTCTGTCTTCTGTCGGGGATGAAGGTGACACGGTGCCCTGTCTGCTGACAGGGATGAAGCTGGCACAGTAACCTGTCTGCTGTCAAGGATGAATGTGGCACAATAACCTGTCTGCTGTCAGGGATGAAGGGGACACAGTAACCTGTCTGCTGTCAGGGATGAAGGTGGCACAGTAACCTGTCTACTCTCAGGGATGAAGGTGACACAGTAACCTGTCTGATGTCAGGGATGAAGGTGGCACAGTAACCTGTATGCTGTCAAGAATGAAGGTGGCACAGTAACCTGTCTGCTATCAGGGATGAAGGTGACACAGTAACCTGTCTGCTGTCAGGGATGAAGGTGGCACAGTAACCTGTCTACTGTCAGGGATGAAAGTGACACAGTAACCTGTCTACTGCCAGGGATCAAGGCGACAGTAACTTGTCTGCTGTCATGGGTGAGGGTGACACAATAACCTGTCTGATGTCAGGGATGAGGGTGGCACAGTAACCTGTCTGATGTCAGGGATGGAGGTGACACGGTACCCTGTCTGCTGTCAGGGATGAGGGTGACACGGTACCCTGCCTGCTGTCAAGAATGAAGGTGGTACAGTAACCGGTCTGATGTTAAGGATGAACGTGGCACAGTAACCTGTCTGCTGTCAAGGATGAATGTGGCACACTAACCTGTCTGCTGTCAAGGATGAAGATGGCACAGTACTCTGTCTTCTGTCGGGGATGAAGGTGACACGGTACCCTGTCTGCTGTCAAGAATGATGGTGGTACAGTAACCGGTCTGATGTTAAGGATGAAGGTGACACGGTAACCTGTTTGCTGTCATGAATGAAGGTGTCACAGTAACCGGTCTGATGTTAAGAATGACGGTGGCACAGTAACCGGTCTGATGTTAAGGATGAAGGTAGCACAGTAACTTGTCTGCTGTCAAGGATGAAGCTGGCACAGAACCCTGTCTGATGTCAGGGATGAGGGTGGCACAGGAACATGTCTGTTGTCAGGGATGAAGGTGACACACTAACCTGTCTGATGTCAGGGATGAGGGTGGCACAGGAACATGTCCGCTGTCAGGGATGAAGGTAACACAATAACCTGCTTGATGTCAGGAATGAAGGTGGTACAGGACCATGTCTGCTGTCAGTCCGTATTCTTTACAGATTAACTACTCAGTCTGTATTCTTTACAGATTAACTACTCAGTCTGTATTCTTTGCAGATTAACTACTCAGTCTGTATTCTTTACAGATTAACTACTCCGTCTGTATTATTTACAGATTAACTACTCAGTCTGTATTCTTTACAGATTAACTACTCAGTCTGTATTCTTTGCAGATTAACTACTCAGTCTGTATTCTTTACAGATTAACTACTCAGTCTGTATTATTTACAGATTAACTACTCAGTTATTGTCAGTAAATCTGCTTATCTTACTGTGGAGAAACATCGTTAGTTTCTGTAATAGTTTGAGTTATCCTCCACCTTTCAGTGTAAGAATGTGTTAGCGACCCCACTGGCAATACGCAATGGTTTGAATTAGATGGTGCATAAACCACCGGCTTGCAACGCGGACACATTTTCTGTTATTGTTACACAACTTTATATTTGCTTAGGATATTTTGATGAACCTCTATGGGAATGGACGCGGCCGTTTCTTTCACTCAGCCCGTTTTGACTATGTGCCCGTTCGTAGGCGCGTGCAATCTTTGGGTTTTAGGTCAATAACTTTAATTTTATTAAAGTTTGCTTCGAGTACATTGATGAACCTTTATGGTAGTGTTGGTTATGTGTTAGAGAGATGCAGGTACGTCTTGCTAAGCATGTTTTCATCCAACTGTCTTGCCAACAACCAAAATCGCTGCTGTTGTACGTGGGTGCGTGCGTAAGTGCATGCGTGCGTGCGTGCGTGTGTCTGCGTGTGTGTGCGTTCGAGCGTGTGAGCGCCCATGCGTGCGTGCGTCCGTGCTTTTAATATCTTGTGATTTTGGCACGGTCAATTTAATTTTGACACATAGTTACCATTTTTATGGTTATTACAGCAGACGAATATGACAAATAAACTTTCGTCAGGCTTATAGCCAAACAACGTGCCAGCCCAGCACAGGGTGTTGCCCAACTGACACACAATGACAAAGTGTTAACAGATCCTTTT
>CM067366.1:3400587-3408087 GCA_034401795.1 Chaetoderma sp. LZ-2023a
TTTAGATCAATAATGCCACAATTAATTTGTATAAAATGCTTGTTAAATTTGGTTAACTTTAAAATTGGTTATACAAATATTGTGTAATAATGTTTATATTAATAATGTGTAATGTGTAATGTGGTTATATTGTCTTTGTCTATAATGCTGTCACCGATGTTGATAACAAGAATGTCTACACCAATAATATTCATATTATAGCACTGATGATAACAATAAGCTTGGTATGAATACTACTACTACTACTACTACTACTACTACTACTACTACTACTACTACTACTACTACTACTACTACTACTACTACTACTACTACTACTACTAATAATAATAATAATAATAATAATAATAATAATAATAATAATATCTTTTAATGGTAAATCTCACTCAGACGTGTACAAATTTACTATTATTTTGTAATTCCCATATGTCACATTGTGACATGGGAGTACTTTAATAAACTTGAAACTTGAAACTTGAAACTTGAAACTTTAGCTAAGCTCCACCCACTCTTCGCCCGTGTGGAGATCGATCGATCACCATCAATTTCCAGAAAACTATACTATACTATGGCAGAAATAGCATCCACTCAAATTAGTTACAACATATTCAACAGTATGGTTATTAAACAGTAAAGACACAATCACGCTTAGTCCGTCATTAATTAAGTGTTCGTGACGAACCGAACTACGTCATTCATGCCGTAATTGATGATAACTTCAACCTACATGTCACGTTGTTGACTATGACGTCATATGATTGATGGATAAACTGAAATCCTCCATTATTTATTATATGTGATTGCGGTAGCTGATTGCTGGTGAATAGTAATATTTGTATCCAATACAATTTTATCATTAAATCTGTATGCCTGTTGATTTTCTGCAGACTACATTCTCCATGTGGTTTAACTGTTGAGATAATGAAAATTTTGAAAATAATTTGATTGAAAATTGTTGTTGGCTAAGCCACCAGCAACTTTCAGTCAATTTGTTTTCAAAATAGAGTTATCGCTCATTGAAATTATTGTCTGGTAGTTTGCAGCAGCCATATGCCTACAGCTAGTAAGCCGCCGCCAATAGCCCCCCCCCCCCCCTACAAGTGTTTTCCAGATCGAAAAACACTATATGGACATTTGCAAATGTAAAAAGATTTAACATGGTCTTGATTCTCCAGCGAAGTTCCTGTTTGAGTATCCCCCCCACCCACCCCCGATACCCAACGAAAATGTCAGCATTTAATTGCCTATATTTTCAATCCAGTTATGTCGTCAGAATTATCGTAATTTTCATGAATAAATAATCCAAAAATGGCGGTTTTGAAATAGAAACTGTCGGCATCCTCCCTAGCATCACATATTTGTATTAATTGTTCGCTTGATTCTACAGCACTGGAAGAAACTTCTGGAGGTTTTGGATGAAATACAAGCGGATGAAATCCTAGAGAACAGCGCTGATAACGAAACATGGGGTGTTCATTTGAATTCATCTTCTGATGCTAACTCGCAGGTCAGTCAGTACAAGATAGGCATCAAAGAACGAATACAACCAGTGGGATGCAATTTAACAGTGAGCTGTTGAATATTTTGAAACTAATTTGAGAAGAAGTTGATGCTGCCATAGTCAGCAACAGCTCCAAGACAAATTAGTTTCAAAATATTCAACACATTATTTAGCAAATTGTAATTAGTTTTCCGAGTTTGTCCTTTTTGATTTTTCATGGTTAAAATTAATATACCTATTTGATCTGAACACAGATGACGTAAAAAAAACAATGGTTAATTATTATGGATGGATCCTATCTGTCACTCAAGTATATGACGTCATAATCAATTACGTCAATTGTTAGCTGACAGCACAATCATAATGACGTAAAGCTCCGTTATGAAGACTGAAAGGTCCGTCGCTAGTGTACGAAATGTACAACTTAATTAGCGTTCTGTTCAGTATTTTGAAACTAATTTGACTGGGAGTCGCTGTTGCAATGTGCAACAACAGCCAGCAGTCAAATTAGCTGCAAAATATTACACAGCTTACCTGTATAGTTACCTTGATATTTTGATTCTGAGAATTCAGGTTTCAAAGTTACAAATCGGTTCCATTACACGGACGCAGTGGGCGGAACGGGGCTAGAAATGGGCGGGGCATCACTAGCTATCGCTTCCTCCATTGGCTATTAAATGTTGGATTGTCATACTTTATTAGACGTATTGGTATTCTTTCTGTATTAACTGATGCACATTTTGAAGCATACGTTCTTGAAAGCCGTTTCTATCTGTATGTATATATGGGACTGCGACAGCTTTCAGCAGCACTGATTTGAAAATAAACACCAGTTCGGCTACTAAGCAATCAAACGCCCATTTACAGACCAAAAGCATGGTATTTGTTTTTAGTTTGCCATTAGAATAACGGTCACGGTTATCGAGCCACTCATTATATATGTACGATTACTGTATTCTGCGGCTGTAGTAGTAGAAACATCCTACAGCTGCAATCAGTCCTTCTTCGCTTTTTCCCACTGTGTCTTGTCTTCAGCCAAAATCTTTACCCTCCTCAAGTCCATTCTTGATTTGACTCATTCCAAAATTGAAAAGAGCCTTATTTCTCGGTATACAAATAGACATTTCTCAAGACCACTACCGAATCCGTTTTGGCCGTATTGAGCGTTAAAGGGTTAAAATTAATTCTAAGCTGATGTATGTACACTATTAGAAATTAGATCACGTCTCTTTCCTTTCAACAGAACGTCACCAATGTTGGGAATATGACGAGACAGGGATTAGAGAACGCAGGCGATGTTAAGGGGGTTGATATAACCAGTCTGATAAATGGTGAGTGTTTCATCACGCGAAAGCTTAGCGATGATTGTTTTACAGCAGCCATTGATGTATGATTTGGAGACAAATGCACTATTTACATCAATATATACATCACATGTCCATACTCACACCCGAATGCTTAAAATTAAACTGCTTAAACTAGCATAGTTTTGGAGGCCTTAAATTGCGTACCTCGACATCATGACACGAAATAACATATGAGGATTGCATTCCGTATAAAGTAATATAATTTTTGGGTTGCTACGTTGAATCATGGATATTTAAGCACGCTCTCTAATTCAATTTCACAATTAACAATTATATTAATTTATAGCGAATGAAATCACTATATGTTAACATCTATATCGCTTCATTATAGTAATGTACATAATTTAACGCTTTCATGACGAAGCCGGCCCAAACCGGCCTCTTCAGTCGTTTTGAGGAATGCTCATTTTTAGGCCAATTTTTAGGCCAAAAGGAGACTATCTTTGATAACCGAGCCAGTCCTTCCAGTGGTAAATCATAAAAAATAGCTTTCTCTTGTCCTGCAAATGGGCATTCAATAAATCAATTTTAAACCCTTGTGACCGAATTTAGCCATTAACGGGTTAAGTATCCGAAAGCGTACAATTTTATTCATTTTACTTTCAAGCATTCTGGTGTGAATCATTCACGGTGAATGCGGCCCTTTAACATTAATCACAAACAACCACAGACATAGACATAACACAGGCAATAAATGATGGGTATTGTTTTTACAATATTCTGATTTCAAACTACGAATCATTAATCTTTATATAGTAATATCAATCTTAAATTATGTTTTATCTTTATAATTAACTCATTACGTCATCTTTTAACAGCTCGTCTATCGTGTAACTTTGACCAGCTGGCCTCGTGTCCATTTTCTCAGGACACTGGCGATTCCACGGACTGGACTGTCGGCGAGGTAACAACATTAATTATTACAACAATTCTATGCCGGTAGCAAAAGAAAAATAGTTCCTTAATACGGTGTTCATAGACAGAATCCGTAATGTTTCGGCTATTATTAGTCAGGATTACTTCAAACACAATTTTCAGAGACACGCTGTGAAGAGTCCCGTTTCAATGATATCGTGAACGAATGCTTCTTCATAGAAGTAACGTGTTTACGTGCTGACGTTACAATTCTCTTTACCAGACCTCTGTAGTGGTGTTGGTGCGGTGGGTGTCCATAATTTGCATGCCAAGAGAAGACTATTTTTGAAAATATACGACTGGAATGACTGGCTCGATAACCGAGCCAGTCGTTCCAGCAGTAATTTTTTCAGAAATAGTCTTCTCTTGGCCTGCAAGTGGACATTCAATACGAACATATTTTAACTTCTTGAACAAATTTAGTCATTAAAATGTTAAAGGTATAGTTTTTGAATACAAATGCATGGAAAATAGAGTCTGAATACGAAGCGATCACCAGATGATATTTGGTGCAATACGGGGCTTCATTTTGATCAACTGCCTTAAAGGACGACCATCGTTTTGAAGACAAAAACATGAGGTATCTAGACGAGATTTTTAGTTGAGTGAATATTGCTTGATCCTATGTGAATATAGAGGTGTTCAACCTGTCAATCAACCAGCTGACGTCATAGTCTTGTTAGCTGACGTCACAATCAAAATAACGTAGCGGCGTTATGAAAATCGAAAAGTCCGTACCGAAAATGTACGAATTGCATATATCTTTGATGAATTTACAATTTACAATTTTTGATGAATTTATGATGGTCAACATTTTGTTGAATATTTTAAAACTAATTAAACTGAGAGCTGTTGCTGACGTTGGCAGCAACAACTCCCAGTAAAATAAGTTTCAAAATATCCAACAGCTAACCTCTAAAATTATCTTGAAATTTGGATTCTGGGAATTTAAGGTTCAAAGTATAGGCCTATAGATCGATGCCAACTCACGCACAAAATGGCTAGAAATAGATCCCTGTATTGGGGCTAAAGGTTTGCCGCTTTTATAGATCCGGTTATAATGCCATTTGTATGGTAAGGTAAGGCCACAATATTCTTATGCAGTTCCTTAAAGTATGGCACCTGATGTTCTGTTTCAAAATGGCGCTAGCATCAACACAATTGACGTCAATGCCAGCTCGGCCAGAACTCCAAATATCCTGAACATAACAGTATAGTCGGTTAGGCTTGGTGCAGCTATTTGCCTTAAATAGCGAAAATATTGATCTTTGAATCAGGTAGTAACTATGCTACACATAGTAAATACTGGAAAATTAAAGTTGTGTGCAATACATCTTTTTCTGTAGGGTGCCACGCCCACTTATATGACTGGACCCAGTTCTGGACACGGAACCACAGGGAAGTACATTTACCTTGAAGCTATCGGACTTGTACCAGGGAATAACGCCATATTGTTCTCACCGATATTGACAGGTGAGATGAGAAAACTTACATTCATGTATATCAATCCACATGTGTTAAGAAACAATATGTATTTAGTGACTTCGGTATTTCTACAATCAGAAGTGGCCATGTTTAACCCTTTAACACTCATAGCAGCCAAAAATAACTGCTTCTGTAGTGTTCTTGAGAAATGACCATCTGCAGACCAAGAGAAGACTATTTTTGAAAATTTACCACTGGAATGACTGGCTCGATATCCGAGCCAGTCATTCCAGTAGCAAAATTGCAAAGATATTATTTTCTTGGTCTACAAATGGACATTTTCTATGAGAGGATTTAAATTTTCTTGAAAAGAATTCGAGGGTTAAAGTGTTAACATTATCACCTCTATCTAGGGATTCAATCAACTGACATCTGCTCACTCTTACCGCGCACACGCGAACAATCATGCACGAACGCACGCACGCACGCACACACACACACATGCACGCGCGCGCACACACACACACACCACACTCACGCACGCACGCACGCACGCACGCACGCACGCACGCACGTAATTTAACACCACGTATCACTTATTCTTGTCTTCAGCATCTACGAGGTGTGTCAAGTTCTCATATCACATGTACGGCTTACATACGGGCATTATGAAGGTGATGCTTGTGTACAGTAGAGCAAACATGGTGCCAATATGGGCCAGATCCGGCGACCAAGGCAACACCTGGCATACATCCGAAATGATAGTCACGGGATCTCAAGCATTCCAGGTAGGCAACAAAAACAACAACAACAACAACAACAACAACAACAACAACTAAAACAACAACAACAACAACAACAACAACAACAACTAAAACAACAACAACAACGACGACGACGACGACAAGCGACATTAGCGACGTAAGCGACGACGATAACGACAACGACGACGATAACGTCAGCGACGACGACGATGACGGCCTAAAAAGGAATAAGAAATGACATCACCCACATCGTGTATACAGAACCAGAGCAAACACGAGCCGAAAAACAGACAACAGTAATAGGTTACCAGCACACTTAAGATCGCTTTCGGCAGCGGCGTTGTCGTCTTCATCGTCGTCGTCATCGTCATTTATTTTAAGCAACAATATCAATATGTTACGAAACATAAACTCGATTTAACTTTTGGATCTGTTTATAACATCTATTTATTAAGTGCTTATAATTTAATAGGATTTGTCAGTTATCAACATAAAATTACAAATTATTCTTTCAGGTTGCTTTCGAGGCAATCCGAGGAAATGGATTTTTATCTGACATTGCTCTAGACGATATCAGTATCACCCCTGGTGTTTGCGGACAAGTGACCACACCCAAGACTACGACCACACCCACGGCCACAACATCCTCCAGTACTACAGTTAAACCAGGTGAGGGAACTGCAATATGTTGTGCAATGCCCTGTATGATCAATCATACACACACTTAAGTGAATAACCCTCAGTAGTCAAGAATAGCGCTTGCAAATAATGGTCAGAAGGAGTTAGATAGGCCCTACAGCGTTGATTCCGTTAATGTCGTTCCCAAAAGCTGTTATTGCTATCGACAGCAATCGCTTTCTCCGCTGGACCGCCAATATGGGGATCCATTGCTAGCTATGCCCCGCCCATTCCGAGCTATGCCCCGCCCATTCCTAGCTTTGGCCCACCAATTCCTATCTATGCCCCGCCCATTCCTAGCTATGCCTCGCCCATTCCTAGCTATGCCCCGCCCATTCCTAGCTAGGCATCGCCCATTCCGAGCTATGCCCCGCCCATTCCTAGCGTTGCCCCACCCATTCCTAGTTATGCCCCGCCCATCCCTAGCTATGCCTCACCCATTCCTAGCTATGCTCCGCCAATTCCTAGCTAAGCCCATTACTTGCTAAGATCCGGCCACTTTTTACGCGTATTGGAATCGCTTTATATACATAACCCTGAATTCCTAGAATCTAAATTTGAAGGCAGGCCTAACTATACACATAACCTATACTTATATCCTGTTCAATATTTCAAACCTAATTTGACTGGGGCTCTTGCTGCCTATTGTTTACAATAACTCTCAATCAAAATTAGCTTCAAAATATTCAACAGAATGCTTAGTACATTGTAAATCCATTAAACAACCATTCGTACACTTCACGTCGGACCTTTCAATTTTTGTGACGGAGCTATACGTCATTCTAATTGGGACGTCAGCCAACATGTGACGAAATTAATTATAACGTCAGATACTTGATTGACAAACTGG
>CM067366.1:3413087-3433087 GCA_034401795.1 Chaetoderma sp. LZ-2023a
CTTAAACACCATACCTGTATAATTAACTTGAAGTTCAGATTTCAAGTTTTCAAATCCGTTCCAAAACGCATGAAATCTTGGCTCGACATAGCTAGCAATGGGCTCAAAATGACCCCCTCAATTCTTAGCTGAATAAACGTCACCAAATCAACATTTATTGTATTTCACCTGTGGCATATATATAGATCAAAGATTGATAAACTAACAAGGCATTGTTTATCCAAAACCTCAACTTTGTATCAAATCTTTAAAAATTATTTCCCAGAGAGAGATTACCATAATAATGTCAAATTTCAATATTCTATATAAATATCATTATAACTCACTTTTTCTCATTTTTGTTTCAGATAATATTTTCCGGTTACGTGAATGGTTGGCAAGGAGACATCGCATTAGATGACGTAAAATTAACTCACGGGGCTTGCTGAATTTCTTAGTGCAGCGGCACTGAGAAATTATGTATTTTTATTTGAAAGTGCAGACAGATACGGCTATATTTCTTAATTCTATAAAATACACACTGTTTTCTGGATTTCGTATCATGGGTTACATTCTAGCAAGCGCATGCAATGTGTATATTTATAGACTGACTTTGTAAATTGTGTATATGTAGATATAATTATGTAAATATGTTTGAAATGCCTTTATTGGTAGTTGTTAAACAAATAAATAATTTAGTCTATAAGAAATGGAAGCTCGTGTTTTGATATTAGAAATAGCTGCTGTTAATAATTCAGTATTAGATTTAATACATATGTGGTCCATAATAACACGGATATTTGTTTGATCTGGTTAGGAGATAAATTATAAATTATAAATTGTCACCTAAATGAGACCTGCATCCATCTACGATCGCATTGCCCTCACGCGCAATGGATCTTTCCAGTTTATCCATCCACCATATGAGGTCATAATCAACGACGTGGCGTGTAGGATGACGTCATAATCAATGACATCACGAATGACGTAGATAAGTTCGTCACAAACGCATACTTGGTGCCGGGGTGCGTCGTTGTACGAATTGTATGTCTTTACTATTTAATAAAGATACAGCTAGGATGTTGAATATTTTGAAACTAATTTGACTGGGCGCTGTTGCTGCAATAGGCCGCAAGAGCACCCAGTAAAATTAGTTTCAAAATGTTCAACATCTTACCTGTATAGTATTCTGAAAATTGATAGTCAGGGAGTTCAGGGATCGATCGATCCCAAAACGAGCAATGTGTGGGTGGAGGTTAGCTAGAGATGGGCGGGGCATAGCTAAGACATGACAGGTTCATTCCGTCATCGTCGGACATCTTTAGCACACCTCGTAATGTGTCTGCGGATAGATTGCCATTAACATCTTCATCTTTCAAGTACTGTAAAAGTCCGTACAATGTTATAAAACACACCATGACATTATCATTGTTGTATCGCCGTCGTCAATTAGTTCCCTGATCATCTTGCTAGATGCATTAGAGAAACAACATTTTAGAAATTAAGCACATTTTCTAATGGATCTTGTGCTCTTTGAGAGACTATAATCTTAACCCAATATCCAATTGTCAAGTATGCAGTGTGGTCATATTTAATTTGACCCTATGGCATTGACACATTTCTAATTGCGTTGATCTCCAATTGTGTCATATGACCTTAGGCAACTATCGATTTGACCATAAGATAAATATCATATAAGGACATTGGCCCTTTGTCAATATCTGAATGCTATCCGGCCTCCACGACCGTACACCAATATCCAACCGAGGTTGTACATATAACATATGATTCACTTGCCACCAGATCTTGAACAATATGTAATTGGGCCATATGCATGTAGGTTGACCTCAGACTCAAATCAATCATAAACTGTCGTAATATGGTGTGCACTAAATCTGGTGTTTCTGCCTTCTTGTACTCCAGACTTATGGCCAAAACGAGTATACCGGTATGCACTTTGTGACCCCGTGACCTAGATAGCTGATGTTTCGTCCTGAAATTCATAGAAATTCTAGTCACTTATAACATGAATAGATGTGCCCAATTTGATAAATCTACATATTTGCGTTACTGATTTATGGCTAAGATGTGTATTTCTGGATGCACTTAATAATCCAGTAAACCAGATATTTGACCGTTTGACATCAGGCTTATTTTTGCTTAGCCATCTACAATATGAATAGATATGCCAAATTTGGTGATTCTACCTTCATGGACTCCGAAGATATCTGGCAGGCAGGCGGACAGACGGACAGGCAAGCAGGCAGGCAGGCAGGCAGGCAGGCAGGCAGGCAGGCAGGCAGGCAGGCAGGCAGGCAGGCAGGCAGGCAGGCAGGCAGACAGACAGACAGACAGACAGACAGACAGACAGGCAGGCAGGCAGGATGTTGCTGCCACGCCTAGTTAAATTAGTTTCAAAATTTTAACAGAATATATATTAAATAGTAAAGACATACAATTCGTGCTACAACGCATAGTCTGTATCCAATCATGCGGTCGTGACGTACTTATCTACGTCATTCATGACGTTATAATGACATCATTGATTATGATGTCACTCTACACGCCACATAGTTAATTATGGCGTAGTATGATGAATGGATAAAGTGGAAAGGTTTATTAAAGTGTCCATATTTTCATCTAGATCTGATCTTTCGCCGCTTCACTAGGTTGAAATGCGCATTCTAAGTAACGTGTTAAAAGGATATTTTACCCAGATCCAGATCCTCCTTATGTACGGCCTTGAAAATTACGTATGTTGGGAAGAATTGTAGTAAGCTTGTGCATCCGTTTTACTCAGAGAATCTATCTTACGACGATTCAAGGGATGGTACCCTTAACAGGCTACATACGCGGAGTTATGTACCTTGAACAGCTCGTATATCTCGTCACGGCATCATTTTTTCCTTCTCAATTTCCGACCTTGACTGGCGATGGATGAAGCATGTGGTATTACAACATGCTACTGTTATAGGGATATCTTAAAACCATTCATTCATTCATTCATCCAGCTATCAATCCATACATCCCTCCGTCCGTCCGCCCGTCCGTCTAGGCGTCTGTCCGTCCATCTAGGCGTCTATCTGTCCATTCTTCCGTCCATCCATCCGTCTGTCCGTCCATTCGCCAGTCCGCCTGACTGTCTGTCCTCTGTCTGCCCCCATCATCCGATTAATCCATTCGCCCATCCATCCGTCCGTCCGTCCGCCCGCTCGCCCGGCCGGCCATCCGTCCGTCGGTACACACGTCCGTCCGCCCATCCATCCACCCATCCATCCATCCATCGATCCACCCATTCATTCATTCATTCATTCATTCATTCATTCATTCATTCATCCATCCATCCGTCCGCCCGTACATCTATCCATCCATCCACCCACCCATTTATCACCCATCAATCCATCCATCCATCAATCCATCGATCCATCCATCTAGGCATTCGCATACCCACCAACTTACCACATCCATATATTATTTTTATCCATTTCCTCCTGAATGGTCCCTTGTTAATAGATCTGAATCATAGATACATGAATTACCATGGCAACAATATTGATTCGATAGGGATGTCTGATATTGGTATTGATCCCATACTATTATCCCGTTAATGTGATATAAGTGAGCTAGTCAATGCATGAGCAGTCGCGGCACGTAGCCGCCTCTGTAACTGATTGTGTCGGTACAGAACACCTAATAAATAAGTTAAATGTTCCCCGAGCTAAAACTGAAACTTGTTACTTAGCAAGAAATGATATGTTGAATATTTTGAATATAATTGGAGTTGAAGACATTGCTGCCTTGCTGTCTTCAAATCCAATTATGTTCAAAATATTCAACAGCATGTTAAGTTATGTACATCTATATAGAGTTGAAAGTCATCGTCGTCGCCGTCGTCGTCGTCGCCGTCGTCGCCGCCGTCCTCGTCGTCATTCTCGTCGCCGTCGTCGTCGCTAGCATTTATTCTAGGAATGTTTTGTATGTGTTAGCGGGTTGTAGCGTAACATATCCGAGTCGTAAATCACCGGCCTACCAAATAAACAACGAATTCCTGGTTGATTAGAGACAGTTCACATAGTGGACGACAATGTATTAGTCTTTATTTTGGCCATGTCTCTAAGAACTGTCTGCATCATCCTTCAGAAACATTGTTTTGAATATGAAAATATCCTGTCAATCACACTATTTCTTTCAATATCTTTGCTCTTCTTGTCGCCAGCTGATTCAGACGTAAGATTTTGAATGACTATAGTCTGATGACACAGCTTGTCGATATACAATGACTCAACAGAACCTATTATCCGAACTGGCGTTAAATGATTGGCGAACTCCGCGTTGGGAGGAATGCTGTCAGATGTGGAATTCACGTAAGATACTATCGAAGATTAGTATCGTGTCATGGCGGATGCGCCACACTGACAAGCGCTTAATTAGCTAATGCTTTGAGCTAAGACACCCTATATGCGGTGAGGCCGAAAGTGATCCCGGGTGTGCGTACGTGAGCGAGTGAGTGCGTTAGTGCGTGCGTGAGTGCGTCGCGCGTGCGCGTGTTTGCGCGCGTGTCAATCTAAAATAGAGGCGTGGCTTCTCGATCTCGTATCGAAGGAGATCTCGCGAGACACGAATGTGTGCGTGTATGATGGGGGTGGGTGGGACGGTTGGTGGCGGTGCTAGATCGAAGTCAAGCAGTCACTAATAGATTATCACACCCTAACTCCAGCAGACAGACACAGATACACATTTATCATATAACAAGCCTTCTAGCCCGTTCCATATTTTTCGATATGAGCGCACGTGTCATATTCAACGGAGTATTTTCATTGGCTGTTGGGTGCGCAACCCATTTAAATCGACCAATTAAAACATCGATTGATGTGAGCGTGACGCGTAGGGATTACTACGCGGTACTGTTTTACTACGATTTGTTTACTACGATTTGTCATTCATGAAACGTCATCGCAAAATGTCATCGTTTGACAATTTATCAGTCGGCAGCGAAGTAACGATTGATGGCCGTGGCTATAATTTTTAATGACCAGTTAAAATACTACTTAACGGCTGACATCGCCAGATTTTGTGTTTGTCACTATATTTTGCTGCGCATTCAGTATTTGTTATCATTGTAGTGGTACGTCATAGCGGCGGTATCGATTTCACGAAAATCAACAATGAGAAATCAGACACATCAGCAACTATTGGCAAATATTTCAAAATTACAGTTTATATAATAAATAAAATCTCAAACTCTGTCACTTTTCATATCACTATTATGAACCTCGTTGAAAATTATCAATTTTGCACTCGCTAAAGCTCGTGCAAATTGATAATTTTCAACTCGGTCCATAATAGTGATATGAAAAGTGACCTCGTTCCAGATTCTCTATCTCTTGATAATATTGAAGCGGCGCTGAGTTTTGGGTTGCGAGTCTGGGTGTTGGCTGTCTTTGGATGGCTTTATTTTCGCGCCACATAGGCTAACGTGATTATCGTGGTTGGGCGCATGTCATTAGTCCTCAGTCAGTAGCAATTCCGAATGACGTTATTCAACTCCAGACGTCATTCGCTATGGGGTAGGTAATTATCATCATGGATATCTGGAAGCTGGCTGATATAAACCCGCTCTGTGTTCCAGATGAGACCAGCACAGGCAGAGATCAATCTACAGTAGACCTAATGGACCGTTCAAGTTTTAGCTATGCCCCGCCCATCACTAGTTAAGCTCCACACACACACCTAGCTCGTATTGGGATCGATCGATCTGTGAACTCTCTGACTATCAATTTCCAGAAAACTATCCAGGTCAGCTGTTAAATATTTTGAAACTAATTTGGCAGCAACCGCGTCCCATGACCAACAATGATGGCGGAAGTCAAGTACGCATGCGCATGATTTCTCGCCTAGGTTTGTCAGAAATTTTGAGTTAAATTAGTTTCAAAATAGTCAACAGATCGTTTATTACATGGTAAAGACATACACTCCGTACAACGTGTCGGACTATTAAGTCTTAGAAACGGACTATATTGAGTCATTCATGGAGTCATGATTATGACGTCATCCTACACGCCACGTAGTTGATTATGACGTCATACGATGGATGCAGGATAAATTGGAAAAGTCTATTGTATCTCGGCTAGTGGCGGCTCGCTCTGAATGCATAGTTAAAGGAAGGGAAAAGGGAAATAACAAATGATGTTTATTGGTAATCTCATACAATATTAAATAAACTACCACAGGTAAAAATGGAAATGAATCGGGATTATTTGCGAAAAAGCATTTACTAAATCTAGGAGCGCTTAACTTGGAGCCAATTAGTGACCAAGCTGGTGCTTCCCATTCTGCTGTGTGTCAACCCCATGTGCAGGTATACCGCGTAACCATACTTGAATATAACGAAAGCACACCTGAATATAGTTTTGTAAGCGGTATGAATAGTATTCTCTATAGGCGCCGATGTAGAGCTATTAACTCTCTACTGCTAATTCACTATTGATCCTTTTGAAAACGTTATATTTGAAAGTCACATTTTCTGATTGTATCAACAAGTTTCGGTCAAAATGATTTCGAAATATCCTGCTGGTTTCCAAGCTCGCAATATGATGCCTACTGAATATTTTGACATTCGTGTGATTGAATGTAGACCCTATCTCTGAAAACAACGGCTTTCAGTCAAACTGTTTAAAATCTAGACAGTATTTTACATGTAGGACACAGTGGCTAATCAGGTTAACGCCAATATAACTGAGCTTATATGACTGGCGATAGCGGGCATTATGTATTCGCTCAGCATACACCAGAGGGCATGGGTCCAACTTCGTCACTAATTGCTCCCCCCCCCCCCAAAAAAAAATGTCCTACTTTAAAATAAAACAGTTTGAATTCGTTCTTGAGAGGATTTTACGCCGCCTGGTCATTCATGACTATGTTCAAACATTTGTAATTTGACGCTTTAATTGCTGTCTGGTGCATGGATGTCTATTATCTGAGATAGGGATTGGAGTTTGAGCATGAAAGGATGGCTGATTTGTAATACTGTGGGGAGTTGTGATGTGCTCTTGTGAGAGGATAGTTGTTGTTATGGTAGTTGGTAGAATTGGTTAGTCGTTTTGAGAGTTGAGTTAGATACTGTAGCTGGCGGATTCAGCGGTTGTGAAAAGTGAGTTTGAACAGTGTAAGAAGTTATAGAACGTAATCATCATAATCAACCGTGTATTCATCTTTATTAATCATAATTATATTATTTTTAGCATCGTTATAGTATTTATCATTTTATAAGTTGAAACATTGAGTAAATTCCTAGAATAAAATTAGTGATCTAGATTAAAACGTGTATTTCCTTGACTGCCGGCAATTGATAACTAATTAAGTGACGTCATACACCAAATCACTCTGCCTTACCGACCTCAAAGATCGCAATGCTAGAAGATCGAAGAATAAATCAACATAGCTGATGAAAAAGTATGTATTCTGGTTCATTTTGCTCCAATAAAAAAGCTACAGTGTTGATTATTAACAGTCAAAAATCCTACTGATGTAGCGACCACCGTATTGGAAGAACAATATTGAAATTGGGATGGGACGCACGTCTACGCCAGCCATAAAACTGGTGACCATTAATTTGCATCTCGGATATTCGCGACAGATAGATTTCAACTTAATAGCAGTAACACGTATTGACCCTTTAACACTCGAATTTATTCAAGATATATATTTCAATTTTCTCATATAAAATGTCCATTTGCAGATCAAGAGAAGAATATTTTTTACAATTTACCACGGGAATGACCGCCAAGTCATTCTAGTGATAAATTTTCAAAAATAATCTCTTGGTCTACTGAACATTTCCTAAGACCACTGCAGAAGCCATCTTTGGCTGATATGAGTATTAAAGGGTTAACGGCCATGGCCAGTGTCGGTACTGTTGATCCACAGAACATTGCTATCAGATCTTGTAGGCAGGTGTAACGAATGTTGGCTGACACATTCCGAGATTACCAACCACAGATTTGTGGTAGTGACCACATCGCTGTTCGATCTAGTTATCGCTCGACATAATTCCTGGACACATAATGGTAATCGCCGCCTAGGGGATCGATTGATGCCTGAACTGCCTGACTATCAATTTCCAGAAAACTACTGGTAAGCTGTTGACTATTTTGAAACGAATTTGACTGGGTTACTGTTGCTGCATATGTTTACTAGATACTAAAGCCATGAAATTCGTACAACATCTCTTAGTCCGGCATCAATTAAGTGTTCGTGACGAACTTATCTACGCCATTAATAACATCATTCATTATGACGTCATCCTACACGTCACATAGCTATTTTGACGTCATATGATTGGAGGATAAACTGGAAAGGTCGATGATGTCACGATCACTCTCTTTATGTTGGGAGTGATTGTGTTGCATAAGGTGTGCACTCATCTAAATTATCAGATTACAAGCATCCTGCCTAAAACAATATGCTCGCTCCATCACTTGCTTCTTACGCTACAACATCATTTGCTAAACATAGACATAGGGTTGCGCGATTTTTGCTTTGAAACATCGCGACCGATCTTATAAAAAAAATCAAAACTTTCGATTAAATCGTAGGTCCAAATGCCCAAAAGTATAAACCGGGGTAATGTGGCAAGTCACCAAAACTGGGACTTGGAATTTCTAGAGAAAGTTGAAATAAATGATACAAAAATAGCCGGAAATTAGAACACAGTTTCATGCGACAAATTCTTACCATCCTACGTCTATGCTTAATGTATACCTAATATCCATCATCGCGGGAGTGAAATTATTAATTGGGACCGCCTAAATATTGCGTATAGTTTAATAAACATCGTTTATTTCATCAAAATTGGACAAAATGTCGTCTGGTAAAAATATAAATCCCACTTCTGCTTATAGCCTCCCTTTGTAGGACGAGTTTAGCTCATCACCCGAGTAGCGCGAAGCTGCTAATATTAGTACCCGGGAAGATACTGCGCAATCCATATACATAGGACGATAGCTTTGAGTAGCTACGATAGTAACGGCGTAAGCTCGTTCTAGATTACAGTTTATAGTTGCTTTCAGAATGTACGATTTCCATTTAAGAGTAATCAACTACTGTTCAAAATACAACAATTTGGAATGCTGTTGCGTTATTATCTTTAATTAGGCATGCCAACCAAATCAAAAAGGAAAAATTAGCACACACCCTGAAATTGCTAAAAGAATTAAAAAGAATTATGTTCAGTGATTATTTCCCAACACTCTGCAACTAAGTATATACTTGCTATTTCACGACAGACTCAGGGTCTGCAGCGAAAGAAAGAAAATTATATGGCGATTCCACGGAGTAACAAGCTGGTTTTCTCAATGACAAAGATGTTACCTCGCTATTGTTAGCTGGTTTACTGTAGAGCTTTGTGTTTTGATTAGAACTTAGTGAACACATGCGTGAAGCGATCAAGAAAAAACACAATGGATACATGCGCTAATGGATTATAACTGTATTCTTTTACTGCTGAATGATGAGTTTTAAAATCTTATAGTTTTGTCGATGTTTTTTCAATTGCATCGTAGAAAATCGCGATTTTGTTCAAAATCGTGATTTTCGATTAAATCGCGAAATCGCGCACACCTACATAGACATCAGATTGTTATTAATAATCATAATGGACCTTTCCACTGTATCCATCCCTCATATGACGTCATAATCAACTACGTGACGCACATAATGACATCGCAAACCCTATGACGTTATTATAACGTCACGAATGACGTAGATACGCACGCCACGCTCGCATAATTGAAGACGGACTATACGTTGCTGTACGAATTGTATGTCTTTACTATTTAATAAGTATCTTGTTAAATATTTTGAAAGTAATTTGACTGGGCGCTGTTGCTGCCATACATTAGTTACAAAATATTCAACAACTTAACTGTATAGTTTTCAGGAAATTGATAATTCGGGGATCGATCAATTCCAACACGGCGAAGCCTGGCTGGAGCTTAGCTAGTGATAGCTAATACTGTAAAAAGTCAATTGGTATCAGGTGACTTTTATGAATAGCAACTGTATGAGTTTAATGGCCTGGTTAATCAGCCTAAACTTAACACTGGTCCTCGAGGGATTCGTCCATCTACACCATGCAACAGCTGTGTTTCGTGAACATCATCTTAAACACTGTGAATTTATTGAGTCTCAAATATAATATCATTCAATTGTCGGCATATGTTGTGTGCTATACAGGCAAGCTTATTCAATTGTCATACGCCCTATGCTGTGTGTTTTACAGGCAAGCTTATTCAATTGCCATATGCTGTGTGCTTTACAGGCAAGCTTATTTAATTGCCATATGTTGTGTTCTTTACAGGAAGGCTTATTCAATTGCCATGTGTTGTGTGCTTTACAGGCAAGTCTATTGAACTGCGACGTACGCATACACGCACGCACGCAAATGTGCAGACGCGCGCATGCGCACACACATACACACAAGTACACGCATACAAACACAGACACACACACGCGCGCGCACACATTCGTGGGTTTGCAGGCAAGAAGCATTTGCACTACCTGCGGTACTAAAATTCAATTGCCATTTATTGTATATATATTCTGGCAGAGTTACTTGCGCTAAGGTTGTAAGACATTATACATTTGCCATAGTCACATCCGAATGTGTGTTAACATTTAGATCAATGTTTTAGCAAAACAGTTGAATCGGCAATTTTTATGCAATATTTACAGATTGGACATGTGGAAGACACCTGCATGCTGCTACATAACAACTTCATGAATTGACTTTTGATCTTTCGATCTGTCATTTGATAACTTATCAGATTTAACAATGACCTTTCTTTTTCTGACTTTCATGTGTTAAACCTGTATTCCCAGACAGAAGCAATCTTATGTTCTCTATCTGTATACTACACATACATATTATAATAATGTCTCACTGTTGTCATTTGTAACTATTTGACGTATACTGGAGGTTTTGCTATGAGATGTCCTTCCTGCCATGTGTGGTAATTCCCTCTTGCACCTAGATTCTCCAGTTGCACACCATTTATGTTTAATTGTTATGATTGATTATTCATGTTCTATGCTGATGTAGATGCTATTGGTGCAGAATTGGTAACAGTTTTCTTGACACTCTTTCATTGATGAACTACTGATGTCATGAAGCTACCCTATTGCATTTCTCTATGGTGCTCAATGGATCTTTCAACTTCTAGCCATGCCCCGCCCAACTCTAGCTACACTCCACCAACACCCCACTCATGTTGAGATTGATCGATCCTTACACTCTCTCAACCTCAACTTCCAGAAAACTATACAGGTAAGCTGTTGAATGTTTTGAAACTAATTTGACCGAGTGCTGTTGCTACCTATGGCTTATTAGTTTCAAATTATGCGACAGCATGTTTATTAAATAGTAAAGACATACAATTCGTACAACGTGTCTAACTATTAAGTGTTTAAGACGGATTAAATCGAGTCATTCATGCTGTAATTGATTATGACATCACCCAAGACGTCACGTAGTTGATGATGACGTCATATGATAGATGGATAAACTTGAAACGTCCATTATACTTACTATGAATTGAGAATGTTCTCTTCGTAATTATTTATTATTGGTTCAATAAAATATTGCTTACGTCAATACTACTATTATATTGCTAATGGTGGTTAAATTTTCCTCTGGAATAAGATTGATACAGTGTACCACGACTGCTTACGATATATTGATTGATAGCATACACATATGTGCTTGAGTGTTTATGGTTATTCATACATAATTTAATTTTATATTATTGCTTCACAAAATTGGACATGGATAGACTGAAACTGATTGAATCTACATACTGCAAGACAACACATTTTCATTTCCACATCAGTTTTTCAATACTCCTGGCATATGGCATGGGTAGATATGAAATTAATAAAACATAGGAATTCATAAAATCCAATATTCAATATTAATGAAACGTTGAACGAAAATTAGAATGTTTATTGATGCAACGTAATAATGATTGAAGTTATAAAATGAATTTGCCCTGTAGGTGGGACTTAGAATACACCTTCCGTATCATCTGCGTGTCGTAAGAGGCGACTAAAGGAGGTACGGGTGAGGTAACCCTGACAGAAACCTCGAGTGCTGAAGACGGAGGTTCCAGGCCGCATTGCGCACTCTAATAAACCATGGATCCACGCACTTAACGCTTATGATCATGTCGATAGTCACTTACAGGACTGGCGGTATGATCAGCGAACGAAAAGATGAAGAAGATAAAATGAATGAAGAAGGGTGCATGTTCTTTCTTATGCTAAATGTGCATACCGTTATGCTTGCTACATGGCCAGTTTCTACACGCGTATGGTACAAAAACAACTATTTGTAATTCATGATGTCTAACCAAGTCACATGTAGCTGGCAATTTCCATTAAGTTTCTACTAAGATGATATATGAATCATGCAGAATTATACGGAGAATATCTAAGTAAACTTTCATGCCACTTTAAGATTCACAGGTAATGCAGATGTACTGAGTTCATGGCCTGGTGTCAAACTTTGGCCTTTGTTCATACTTCTGATGAGCAATACGTTCATGCATGCTGTCCATGGTGAGCTGTCCATGATGGCCAGATTTGACCATGTGATGCTGTCATCTCTGTCTGCCTCAAACAGGTAAAAATACTGTGAATCGTGAAAAAGGTGCAGGAAGGAAGCGGCATTGCTTCAACCTACACATTCGCTCGGTTCAGTTTCTTATGAATAGAAACTTCAGTTAGCTTTGACGTTAGTAGGCTGCGAGTGTTCGAAATTATTAAAAGAAATGACAGGATCGTTTCGGGTCTGGTCAGTTATCTTGGCTTTGACCATGACTGTCCAGCTAAGATAGCGGCTTCACTGTTAGATACTAAGTCAAATGTTCCTTGAATTGACTTATTTAGAATAAACACATTTACCCAGTCTCATCAAGTTTTGTTGAATTGGCAGTACCCACATCTTCCGTCAGATTATTGAGTAGCATAGGCGCAAAAACCCGTGATCTCCATATCTCCAACAAGAAGGCATTATGAAATAATTATGCTGGAGATCGCATTATGATAATTGCATCAGTTTTCGGTAAATGTCGAGATGTTGTTGCATGGTACCCAATTAATCTTTTAAATGATGATAAACTGCACACATATTTTTGGACGTATTACCACAACTGGATAACATTGAATTTTGAATGTGTCGACACTCACTTTGTCAATTGCCCGCTATATAAGAACAAACTGTGTGATGGCGAAATAAAATACCAGATTCAGAATCCAGTAACCGGGAGACCACTGTTTCGTTTGTTTGATCCGGCTCTATATAGTATATAGTGTTAAGAATATTTACAATAACTTTCAGTCAAGGAAAGGATTTAACTGCCCTTCATTTCTGCCACACCAGCAGGACCACGACACAATAACGTTTAAAGTCTGGTAAGTGTATGTATTCTATGTCCTTGATACTATTTAAGAAACATTCTGTTGAATATTTTGAGACTCATTAGACCGAACACTGCTGCTGCCATAGGAAGAAAAATCACCCAGTAAAATCAGTCTCATAATATTCAATAGGTTACCTGTATAGTTACCTTGAAATTGTGATTCTTCAAGTTCATGATTCAAAGTATATAAATCGACACCAACACGCACGCTCGCACGCACGCGCGCACACACGCACGCACGCAGGCACGCACGTATGGGTTGAGCTTGGCTAGAAATGGATCCCTGAATTAAATAATGTAAATAATAATGGCACATGTGATTTGATGAAGACTAACTAGACTGACCCCAGAACATATGATTTCATCTGACCAGCCTAGAACTGCCACGCACATTCCATATGTTCACACATGATCAGTCAGCATGGTGGTTAGCTTAGAGGTGACCAGCTCTTACAATGAGTTGGAATGATAAGCCTCTACTCTTCTGGCTTACATTGGCAACCTCAGCAACTGATAATAGCAATAACAGTCTTAAAGATCAATGACATCAAACTACTCTTACAATTCTGATTCGTATACTCAGATGGACATTCACATTTTAAATAAAATGATGTAATATAGCTGTAGTGGTCCAAGGGCAGCTTTAGCCTCATAAAGAGTATCTCATAACTACATGGTTGTAAAAAAGGTAAGCATAATTGCAGTTCATTTAGTGACTTGTCCGGATGGACACTAGAACTATCTACATGGAGAACATGTGCTCTATTTAGAGATCCAAAACCACGGCAGGGAACATTTATAACACAGAGACATTAAATCTCGGGGGTCGTGTGTAGGGAAAGTCAGCCACCTGCCTAAATATATGCATGCGGCATCTAATTAATATAAAAAACCCACTTCAAATTCATCAAAATCCTGTTTTGTGACATCATCAGTATGCGACATTCCCACATACTAACATGTTATGCCATAAAATAAGAACTACTAGATTAAGCAGAAGAATGTTGATGGCAAAATGCTCAGACTGCAATAGCACATGGCACAGTACCGTTCCAGTTTATCCATTCATTATATGCAGCCATACTCAACTACGTGACGTATCGGATCTCGTCATAATCAATGACGCCATGAATGCCGTAGATCAGTGCATCACGAACACATAATTGGTGACGGACTATGTATTGTTGTACGAATTGTATGTCTTTACTATTTAATAAACATCATGTTGAATATTTTGAAACTAATTTGAATGGGTGTTGTTGCTGCCATTAGGTAGCAACAGCACCCAGTAAAATTAGCTTCAAACTATTCAACAGCTTACCTGTATAGTTTTCTGGAAACTGACAGTCATGGAGTTCAGGGATCGATCGATCCCAACACGAGCGAGGTGTGGATGGAGCTTAGCTATAGATGAGCAGGGCATAGCTAAAACTGGAACGGTCCCTTAGTTTCCGGATATATGATGAAATAGTCTTTAATTACCATTAAAGTATGTGAAATTGGCTCAGAACTGTATAGTTAGAGAGCATCTGTAATTATATGGGCATTGGCACAACGTTACTCGCTTTTTGACAATCCTCCAATTTTGAACATTGCATTATTTTGGCATTCTCCTTGCGCAGTGATATGTGGCGTGGTTCCAGCTCAAGTGAGATGAATCTAAAAACGACTCTGTCTTTAGTGACAACTTATTGATTGCGCAGATGATGTCTGTTATAGACAGGGTCGACTCTAGTTTATATTCTTACCCCATATTCGCTGCAATATAAACGCTAATCTGGTTAATATTTTGGAATTAAATGTACAAAATGTTGTTGCTTCTTAAGACAGCAGCAATTTTCATCAAGCTTTGTCTTAAAATATTCAATTGTTTTCCAGAAGGCTCGCATAGAATGAGCATGTTCTGAGTATGTTTGGAACTGGAATATAATGCGCCATCATTCTCTTACATTTAAGATGCAACCCAGATAATATTACTACATTGGGCTAACTTTGGTGATTGCTTGACATGGTCGCCATTGGCTATTTGGCATTTAGTCAAGGTTGCTAATTGGTTGACACTGTCACCATTGGCGATGAAAGGTTGGGCCAATGTTGGCATAACAGTGGCAAAAGTACAGTTGGGTTACAGCTGTAGGGTCAATGTTGGCCTACCAACTTATAGCCAATGTATATTGTAAATGTGTTATACATGCATTGGACCAACGTTGGCATAGCAGTGGGAAAATTACATTGGTTACAGTTATTGGTTCGACGTTGGCCCAACAGCTTATAGTCAATGTATATTATAAATGTTATATACATGCATTGGGTCAACGTTGGAGTAACAGTCGTAAAATTATTTTTGGGTTACAGCTATTGGTTCGGCATTGGTGAAACAGCTTATAGCCAATGTATATTATATATGTTATATACATGCATTGGATTGACATTAGCATAACAATGGCAAACTTACTTTGGGTTACAATTGTTGGGCCAGCGCTGGATCAACAACTTATAGACAATGTATATTATGAATGAATTGGGCAATGTATTCGCCTACTGTTTGTTGTCTAAAGTCAGTAAGCCAATGTATTTGATAATTAGGTGGCAAATCTGAGTTTAAAAAAAATTAATATTCCCTTATCAAGGGATGTAAATCTGTAATTCAATATCACATTATTTAATAGGTTAGATTAGGTTTGTGTTGTGAATAATGTGTTTGGGCATATTGTGTCTATATCTAAAACCAACTATATGGTATAAATAGGATCATTTCTCTAAATACTTATATGTTGTAATATAATTTCAATATGTCTTGTAAAAAACATCTTATCTATACTTTGTCAATTTGCTAAATATATTGCACATATAAAAAATTAATTTCTTAAAATAGGCCACTTATTATTTGTAAAATGTATAGGCTCAATGTTAGGCCAGTGAGCAGAATGCTGTTGGGCCAACCTATGTTGTCAATACTAGGCAAATGTTATATAATGTATGTTGGGCCAATGTTGGGTGGGTGCATTAGCCCAACATGTTGGGTCAACATTAGAGCAATGAGCAGAATGATGTTGGGGCAACCTAGACAGCCAACTTTGCACCAATATTACAACATACGCTGGGTCAACATTGGCTCCATATAGGCTAATTATATGGGAATGAGGTCTTACATTTATTGATTGGTTGAAATGTCATACAATGGTAGCTTCCATAAACTGCAGAATGGATCTAATCTCGCAAATTGAATTTATCACCTGAATAGATAGTTTGAGGTACCTTTAAGATTTTCTTACGGTTCCAATACGCAGAATGAAACAAGCCTGTTTTATAGTGAATGCGCATGAGATTGCAATTGCCCCCTCATTATATCCGTAGGCAAGATGACACCAATACTACAGCAATTCTCATTAGTCAATCTCCTGAGATAATTAAGGAATCTGATCTGTCACTTAAGTATATGACATCATAATCAATTACGTTACGCATATGCTGACGTCACATTCAAAATGCGCAAGGAGTGACGTGGCTAAGTTCACTTTTAATAGTCCGCCATGTGTACGAATTGTGTGTCTTTACTATTTAATAATGTTCTGTTGAATATTTGGAAACTAATCTGACTGTGCACTCTTACAGGCAGCAACAGCACCCAGTCAAATTAGTTTCAAAAGATTCAACCGCTTACCTGTATAGTTTTCTGGAAATTGAGATTCAGGGAGTTCAGGAATCGATCGATCCCAATTCCAGCAAAGCGTGGGCTAGAAATGGGCATAGCTAAAAGTGGATTATTCCATTGCTGGCAATTATGATAAGGATATCAAAGGAAAAATGAGGATGTTATTGTGAGCAAACTGCATGCTGGGTTATGATACTGCCATCATCTGATATCTAGAGCTGGATTTTGCGTTCAGATATACCCAGTATATTGCCATTGTGATCAATAATAGAAACACATACATAGTGTATGTGCACTAATCCTACAAGAGGGAGAGAGAGAGAGAGGGGATGGGGAGGGAGGGAGCGTGGGAGGGCGGGCGGGATGGAGGGTGCAGAGAGATAGGGTGATATAGTGTGAAATGAATGGAAGATGTGAGAGAGGGAAGAAGGTAGTAGATTATACCCATTGTAATTACAACCCATCTAATTACTATTATTAATTGAGTGTATAGTGACGTATTTCCTATCCGCGCACTTATTCGAGTGTTACTGAGCGAGACACGAGGGAGTCAATCGATAACAATTGTTTGACAAACGTAGCAACCATATCTACAAAATCAAGTGCTATACTCGCATTAAATAGATCTGTTGATTGCCAATACCGTTATAAGCAGTATCACTACAACGTATTTAATCATATATCGTTAGTGCTGGTCGAGTGACTGCGTGCCACATAGGGCATGCGCTATTGAGGATAGCACTTCAAGTACACGGCCTGATCTAGCAGAGGCCCTCATTAACAAATATACATCATTTTTTTTATACAATATGTACAAATTTATACATCTATGTACAGACAAGGAACTTAGGGGAATGTATTTCTTATAATCATATAATATTCTGAATGTATTAAGAGTAACTTGAACAAAAGCTACTGATGCTTTCAACAGCAGCAAACTTCCAGTCAAATTAGCATTGATATATTCAGCATTGTAAAGTAAATTCCTTTCTTTTCTGCTGAAATGCTTTGGAAACAATGCAAGAAATAGAAATAACGATATTTTTATGTGCTAAAATATAGAAACTAATTCTCAATTTCGTAGAAAAATACAGCTAAGCACATTATAACATACGATTATACATACATACATACAGAAACAATAGATTTAGTAGAATTATTATCATTGCCCACGCTGTCGAATGTCTTAACCATTTAGTGACTAAATTTTACAGGAAGACTTCGCTTAGGCCCATCTATTGTGAAATGTCCGTTTCCAGAACAAGACAATGCCATTCTTGGAAATTTACCACCGGAAAGACTGGGCCGATTACCGCGACAGTCATTCCTGTCATAAATTAAAAAAAATAGTCCTCTGGACTGCAAATAGTCATTTCTCTAGCCCATTTTATGGACTTGTCTCTAGGCTTGTGCATTTATGGGTCAAAGAGCGTAAGAATCAACAAATTTGACATAGCACTTCATAATGTAGGATAACATCAGAAGGTTCAATCGAAGGTTTGCATCTTAAAGGTTAATTAGGCATATATAGTTTACTGAAATTAAGAACTCACCAAAGCACATGTACTCCCAATCACACACACTCACTTCCACACGCACATGAACTCATGTACATACACTCCCGTGAGTTTACATCCAATATAGTAGGTCTACGCAACATATTGTCTCCAACATCTAACCATTTCAACACTAGTATTAGAACTCAAGTCATACTGTTAAGCTGTTGCATATCTTAAGCATAATTTGAACGAAAGGTCTTGATACCCTCGGCAGCAACACTATCCAGTCAAATTAGTTACAAAATTACACAGCAATGGACCATATCTGGTGTCTACATTTCGTGCTCTAATGATAAAGAATCGGGAAAATTGAAAAATATATTCATCACAAAGTAAGCATTTGGCCCGTAAGTGTGCACAGTCACATACTAATGTGACGGACAATAGTATAATACAATTTCACAATGCATACACAAAACAATTTACATTAGGAGAAGTATTTTCCATGCATGGACTATATGACTATCTTGAAACGCTAACCTTTGGATGGCGATATGTGAAATGGTCATTTGCTGGTCCGGAGGAGTGTTTACGACAATTGGGCACCGGAATGATTGACTCGGTTACCGAGCCAGTCATTCCCGAGCTCCATTGTCGGAAACACTCCTCTCCTGGGCCGTGAATGAGCTTTCATTGTATGTTTAAGGTTCTCTTTTTTTTCTTTTTTTTTTCTTTTTTTTCTTTCTTTTCTAAAACATATTTTTATTGTAATAAATGTATTTAGACAAAAGGATCTTGTGGCATATTCGTTTAACATACAAATATCCTTTTCAAATAGAAATATTATATAATGGTAGTTAAAGTAGCGAGCGAGCGAGAGAGCGAGAGAGAGAGAGCGAGAGAGAGAGAGAGAGAGAGAGAGAGAGAGAGAGAGAGAGAGAGAGAGAGAGAGAGAGGGATAGGGAGGGAGGGAGGGAGGGAGAGAGAGAGAGAGAGAGAGAGAGAGAGAGAGAGAGAGAGAGAGAGAGGGGGGAGGGAGGGAGGTTTCAAGCTAAGTCTCGTCCATTTCGAGCTAAACACCACCCACACTTTGCGCATTTTGGGATCGATTTATATATTTTGAACCCTGAGTTCCAAGAATCGCATTTTCAAGGTAATGATACGGGTAAGTTGTTGAATATTTTGAAAACTAACTTGACTGGATGCTGTTGCTGCCTATGGCAGCACAGCGTCCAGTCAAATCAAATTAGTTTTAAAATATTCAACAGAACGTTTATCAAATAGTATAAATGCATCAAAACATACAATTCGTACATGTGACATTCGTTTAGATGGCCATGGCGGAGCTAGGTACGGCATTCATTATACATTGGGATTGTGACGTCATCCTAC
>CM067366.1:3438087-3453087 GCA_034401795.1 Chaetoderma sp. LZ-2023a
TTTGGAAAGCTTTAGAGTTATTTCTGAGCTGTACTGTATGCAACTTGGACCACATTCCACATGTAGACACATTTCCTTGATATTCATTATTATAATATATTATAACATACTATCCACATGATTCACATGCAACTTCGGGTTCGTTGAAACGTTCCATTTGCTGACCTCAATATCAAACTCTTCTGCTCGCGACTCTGTTACTAAAACATGGTCGTATGTGCCATCATCGTCTGCGTTGCCAGCCGAAGCTTGGTTTAGAGAAGCTACATCTTCCATTGCTTGACATATTAAAGTTCAAAGCAGTGTCTGCAGTATATGAGTCAATCTTTCGATACCTTAATGTAGGATTTGCCATCCATTGTTCTAAGAAGAAAGCTAGCTGGCATACACCAGTGCCCATATATAGCATCTATTCGACTTGAACCCTCTTTGAGCATTGAAGTCAAAGCCCAAGGAACACATAAGTTGATGGAAACAATCTAGCAGGTGGAGAATGGCATCCCTGGTGGAAGGCGGACAGCCTCTCTCCGTGACACATCCTTGTCATAGGCTATGTCCACGATTGTCTTTAGTCACTCAAAATGTCACAGATTCCCAATGGACCTTTCTAAATGTATCTATCCATCATATGACGTCACATGATGTCATAATCAACTACGTGACGTGTACGATGACGCCATAATCATGACGTCAGGAATGACCGATATAGTGCGTTTTTAACGCTTAATAGGTCCGACACGTTGTATAAATTATATGTCTAACATTTAATAAATATTCTAGTTGAATATTTTGAAACTAATCTGACTGTACGCTGTTGCTGCCATTGGCAGCAACATCGCCCAGTCAAATTAGTTTCAAAATATTTAACAGCTTACTTGTATAGTTTTCCGGAAATTGATAGTCAGATGGATCAGAGATCGATCCATCCCAACACAGACGAAATGTGGGTGGAGCTTAGATAGAGATGGGCGGAGCATAGCTAAGGCTGCTAAGGTCCATTCAAAGCCATTCATAAAGGGAAGCTGTTGCACTGTCACTTGCGCATAACACTTTTTACACATAAATCTGTATGCTGCCTATTTTGATTTTGCATATGGCTGTCTTTCATGTTCTAAAGGCTGAAGAAATATAATCCTTTACCACCAATCCAAGCCCACCCACCACCTCTAACTACACACGCCATAAACGACTGCGGTTTCTCAAACATGCTTTGCCTTATTTTAAGGGGCGCATCATTATACATTTGTGTGAATGTTCATTAATTAGTGGGTTTCAGCAGGCATAAATGTACCAAATTCGCCCATAGAATGTCACCCAAAATGTGGGGGAAGCAATGCATTTCAAGCCAAAAACGAAGTGATAGCATTTTGCATACATAGTGCTGGCTACCATGTGAACTGGCAATTGAAAATTGTCGATAACCTAAATAGTACGCTTTACACTGCGTGCTAAATCATGGTGAGAGGTCTACCCGCAAGTTTTCTGCAAAGTAGTAATAGGTAGGCTCTACATTGGGAAATAAAATAAGAAATATGTTTATCCCTCAGAATGCATGGGAGCGTGGAATTTACACATATCCCATAGCGGAATGCCCGAAACCCCCCCCCCCCCCCCTCTGTATGGCAGGATGACGTCACCAACGACAGTTAGGCCTTAGGTCAATATATCTTCCCACGCCCGTGTATTTTCCTGTGACTCAAATGATATTTTTTAAGCTGGTTCTCTTATGATAACCCTTGTAACCCATGACAATGATGAATGACAAAGTGGCGCGTATGAATTCATCACAAGCAGCTTGAAATATGCTAATAAGGCGCTAACCAAAACGAGATTATCCCCATTTAATTCAAGACTGTAGATTAATCCAGTTCTGAGAGAGAGAGCGCGCAATTAGTAGTACCATGAAGTCAGACCCTGCACGCATAACGCGCATTAAACACAGTTATATTCATCTACTGAAATGTGTGGCACTCATTGTCGCCAGCGGAGGGTGCATGTTTAACTGCGTGATCCGTCCCTATCACTTTTCTCGCGGATAGTGGCGGAAAATACAACAGTCTGGAATAAAGTTTGCGATATTCAGTTGTTCACTTGTCCGCTTGCTCCGCTTTTAAGGTAGATTTTTTATATTTCCGCGTTTTTCATTTCTAATAATGAAATTTCTATCGCAGTACGTGTTTAATAAATATTTACAATCAGTACATATTTTTTTTAATTATCAAGACCAAATTTATAATTGAAGCAAAGCCCACGATACTAGTTACAGCTGGCAATTAGTGGTGTTTAGATTTTTGATAGATAAAAGTATAAACCTACAGTAAAATTTTTAAGACGTTTACAAAGCAAGGGACAGACAAGGGACATGTTACTTAGTACATTTTAATATGATGTCAGAAATCTTCAGTTGAATATTTTTAACATAATTCATGAATCCATTTCCTCACTCAATCATATGACGTCATAATCAACTACGTGACGTGTATGCTTACGTCATAATTATGACATCAATGACTCGATTAAGCCCGTCTTTGACGATTAATAGTCCGACACGTACGAATTGTATGTTTTTGCTATTTACGAAACACGCTGTTGAATATTTTGAAACTAATATGACTGGGCGCTGTTGTTGTCATAGGCTGCCAAAATATTCAACAGTTTACCTGTATAGTTTTCTGGAAATTTATAGGCAGCTAGTTCAGAGATTGATTGATCCCAACACGAGCTAGATGTAGGTGGAGCTTATCTAGAGATGGGCGTCCATTGGATTGGAACACATTGCTGCCTACGGTATGTTCGAAATATTTAACAGGAGATTTTATTTTGTTATGGAAACATTAAAGTTATTTTTGAGTTGTACTGTAGCTTCTCGGACAGCAAGGATATACAGCAACACGTTTACATGAGTGGTCAACACGCAACAGTTATACATACCGCCATCTTTTTGGTCGAGCGGAGGATGGTTGCTATGTTGTTAAGGTGGTGGTGGTGGTTAGTGGCGGGGCAGTGACACATCGTGACTCGAGGTGAATCTGATCATCTGAGTGGAGATATCGTAGTCTGGCTATTACTGCACAGCGCTGTTAGTAGGGAGTTTACTGTAGTGGGTGATTTGTCCATATGACTACATGGTACTGGATTTGTTTCTGCAGGTTCAATAGAAGAGGCAGATTGTCCTTGTGGCTACCAGCCGGGATTCATTAACCAGAGAACCGGGTTCGCATCTGAGCTGTGCGCTATCTTGGTTTGAAGCGCGGACAATCTCCTTCGTTCCTTTCCTCTCCATGGTCATGGGTATAAATGGGTATCAGTGTAAAAACTGGGGGAAGTTAGCCGGACTGGTCTAATAGACTGAAAATAAAACCTGATTGGATATGACCTGAATGGGACCTAGAAATTAAGGATTCGATATGTGCTAATCAATTCAATAACTTCTTGTTGCAGGTTCAATACACTGTTCGTTCTTCACGCGATCATGGCCGATAAACCGGATGTAGATGAATCCGTCACGTTTGACAAAAGTAAATTGAAGACGGTTGAAACACCTGAGAAGAAAACCGCACCATCAAAGGAATGTAAGTTTACATATTAAACATTTAACCCTCACACGTTCTCATAAAAATCCCCATTTGCAGACCAAGAGCAGACTATTTTAGAAAATTTATCACTTGAGTGACTGGCTCGGTTATCGAGCCAGTAATTCCAGCGGTAAATTTTCAAAAATAGTCTTCTCTTAGTCTGCAAATAGACATTTCTCAAGACAACTGCAGAAGCCGTTTTTGCTGATATGAGTGCTAAAGGGTTAAGGCAGCCACTGTTACCAGTCTAATTAGTTCCAAAATATTATTTCTTTGATTACCACTTGTCAATAGAATTAATGAATCCATTTCCTCACTCAATCATATGACGTCATAATCAACTACGCGACGTGTGCTGACGTCATAATCATGACGTCATGAATGATCCTATTAAGCCCGCCTTTAACGCTTAATAGTCCGACAGGTTGTACGAATTGTATGTTTTTGCTATTTAAGAAATATGCTGCCATAGGCAGCAACAGCACCAACTCAACTTAGTTTCGAAATATTCAGCAGAAATTGATAGTTAGGAAGTTCAGAGATTGGTCGATCCCAATACGAGGTGTGGGTGGAGCTTAGATAGAGATGGGCGGGGCATAGCTAAAGCTGGAAAGGTCTATTGTCAAAGGGTTGAAAGGGCTATAAACTCGACAAAATCTACAACGCCAACCTCTGTCCTGTCAGCCAAGATCAAGTTTCAAATTCTCTTTATAGTATCAAACTTTCTATGATATTGCACCAGTTGACGTCTTTGTCCAAGAATGGTGTGTTCTATTCCAATGTTATATAACCAGTCATGAGTGGGGTTTATGTCGCGTAGCCGTTACGACAGATGAACATATACATAGGTGATATTAACTCATATGTTAAATAAAAGTATTTTCAGAGAAACGGTTGCTAGTGAACTAAATCACGATATGCACATTTTATTTGGAAAGGAAAGGCATTGGCATTGAAAGGTGTTGATATCAATGGAAGCAACAACGCTAGGTTAATTAGTTTAACCAATCACAAACATGACCGTAATAATTATGTATGGTATAGTTAGTATTGATAGTATTCAGGATTAACTAGGTTAAAACAAGCCGACTGTTTAATACTATCGCGGAACATGTAAAGACCGGTATTGAGATAGGTCGAGTAGCTGATCAATTTTCCAAAGTTGTTTCATCTCCCTTTTTCTCCTGGCGGTATCAGTTCAAGTTTATTAGCTAAATAATTTAATTTACTTAGTAATAAACGACGAACTATTTAAGATGAGAAACATTTTGTTGCATGTGGTAGGTTAGAAGCGCGTTGAAACTGTATTTGGACTTGCCATCCTTATATCTCTAGAGTTGAGATCAGAGATTAATTTATCTAGTGAAACCATGGGCGTTACCATTCTGAAGGGGCTACCGACATGGGTGGATTTTGCAATATAAATTAACTGCACAGCTATTCTGCCAATCTGGGATTGTCAACTGATCACGGTACTTTTCACGTGTTGAATCACGGTTCGGCTCAATCTTGGATCTGTTCATGATGGTATCTACCTTGTCATAACACTTCACATCAGTATTCCTTATTAGTCATTGGACTGGTAGCAGGATATTGGTGAAATTGGCATATCTCATGGGCGCCTGACTGAGACGTGTCTCTGAAGCCGTGTTGAATCATCTGCATGTCACGAATCCTTAGTAGATGTCGTATGCGGGCTACTGGCTGTTACCTTGAAGTTTCATACCGGTTCTATATTTACTCAGATCATCGGTACACACGATTCAGACCATTTGATGGATTTCTTGTGCCCCATAGAACAGCTGGACTTCGTCATGTATTTGGTCCGAATAGTGCGGACGATTTCTAGCCATGTCCCACCAATTTCTAGCTACGCTCCGTCCACGTTTTGCGCGTTGTGGGATCAATTTATATACTTTGATCCCTGAATTTCCATAATCCCTATTTCAAGGTAACTATACAGGCAACCTGCTGAATATTTTGAAAATAAATATCTTAACGGAGTTTTCGAGCTTCATGGCAGAGCTTGTAATACGTCATCATGATTGTGACGTCACCCTGCATATGACGTATTAGATTAACGGGTGCTGGTTCGTCTTGCGTCTATAGTGCAGTAATGGTTCATGGCAAAAACTGATTAGCATTAATTGTTAGGTGGAGCCGCCTAGGGATTACCGATGGTGTTGTCTCTAACCGATTCTTGGTATCGCCATTTGACCCCAAAGCATGGCATTCGTCAGCAATATTTTGTCAACAGTGTTGATTTATGTTCTTGAACAGAAGATAATATGCCAATACCGATAAAGTTGAAGTTTGTACGGGAGGACGTTCGAAACCCGAACGTGCTACCTGACATGTAGTTTGTCACTACAATGCATACTTTTAACCAACGACAAAAATTGACTCATTTGCAGAACAAGAGAAGAGTATGTTTTTTAGTTTAGCGCTGAAATGACAGGATCGATAACAGAGCCAGTCATTCCAGTTGTAAACTTTCAAAAAATACTCTTCTCTTAGTTTACAGATGGACATTTTCTGAGGAATAATTAAAATTTCCTTGAAGAAATTTGAAGATTAAAGGGCTAAGTCAATGGTTAATGTATGTCATCTTTCTTTCAGCGATAGACCAAGACAAGAAAGCATAAGATGTGGTCTGGGGCCTTGGATAGCGCCATGGTCAAGCTGCCACCATCTCATCAGAGGCACCACTGCTGTATTTTCCCGGACCACGATCGCTTTATTCTTGCTACGTTTTCTAACATGTGAACGAATTATGCTGAAAGTTATTTCACTTACATATGAACTAATTAATTAATATTAACATTGTTATCATTAACCTAATATCAGTAATATAGGTGGTGCAGTAATTCTCGTTCTGTACAGACCATACTTGATATGCTCATAATAGCGGAAATGATGCAGAACCGTAGCCTTGGCTCGACGTCAGAAGCCGCTGTGTCTAGGATAGAGCACACCCACCCACCCACCCTTCCTCTTTCAAACAGAATATGGATATAGCTATTCACACCGACCCGACAGCAAAATTTAACAATTAGACAATTCAAATGCTCTGCGAAACTCTCTTCTGCGATTTGCACAGTAAATGTCATTTGTCACTTTTTTTTCTTTACGTTTGAATACAGCACTTCCTGTCTAAACAGTGTAACAAGTTAATGGCCAAATTTGGTCAATAAAATTTCAATTTTCTCATGTAAAATCTACATTTGTAGAACAAGAGAGAATGCTTTTTTAAAGATTTACCACTGGAATGACTGGCTCTGTTACCGAGCGAGTCATTCCAGTGGTAAATTGTTAAAAGTAGTCTCCTCTAGGTTTCCAAATGAACATTTTTTTCAAGATTATTATTATTATTATTATTATTATTATTATTATTATTATTATTAATACCATACCCTCACTCACTCACTCACTCACTCACTCACTCACTCACTCACTCACTCTCTCTCTCTCTCTCTCTCTCTCTCTCTCTCTCTCTTTATCTCTCTCTCTCTCTCTCTCTCTCTCTCTCTCTCTCTCTCTCTCTCTCTCTCTCTAACCCTCCCTTCACTACACAGTTACTCCATCCAAAGTTCCAAGATTAACTAATCGATTTTCTGATTAAATCGATTATTTTCCAGACATCATAATCGATTATTTATTTCCATAACCGAACAGCCCTACTGCCATCCATGGAATCTGTGGTACAATGAACTCAACAACTCTGACTGATCGAGAGCTCTGTTAATTTCCTCTCAGATTCTTCATTACATATTACATAGCCATAGATTAACGTGGTTGCGAGATACCATGTGCAGTCATTACCTTGACCAACACATGCACATTCGAATTGAAGCATGCCAACATATTGCCATGATCCAGTCCAAAGGAACTGATCGATTATTGCACCGCCTATTGTTAAATTGCTAATATTTTTGAAACGTTCAATGCATTTTTACATTTCTATGAATTATATGTATGCTAATAACGCAAACTAAAATCACATTTCATATTATTGTCTGTTGTTTTATTCCCTCCATCATATTTCTTACACGCACGCACGCACGCACGCACGCACGCACGCACGCACGCACGCACGCACGCACGCACGCACGCATCCATTTTATTCCACCATATTTCTTACACGCACGCACGCACGCTCGTACGCACGCACACGCGCACCTATTTTATTTCTCCCGTACGCTGTTGTACCATTGTGCGAACGCCGGTCTGAAGATGACTTCAGCTGTGACTTAAGTCAACAATAGATTCCAGTCGAATTAATTTCAAAATTTTCAACAGGTTTTCTGTATAGTATTCTCAATGTCTTGACATTGAGACAGTGGTTATTTTAAGGATTTTCGTGCCCTGAATGCCCTATCTTGACTCTCGTCATACCCCGGTTACCGGATATAATGAATGCCAAATTATGAATTTCACTACTAATATTTATCGGGAGTAATAATATAGAAATCTATCAATAACATTACCCGCCGCATTACTTTTATCTAACAAATATATGCATAATAAATAAGACCATATGTCATTGATATCAAGTCACAGATGGATCCATATCTAGCTATGTCCCGCCCATTTCTAGCTAAGCTCCGCCTACTTTGTACGCGTGATGGAATCAATCTATATAATTTAAACCCTGAATTACCAGAATCTCAATTTCAAGGTAACTATACATGTAAATTGTTGTATAGTTTGAAACTTATTTGACTCGGTGTTGTTGCTGCCTATGGCAGCAACAACGTCCAGTCAAATTAGTTTCAAAAGATTCAACAGAGTGTTTTAATTGTAAATTTATCAAAGACAAACAATTGGTACTCTTGACAAACTTTTCGAGTCTCACGACGGAGTTATAATACGTCATCATGGTCATAAGTGACGCCAGCCTTTCCATGACGTAATTGAGTATGACGTCATATACTTGAGTGACAGATGGGATCCTCTATTGAGTTAATAATTGATTAATTAGTTGGGTTTAGTCAATATATAGTTGTTCACGTCATCATCGCACTTTAGTTTGTCACTGAGGCAACACGGCGCATGGTAGCTGTGGGCATACCTGACGGGGTCGCAAAATCTGTTGAAATACCTGGCACGGGATGATTCAGGGCCAGGAAAGAGCTGTCAAAAACATAATTATGTTTGTATAAACTGCTATCGAAAATGTTCATTTTATAACACGGCCAAGTCGAACGCTGGTGCTATGATAGTGTGGTCGAGCGCAACATTTTGCACCAACTCAAACCTTTCAAGTTTCAAGCGAACTTCATATTAAATAAAGTAGACTAAATAACAGATGTTTTCAAATACACCAACGGCAATGTAGCCCTGTAATCGAGAAACGCACTAGAGATAGTACGCAGTAGGAAACTATATTGATTTTGCCGGAATTTTCCCTTGTAACGTGTCTTTGAAATCATCAATTATTTTCACTGGAGCATATTTCGCTCAGTCTATGTTAACTGCTGCGTCATGCGATGAGTCAGCCATCATGTTGACATTCTACCAACAGGATATTGCGCAGATTTGGTTATACTCATCATATCAGTCATGGTTTAATCATTTAATGACCGAATTTCGTCCAAAAATAAAAGTATTTGCTTATCAAATGCACATTTGCAGCCAAGAGAAGACTATTTTGAAAATTTACCACTGGAATGGCTGGCTCGATTATCGAGCCAGTCATTCCAGTGGTAAATTTTCAAAATTAGTCTTCTCTTGGCCGGCAAATAGACATTCCACAAGACCACTGCAGAGGCCTGTTTTGGCCGGCTTCGTCGTGAAATGGTTAATAATTAGTATAAATGCAATTTAGACGTTTTTATCAATCAAGCTGCCTGCTATTTTTGATTTTTTTTTTGCGATTGACTTACCTATCCATAAGATCATCGTAGCTTCATTGAAATGCGCATATGCTTGAATACTATTACTATTTCTTTGCAAAAAAACATTAACTGGAAGCAATAGAAATCAATTATACCCAACTAAATCAGTTCCAAAGTATTCAGGTGCGGATTCCTTACACCGTAATGAATGTGTTTCGTCTGGTCTTTATGCTTCTACAGGTATTCTATGTAAAAATATATTAGCTGAACAATTCGCGAGTCCGCGTGTTATTAGAGGTTCGTTTACTCGCTACAATAGCCGCTAACAATCTAGCCTACAAGAGATGGTCAATTTATTGGGTCAAAAATTTCAACAAATAATCTGCTCAACAATCGATGAACCCAATCTGTCACTCACTTATATGGCATCATAATCAATTCTGTGAATTCTAGATTCCAAGAATTCAGGAATCAAAGTATATAAATCGATCCCAAAACGCTCAAAGAATGGGCGGAGCTTAGTTAGAAATGGGCGGAGCATAGCTAGAACTCGATCCCTTTACAAGCTACAACACTTAATAAATATATTGCAGAAAATGTTATATTGGGGACTCGTTAGCACATCTATATTATCTTTCAGTGTTAAGGCCAAGAAGAAAAAGGGCTCATTTGTCTGACTTTTCAAACTAATAACTTCCCGTTTCAGAAAACAGCGTTTGAGGATCCCGTAAATAGCAAAGTCTATACAGGCGGAATCAGTGACTTTCAGCGTGGGAGACAGAGTTGCCTTATTGAAAAGCTATGTCCTTCTTTCTGGTCTTTCTTCGAAAGATGTTCCAAAGCGCGTTTGATGTACTAATCAGCATTAATTTTCTTATTCCTATCAATGAATTAATATTAATCTTTCCATAGCAACTCCTCACATACCATGAAACATGGCGCTAAATGGTCACGTTTAATAAATTTTAACATATCCATCTCAAGCTGTCCTTTCCTAATATAACAGACTATAACAGACTCTCCTCTTCCATAGCATCCACCATAAATCATAGCATCGTCCTTGGTGACATAATTTTGCTATTTCTCTACGCATAGCCTCGAAACAGCTGTTCTTCCTCATGTTCTCAACCTACTCTAGGGAGCTTACGAGTCAACGAATCAAATATGTTCTTCTCAAATTTCCAAAAATGTTGTCCTTTCCCCCATGATGATTCATAATAAGCAAAGATTTGTTACCTCTCCGAGATGTATAAATTGTTTGAGTGTAGCTTTCGTGACAATTTCGGTCACTTCCTCAGCACTAACTGCCGGTGTAATACGATAGCCCTTGTCTCAGTCCATGGCTGGTTGATGTTTGTAAATTTCCCTGCCAGCAATGCAACCATCATTAACATCAAGATCAACTTATTCAAACGAAAAGTAAAAAAGTCCATCGAAATTTACATCAACCAACAATGAACCGAGACCAGGACTACCGTATACCGGCGACCTACCAATCAATGCTGTCACATGACTCCACAAGAACTGGCCAGAGAGGCGTAGCCAGCGACCGTCAGTTAGTGCTGAAGATGTGGCCGAAATGATTACGAAAGATACACTCAAACAATTTCTACATCCTGGAGATGTAACAAAATTTGTGCTTATGGAATTCTTCTCAGTTTATCTCAACCATGAGAAATGGACGTGCATCTTGATATAATCCCTCCTGAAATGAACTGTTTAAGTATGCAGGTGATATCATTGTTAGTTTTTGTGGGGTCGTATGCGTGAGTGATTTCTCTTTTGGTTTCAGTCACGAAGATGTTTGCAGCCTTGAACTGTTCTGTGGCTTTTGGAAGTAACGTATCAACAGGACCTTTTTCCTCGTCGACGAAGTAAACTGCATCTGCATGCTCCATCACTAGTTACTAGATTATTTTATTTTACACTCGATTATATAATCGCCAGGAAAAAATAATCTACTATCGATAGAATGTCGATTAACCGAACATGCCTACTCTAGTGGCATACTTATCATTGCGATTGGATAGTTTGGTCGTTGTAGAGTGTTTCAAACTGTACAGAAAGCATTGATTTGACACGAACACTTAGTTTTGTGTTTACCAAAAAGAGTCTCAACAGGCGTAGTTCGTCATTAGTACAGCCAGGTTAAATAGAGAAGTTAAAAGAGGTATGGTCTCTTGTTGGTATCAAATGCACGACGTGAAACGTCGATTCCCAACTTGTAGATGTCCCAATACTTTGATAATATTACTGAAGCCAACATTCGGTGTGCCCAAACTATCTCAGGACAGCTATACGTACTCTTATAAAACCATTCTGTCAGTTTCCAGGGAATTTGTCCATTGCATCTCTGATACGAGATAATGTCCCATTTGATAGAATATTCCAGATGCTGATCACACGCACTATTGGTCGTACTATATGGTTTCTTAGACTCTGGGAATGCGAGAATATGTATCTCTCACACAGCATCGATAGGGAGATGTTATTCAAAGGTAGAGTTGGTGATGTGTTCGATTGTGTCGAGATGGTATTATCTGCATATTTAAGAAGTTCGTTATCAATGCCGTCAGGACCACTTGCACGGCTATTCGGTAGAGATGTTAAAGGTTCTCTAACTTCTATTTGTGCTATTGGCTTTTGAATAGAAGTTTGTTTTCTCTATCTGTGAACTGATTCATTGATTGTGTCAGCCTTTCCCTTGTCAGGGCTGACGAAGTGACCATCAGAGTTTTGTACAGCAAGTGGTTGTTGTGGGACGCTGATTTTTAATGCTTTGCTTGTTCTGAACATTTTTCAACAACTGTCCTTTCCATTGTTAGCTATGCCCCACCCATCTCTACCTAAGCTCCATCGACACCTCGGTCGTGCTGGGATCAATCGATCGCTGAACTATCTGACTATCAATTTCCAGTAAACTATATAGGTAAGCTATTGAATATTTTGGAACTAATTTGACTGGACGTTGTTGCTGCCTATGGCAGCAACAGCGTCCAGTCAAATTAGTTTCAATATATTCAACAGCATATTTATCAAATAGTAGAGATATCCAATTCGTACAACGTGCCGAATTATGAAGAGTTAAAGACGGGACAAATAGAGTCATTTATGATGTAATGATTATGACGTCATCCTACACGCCGCTTCGCTGATTACGAAGGCATATGACGTCATATTCATAGATGGATACCCTGGAAAGATGAATTATCGTGGACGTGATCGCGTTTATCCGGTCATCTGCTCTTTTGATGGCGAATTCTTTTAATCGTTCACTGATTTGGCGAAGGATGTTATTGCGATTCTGTCTTGGTCCAGTTTGGTGTTCATTTCTACTGGTTTGATAAATGTGCAGTCGCAGTATTTAACATTTTTCAGATAGCTTTGCAACAAGTGGATCACCAACATAGAATTTCGTTTGATTGGTACCCCTGACTACACTGATGTCCTAGCAGCTGATGCCTCCATACATCTAGGAGTTTATTTAGGGCTTCGCTTGCTTTACAGTTGAGGTCAGCCATGCCCATCTGCTCAATTATTGTTTTCCTATATGATGTCTGGATGACCTTGTTATTAGTTAATTTTGAGATATCATAGATGACTTTGGACGTATTGCTGTCTTGAAATTGAAAATCAAAAGTTAAAGAGTTAAGCATATCTAAGATCTACCTATTTATACCAAGGATTGCAGGCTGACATCCACATACAGAAGCAACTCTGACTATGACTAACCTTCTAACAAGAAACTGTACTCGACATCCTCGAACAACGCAATCTACCCAGGAGCTTGCCATAGCTACGTGGATTGTACGTGGTCTGAGTGCAACATCAAAGAGGCTATCCTTAGGTGCAGACTGTGAACACTATAACATCGATATCACATGCATTCAAGAGACTAAAGTAGCTACGCACTCAGAGCAGCAACTTCAGACAGGCCATAAGCTAGTAGCCATGGAGCAAAAACAGGCAACATACCGTGGATTAGGCTTCGTAATCGGACCAAGGATATTGGACGATGTCATTAGTTTTGGATACGTCAGTGATCGCGTTGCATTTATCGACCTGGCTATACCAACGCGAAAGTGCACCACCACTAAGTGTTGCATAGTCAATGCATATGTGCCAACCACCGAAAGAGCCAACGAGAATCCAGCTATATCAGATTCCTTCTATGCAGAATTGAGCTCCACCATTACTATCCCAGCTAGATGGCAACTGTTCATGTGTGACGATTTCAACTCCAAGCTGGGTAAACTCGGCATTGCGGACACAAATTCAGGACTTGGCTCATGCATGGGATCGTACGGAGAGGGCACACGCAACAGCAATGGAGATGTACTGATGGCACTCCTTAGTTCCAATGGCTTATTTGTCACAAACATGGCTTTCAAACACCCGTGCCGCCACCGGAAAACATGGACTGGACACATCGCTGATCGCCAAAAGGTTCTATGGCTACAAAAGCTGTCTCCAACCAAATAGGTTTCATACTATGCAAGACAGCAGCAAACCCCCTACTTCGGGATGCTCGGTCCTATGAAGGCACAGACCTCAATTCTGACCATAAGCCAGTCTTTACACGCCTCCATATGAACTAGCTCTACCTAATATATAAACGTCATACCAGGCAAGAGGGTAGAGTCACCTACAACTTACCCAAGCTCATCAGCGACACTGACACTCAAATGTCATACAAAAAGGCCCTCGGGGAGCAGATAGCTAACATCGACGTCACCCCCGAGCCAAACGAAGCCCTAACCAAAATACTGATATCTATGGAATCATCAGCTACTAGCACCATATGTGTTCTAAAAACAACGGAACTAGGTATACTGATGACCCTCTCGTAGTAAAACTGTCAGCAGAACAGAAAACGTTACGTCTGCGCATCTATCAAAGTGGCCAAAGTGAAGATCACACCAAACTACACAAGGAACGCAATAACATTCTGCACCACATTAGTGAACGCTTAAAAGATCTTGCTATCCAACAAGCAGACACCCTAGCAGATGAGATCACTGCCACGGATGACTGCCACAAAATGTTTCGGGCAGCCCGAGCCCTGAGATTTGCTGACTACACACCACCACTAACTGTACACAACTCTGAAGGACACTTTATCGGGACGGACCAGGGCAAAGCCGAGGCAATTCGAGAATGGTTCAAGGAACAGCTCACTGACCACGATGATGAGCCCTTGCACACATTCTCAGGAGACCCCAGGCCATTACTAACACCAATAAAAACAGCAGAGGCTGAGTAGGCACTTAAAGCCCTGAAATATGGACGTGCATCTGGACCTGATCGCATGAGTAATGAACTATTCAAATATGCAAGTGACATTATCTCAAAACCGATCACGCACCAAATCAATTCAGCTTCTATGCACCACCTTCCCATCGACGCTGTAGGCCAAGGCATCCTATCACGCTACCCAAGCCCAAGAAGCCACCTGGTCCCCAGCCAATCTGTGGGCCATTGTGCTCCTTAACAGCATACGAAAAATCCTATCCAATGTTACTCTTTTCCGCATCCGAGACACGATCGACGACTTCACCGGATCGTGTCAAAGTGGCTTCAAACGTGGA
>CM067366.1:3458087-3583087 GCA_034401795.1 Chaetoderma sp. LZ-2023a
TGACCATCTCGGTTTTGGCAGATGGTGTCTAATACTAACTTTTCAACACAGTCCCAGTTTATCGCATGTTAAACATACATCTGAAGGACGATATTGAACGCTCCAAGAACAACGTAGTTCACTCAATTATTGGGGTGGGATGGTACAAGGTGGGTCATTCCAGCCCAAGGACTATTATGGAATGAAACATGTGTGTTATTAGTTTTATAAAAGCCCGCTCAGTTTGGAATGGTCACTGTATATTTTGATGCAGCATGACTGGCTCCACGTTAAAGCTATATAATAGGACCCTGCACCCGTGCTAAGAAAAGTACCATCACGTGTTGGTCTGTTGCTAAGAATTGAGGAATCCCGTTTGTCGATCAATCACATTACGTCATAATCAACTACGTCATATATAGGTTGCCGTCATAATCCAGCGTCACAATCCATAACCATAATTGACAGAAATATTTAGAGTAGTCTGTCATGTTGTACGAATTGTATGTCTACTATTTAATAAAGATGCTATTGAATATTTTGAAACTAATATGACTCGGCGCTGTTGCTGCCATTGTTGCTGTCATTGCACCCAGTCAAATTAATTTCAAAATATTCAACATCTTACCTGTATTGCTTTCTGGAAAATGAGATGCAGAGAGTGCATGGATCGATTGATCCCAACACGGGCAAAGTGTGGGTGGAGATTAGCTAGATATGGATGGGCATAGCTAATACTGGATTTCTCCATTGTCAAAACGTATAAGAAACCACTAACCAGTGACTGGTTATCTCATAAGCTATAAACCACATTGTAATAGAGACAAAGATCAAACAACCTCTACGGAGTTTACACCTCCTAGTTTATATTTTAGTATTTATAAGTCCGCTCTTATAATATCTAAAATTATCAGTAAACCGGGACGGATATGCTTCTCAACAGTGTGCCAGTAATAGGCATCCGTGAATTCGGAACGAGAACGTCTGGAGGCATGATAAAAAGTATTTATTATGCAGGGTAGAAAAGAGAATTGAAGACCGACGTGTCCAACGAAGAGTACGTTAACTCTGGTGTTACCCTTTAGTCGCCACATTGTTCCGTCTGATGTTTTGGACATCGTGGACTACATGGGTGATGGCGCACACCTTGAAATTTCTTGAGTTTGAGAACCGCAAAAAGTATAAAGGTCGATGTTTACATGCCGTTAAGGACAGTTTGTCCTCATCTTTGTGAACCACAGGGCTTAGTGTATAGCTAGGCCATAGTGAGTTCATACCATCAGGAGTGATCTATGCCTTCTATGATCAGTGCACTTTGAAAAGACATGCATTGGGAAACTGAAGGACTACGCGTGAATGATTGTTGTTTGTTTGTTTGTTTGTTTGTTTGTTTGTTTGTTTGTTTGTTTGTTTGTTTGTTTGGGTGAGATTTTCGGACCCGGCACTGACTGTGTTAGTTTCCAATGACATGGTATACTGATCGCTGTCGGAAATCTTGCTATAAGAGATGCCGTGCTAGCTGCTCCCCGGACAATAGCTGGTGATATTCCCTTACGAAAGACACACAGCGTGTGTTGTTCTCAATGGATTTGGAGACAAAAGATGATGTAGCACATTCACACACGTCTCTTTGTACCGTTAAGGTACTTATTTTTTGGATAAGAATCTCACAAGTATTGTGAGGATAGTTTAATATTAGACGGGAGCTATAGGTGAAAAATGGCGTCTGCTAACAGCTAGACTCACAATGGCGGATGCTTACGTTACACTACCTTAGACTAATCCAACTACAAGTAGATAATATATGCTAAGAATTGTTTCTTAAAAAGATGAATCTTCAACTTTAAACTATCTGTAAAATCTAAATCTTCTCTTCCTTCCTTGCCTGCTGTATAGTTCTGGTTCTGGTGTGTGTTTTGGGCATGGCCAGCGCGTGCCAGGTCAGTATAATAAAGAGTATTATTCTTGTTTGTTGGTTTATACTTTGTTTGGTAGTTACATTAAGCTTGTTAAACGTGGCTGTTGGACAATGATGTTTCGTGGTGAGGTTGTCGTTGTTGTCGTTGTTAATGTGTGTTGGCGTCAGCATCGTCGTCCTCTATTGTCTTCACGAATTGGCACCCACACAACCACTACCGCTACCATCATAAACGCCTCGTCCACCACTACCACCAACGCTAACAATTCACCTTTCCAGAGTACCCACCCATCATATGACGTCATAATGAACTGCGTGATGTGTACAATAACATCATAATGAATGCCGTCATGAATGATGTCGATAAGTACGTCACGGACGCATATTTGAAGACGGTCTATGCGTTGTTGTACAAATTGTTTGCTTTTACTATTTAATAAATATTCTGTTGAATATTTTGAAACTAATTTGACTGGGCGCTGTTGCTGCCATATGCAGCAACAGCATCCAGTCAAATTACTTACAAAATATTCAACAGCTTCCCTGTATAGTTTTCAGGAAATTGATAGCTAGGGCATTTGGGGATCGATCAATCCCAACACAGCGAGGTGTGGATTGAGCTTAGCTAGTGATGGGCGGGGCATAGCTAAAATGGAAAGGTCCATTCTAGACCCACAGCCACACATCCACCATTGACAAACACCATAAACTATCGATATCAATAAACTATCTAGCACATGAATCACTTCTTAAAGAAAAATGAAAACTCTACACATAAGACCATACGTCTTAAAGAACGTCCGTAATATAGCGCCAAAACAAGTGCCGGTTTTATACAGGTTTGCTTGAATCTGTTTTCTGTATCTGCAGGTGACCTCTGACTGCAGTGGTGGTGAGCACTGTGCCTCATTGAATCCGGATTGTACAGAGTTACCATGCACACCGATCCGTGTATGCGCTAGTAAGTATGACATAAATTATTCTCATAGCTCTGGAAAAGGTGCTGTAATGGAACTTTCCAGTTTATCCATCAGTCATATGACGTCATAATCAACTACGTGAGGTGTATAATCAATGACGCCATGAATGACGTAGATAAGGTCATCACAAATGCGTAATTGGTGATGGACTAAGCGTTGTTGTACGAATTGTATGTCCTTACTATTTAATAAACACGCTGTTGAATAGTTTGAAGCTAATTTGACTTGGCACAGTTGCAGCTCTCTCCTTATTCATTACATTACTCCATCAAAAACTCCGATAAGTGGCATCTTAAGGTTATAGGATTGAACCGCCAGTTGTTATGGACAGGATTAACTGACTGACTGACTGACTGGCCGACCGACCGACCGACCGACCGACCGACCGACCGACCGACCGACCGACCGACCGACCGACCGACCGACCGACCGACCGACCGACCGACCGACCGACCGACCGACCGACCGAACTGACTGACCTTCCAATCGAGCGAGCGGGTGAGCGACAGACCGACCGACCATCAGACCATCGAACTTACCGACCAACCTACGGACTGACCAACTGACTGACTGACCGACTGGACGTCTGATTGACTGATCGACTGCCCGACCGGTTGACCGCCCGACCGATCGGCCAACCGACCGACCAACCAACCGACAGACATCTTATATGACGACACAAATGTAAATATAGAAAGGAATCTCAAGATATCAGTAATTATTTTCCAATATATTGTCGATACTAATCGACCGAGCGACAGACGGGTCAGCTTGCATGCATGCATGCTTGTAGACAGGCAGGCAGGCAGGCGTGGGCAGGAAGGCAAGCGGACAGGCGGGCGGACAGAAGGCGCATACTCGTTGTGAGTCTCGACTAAAAACGCGTATTATTTTGTTTTTATAGGTTTCTCTTTCGGGGGTTGCACTGAGGCTCCCTGTCAAAATGGGGGCTCGTGCTTTGCGACGCCAAATGGGCCAGCATGCGTCTGTTATCATGGATTTGTTGGACAATCCTGTGAAACATGTAAGTTGGTATAGTAGTCCGTAAAATAAGAAAGAAATTATTTATGTTGTTACAGTCCAGACAGTTACATCTTTCAAGATATATTTGGACGTGATTATTTTTAGGATGGTGTAGCTGAAAGCTGTTGCTATCCTAGATAGAAAAACCTTTCAGCAACATCCTTTTTCAAATTAAACACCTCCTTAACGCCTCTTGTGCCACCAGCGCCTCAACGCGCTCAAAATACTATCTGATATATTAATTAAACATTTTGATGGTCAATATTTTTCAAGATATTTTAATTTTAGAAGATTATTTTTCAAAATTTACCACTCAATTTTTTTCCACCCGCTTGACCATTAAAGGGGTATTTACAAAGAAAACTAAAGTTTTTACATAGCCAAAGTCTATCCGTAGGCCGAGAGAAGCCTGAATATTTTTGAAAATTTACCACTAGAATGACTGGCTCGGTTACCTTTCAAATAGCCATGCCTGAAGACCAATGCAAAGGTGTTTTCTGGTCAGTTTGAGCGTTAAAGGGTTAAGTTGTCTCAAGCGGGGTTAATACCATTGTAAGATGATGGGCTAACACATATTCAACAGAATGTTTATAAAATTGTAAATTCACCAACGCTAGCTAATCTGACACTTTTGTGGCGGACTTTTAACATTTTGCGGACATTTAACATTTTCGTGACGGGTTTCATTTTGATTGGGACATCGGGTAACAAGTGACGTATTTGATTGTGATGTCAGATGCGTGAGTGTCAGGTCTGATCACCCTATTTCGAATGTTGACCATCGGCCATGACATGGTTCTGGGTGGGTGTGAATGTATGAAATTTGAACAAGTAATTGAGAGAAATAAATTGTGAGTACTCTCTTGTCGCTTCCCACCGACAGCGCACTGACTTATGATGGCGTTTCTGGTAATTCGGGGTTCAAAGGGTTAAAGTTCCATCGTATATCTCTTGAGAAGAATATCAAGAGCGGTAATGATCAATGACATATTTTTCTTCTTTCCTTGCAGATCTGGGAACGATGTGCGACCAAGGATTGTGCCAGAACTCAGCATCTTGTCAATCAGAGGGCGTGTCTGACTATAGCTGTTTCTGTAATCGTGGGTGGGAGGGCAAAAACTGTGATCAGCCTATTCTTGTGCCACTACCCTGACCTCCATGTAGTGGCGAACCCATAATATTCGATCAATAAAAACATTTTGAAACACGTATTCCGGCGTTTCACAAGCTCACTTTTTTCGATGATGACGACATTTACCGTATTGGCGCTTGACCTTTCGCACGCACGCACGCACGCACGCACGCACGCACGCACGCACGCACGCACGCACGCACGCACGCACGCACGCACGCACGCACGCACGCACGCACGCACGCACGCACGCACGCACGCACGCACGCACGCACGCACGCTGTGTGTAAGGTATTAAGAGAAGATACTGGCTTTAACACACGATGTCTGCAGTACTGGTTTGTATGTTTGCAGTTATATACCTCGATGTCTGTGCGTGATCATTTGACGGATGTGTACCGTACCGGTAAGCATTGTTTTCATGCACTGAAGACAATGGCGGAATCCAGTTGATTAGTCAATTATATGACGTCATAGTCAACTGCTCTACGTGTATGCTGGCGTCAAAATCAATTACGCCATGAATGACACGATTTAGTCCGTCATAAGCGTTTAATACTCCGCAAAGTTGTACGAATTGTATGTCTTTACAATTTAATAAACATTCTGTTGAATATTTTGAAACTAATTTGATTGGGCGCTGTTGCTGCCATAGGCAACAACAGCACCCAGTAAAATTAGTTTCATCATATTCAACAGCTTATCTGTATAGTTTTCTGTAAATTGAGATACAGAAAGTGCCGGGATCGATTGATCCCAATGCGGCCAAAGCGGGGGTGAAGCTTAGCTAGAGCTGGGCGTGATATAACTAAAACTGGATTCATTCTTTATCGGTAGAGTGTCATCAGTTAAGGTGTGTATGTTCATGTCATTGTCGCCGGTTGTCACCTTTTACTCAAACGCAAACACACACACGCACGCACGCACGCACGCACGCACGCACGCACGCACGCACGCACGCACGCACACACACACACACGTAAAGGCGCACGCACGAACACACACACACACGCGCGCGCACGCACGCACGCACGCACGCACTCACTCACTCACTCACGCACGCACGCACGCACGCACGCACTCACGCACGCACGCACGCACGCACGCACGCACGCACGCACGCACGCACGCACGCACGCACGCACGCACGCACGCACGCACGCACGCACGCACGCACGCACACACGCGCATGCAATTCCCATCGGCCTAGTCATTGATAAACCGATTTGTATTAATTACGTATTGAAAGTGAAAAGAAGATTGTCTGAAAAATAGAGCTGTGATCTTTTCAGGAAAGTTAAACCTACAGCAAGGGCGGGGCTGTTGAGGACGGTAAATCAAAGTTAGAATGTGCATTGTACAGGTCTCGTGGATAGAAGCAATCATGATATGAATTCTGAAACAAAGACTAGCTAGACCTTTCCAGCATAGATTCATCATCATACAAAATGCACCTTTCCAGTTTTAGCTATTCCCCGCCCATCACTTTCTAAGCTCGTGTTGGGATCGATCGAATTTCCAGAAAACTATATGGGTAAGCTGTTGAATATTTTGAAACTAATTTGACTGGGTGCTCAGTCAAATTAGTTTCAAATTATTCATCAGCATGTTTATTAAATAGCAAAGTCATACAATGCGTAAAACATATCGGACTATTAAGCGTTAAAGACGGACTATTTCGAATCATTCAAGACGTCATGATTATGATATGAGTATACACGTCACATAGTTGATTATGACGTCATATGATTGAGTGAGGAAATGGATTCATGAATTGCTTTTAGAGCGTATGATAAACAGCACTCATGTTGTACATGGAGGGCATGAATCTCACCATCCATCAACAAGAAGATTTCTGTAGGAATAGATGTAAAGAAGGCCAAGGAGCATACATAGCGCAAGGGATGGAAAAAGGGTTTCCAAAGGACAAATAGACACTTGCTGTTTGAAACGATATGGAAAAAACCCCATTATATAAGGTATGGAGAGAAGGTCTAACGTTGGAATTTTAAATATGGAATCACTGAAAGGATGTTCACATGGATCAGCCATTACCGTGAGAACAGAATGGCTACAGCATATATTTAAAGGTATGTTCGTAGGATGCGAAGTCGTGAACAGTGAAATCAATAAAGCGGTCTCGCATCTCCACTATTGTTCCGTATCTAGATAAATGGCATCGTAATAGGAATTCCCAAGAGAGTCCTCAGCGTAATATATGCAGGGAACCTACCTGTTGGGTGAGCGGAGAATTTTACCACGCCAGGATACAAGAGGCCACCAACAAGTTGGACAAGTGGCCCAAGCAGTGGCGTCTGACCATCAACGAAGAAGGCTACGATCTGCAAACTATGACAATCTACTATTTTCGGATTTACTTACGTCTTATAAAATACAGAGTAAAATCCGAATTTGTACGTACACAATGATTTGGAACCTTTCCCTTTTTAACGCAAGGCCGCCTTAATTATCATATCAATTTACATAATGCTATTACATGATGAGTGGCAGTATATAGCCCCCGTGAAAGCTACCATAGTAAGCTATGCACTACCACTCACATTATGTTAAATGTATACCAATTGAACAACTGCATAACATTTTTCACGATCGTTCTCAACTGAAATCTGACAAGCATCGCATTTTAATTACTACATTAATGAAATGTATATGTTTGGTTGACGGATCGATATATTAATTCTTAATCAAAACCCACCCCGCATCAATAATAATGTGTATCATATCTGTCTTGGGGTGAGTTTGGGCGAAAACTCGCGCACCTACTCTAAGGTAAATCATCGACCCTCAAGTAGACGGTGTGGTGGTTATATTACGTGTTTAGATTGCATTAATATTGATTTCAATACAAACACGTAACTTACTCGACTTACCCAGCTTCATAGGTGATGGAGCCATGGTACTAGAGTACGTACACTGGACGTTTAGGCGCTAATCTAGTACCTTGAGTAGGTACTGTACTCCGCTGTGGGCCAGCCTCACCCTGGATTGCTACAAGAAGGTTAAGCACATTGCATCCACAGTGTCCAATATAAACTCACCCTCAAACCATGTCCCAATACTTCTTCAGTGTGTGATCAGTTAATAATAAAGTTGATATGAATGCATTGGTTAATCAGATGGAAGGATAATATTCACATATGTTAGAATAATAGGTATGTATCAATAACCTATATCTATAAGGATGGCATGGTAAGATGCAAATATCATCAGTTTCCCAGCATGCATTTCTTCAACAAAGCGAACAGGTTATAGCACCCTATTCTGTTGCAGATGCCAAAAGCTTATATAATATAACATACTATGATAACGCAGGTTACTGGTCCGGTACTTGGCCAATACCGGGCCGCATTGGCCCGGTATTGGCCCAGTATCGGCCCAATAACCTGAGTTATCAGTGATAATGGGTGCTTAATGGAAAACTGACCTCATCTTATATTATCCCACAAATAAACAATGCGAGCCATGTTTAGCCTTTTATCTTACCTACAATGAAAATTATCCATGCTTTAAAAGCTAAAAGCGGTCATACATGTTAAGCTGTTGAACGTTTCCAAACTAATTTGACTGGCATTATCGGTGCCTAGAGTAACAGTGGCTTCCACCCAAATTAGTTTCAAATTTTTCAACATGCTAATTATTACATACTGAAGAATGTGTTGAATTGTGAGTTCAACGGCATCACACACCAATGTTTTCAAGGAGACAGATCGCGGCGCCTACATTTTAAGTAGTATGTAAATAGGGATCTGGGCCCCCCCCCCATGGACCACACCCCTGGACCACCCTAACTTTGATGGTCTACACAACTGGGGCCGGCCCACCCACCAAGCCAGCTACCACCACCACCATCCTGTAAATAGGGGTGTGGGACCACACCCGTATTAATATATACTACTGTGGAACCACACACTCAATGGACCACACCCCGAGACCACCATCCCCATGATTGGCTACACCACTGGGGCCGACCCAACCCCTAAGCTGGCCCACCATCCTCCTATAAATAGGGATTCTGGACCATCTGGACCACACCTCTGGTCTATGGACCACACCTCTGGCCTATGGACCACACACTTCTGGACCACACACATCTCGACCACACTCACATATACCACGCCTATGGATCAGGCTTATGGACCACACACCTCTGGACCACACACTTCTGTGAACCCACCCTAGAAGCTCGTGTGTGTATCTGCACGATGATGTCAGGTGCGGCATCATGTGGCCTTCTTTTTCCGGACACCTTACTGAAGATGGGGGCATTTAATTTGTCTTATAGAGATACCTGAAACATGAAGCAGTACGTACAGCATCCGGATGAAGCGGTTGAGCCCATGACCTCGCATCACACAGACCCATGGAAGGACTGCCTAACAGTCATTCTACCTGGTATCCATGATGGGAACCCTCTCTCCACGGCTGGGAAGTACATCGACGTCGCTATTTCGGGAGAGATCCATCGGAATAGGAGTATGGTGCTCAAGTTCAAGCTCGAGAGCACTGCGGAGAAGGATGTAGAGCTCCCGCAGATGGTGAGCTGGTGGGACATTGTGCAGGACAACAACACCTTAGACACCACCTATATAAACGATGAGTACCAAGTCCTGGCTCCTCTGGCTCGTGGAGTTGTCTACTATGCGAAGGGAAAGAGTACTATGGTGTGGGTGTAATGAGGGCTTCACAGAATTCAGCTTACACCCATATGTAGAAATGCCTGTGGCGGTGCCACTCTTCTCCGTCCTCAAGAGACACATACACGAGAACTCGGCCTTGATTCGTGATGAGCTGTTCGTTCTGATGTACACTGGCCATGGTGATGGTGTAACGATGACCTCACCACGTCTTCACGCCTGTCATGATGAAAACGAGCAGGAACTAAAATGTGAGGGTTCTAGACAGCGAATCCTGCGCGTAGAGCGAGCGCACCAGCAGGTCCAGGCCACAGATAACAAGCAGTTAGAGTTTATATTACAACTAGGCGTCTCGGATTTTGCAGCTGTAGCAGTCCTGGTTCAGAATGGAGGGATGGTCCAGTAGGTGGGTGAGCTAACTGACTTCAAACGTATAGTGACTGGGGCCAATGTTCTCGGTGAGCTACGTAATCGGGCTGATTGCTGTCTCAATCAACAGGAGATAAATTCGTATACCTTACTATACTGTGTTTAACCAGTGGCCACGAGGATCTGGAGTTGGCACTCGAGGGTCAGTACCACCGCGGAGGTAGGATCATCTCACCTAATAACGGCAACCGGCTCAGCTACCATGTTGGGAAAATCCTGCCATTACCGACAGCCCTACTCCTATGGCCTCCGCAGTCTACTGAGCTGACGTCGATCCACACAGAGTATCAGACACAACTCGAGTTGCGTTTCGGACTCACCTGGAACAGTGAGCTCACCTGGAACAGCGAACCACCAGAGTATCAGACACAACTCGAGTTGCGTTTGAGGCTCACATAGAACAGCGAGCTCACCAGCAAAAGATGCTGCCAGAGTATCAAACACAACTAGAGTTGCCTTTGAGGCTCACCTGGAACAGCGAGCTCATCTGGAGGTGGGGCCAGGCCTGGGGTGGGGCCAGGCTCAGTCGTGTAGTCAATCATAGGGAGGGTGGTCCAGAGGGGTAGTTCATTGGTGTGGTGTGGTCCATAGGCGTCGTCCATAGGCAGGGGTCTAGGTTTTTGGGTCCGGAAATCCCCTTTAGAGGGAAAGGTGGTGGGGCCGGCTTGGAGGTGTGGCCGGCCCCAGTGATGTAGACCAGCTGTGGTCTGTGTGCAGTCTGGTGGGATTTCTTGTTTGGCTGCTGGTGGGTGAGACTTGCCCACCACCCACCCCGAACGGGTGTGGTCTAGAAGCGTGGTCCATAGGCGTGGTCTATGGATGTGGTATACGGGTGTGGTCTATGGGTGTGGACCAGTGGTGTGTTGTTCAGAAGCGTGGTCCAGAAATGTGGTCCATAGACGTGGTCTATTGGTGTGGACCAGAGGTGTGTGGTCCAGAAGCGTGGTCCAGAAGCGTGGTCCAGATGCGTGGTGTGTGAGTGTGTGCGTGCGTTCGTGCGTGCGTGCGTGCGTGCGTGCGTGCGTGCGTGCGTGCGTGCGTTCGTGCGTGCGTGCGTGCGTGAGTGAGTGAGTGAGTGAGTGAGTGAGTGTGTGCGCGCACGGTGCATGCGTGCGTGTGTGCGTACGTGCGTCCGTGTGCGTACGTGCGTGCGGGTGCGTACGTGCATGCGTGCGTGCGTGCGTGTGTGGCCCAGAGGTGTGTGATCCAGAAGTGTGTGGTTCATAAGCGTGTGGTCCATAGGCGTGTGGTTCATAGGCCAGGGGTGTGGTGCAGGTGATCCATTTATATGAGGGTGGTGGGGCCGGCTTGGGGTGGGCCGGCACCAGTGGTGCAGACCATGATAGTGAGGGTGGTCCAGAGGTGTGGTCCATGAATTTGGGTGGGGTGGGGTGGTCACACAGTAGTATATATTAATAGGGGTGTGTGCTCCAACACCCCTATTTACAGGAGGGTGGTGGGGTAGGCTTGGTGGTGGGGGCGGGCCCAGTGGTGTACACCATCATACGGAGAGTGGTCCAGGGGTGTGGTCCATGAGGTTTGTGGTCCCATACCACCATATACGTATTACTGTTTAACATCAACGTGATGATACAATGCAAATAATTTACCATTCCAGTTCACCCATCCATCATATGACGTCATAATCAACTAAGTGGCGTGTAGGCTGCCGTCAAAATATTAAACCGCTTACCTGTATGTTTATGTAAATAGATAGTCAGGAAATTCAGAAATCGATCGATCCCGACACTAACGAACTGTGGGTGGCGCTTAGATAAATATCGGCGGGACATAGCTAAGACTGGTAAAGACCATTGTGATACAGATAAATGAATGCGCCAGGAAGTGACTGATATGGAATACATATATCATAGTATATCAATACACTACAACATTCGAAATGAGATTAGTGTCCCTTTAGTAATGGTGGTCTGTCGTACTACGTGTATTAGAGAACATTTGCCATTTTGACGCTCAATAAAATGTTACTTATGTTCAGTTTATAATACGCGAATCAATGCGAAATGATTTCGTCGTCGAATCGATTGCGTTACGCATGCATACGAGTCAGTGATAAATGCTATGCAATAAAGGCACGCTATATGTCAGAGATCATTGTATTATATAAATATATAATGTGCAAGAAAACTCACGTAATATTAACATCATTCATACCACAGTTCATCGATATTCCTAGAGTTAGAATCCAATAATGTAGAGTTTACAAATTAAAGCTCTTCTGTCCTAAAACCTTGAGAAATGTGTGCACGAAGTATGAGGTACTTGTTGATTTATGTGTAACTTACCTAACATGCTGACCATAGGCATAGGAACTTATAAAGAGGGGTTGGCAATGGGCCATTTGCCCCTTTAACTTTGAATCTGGGATATGAGTTTGATCCCGCACTCTTTGAGTCCCTAAACCTGGAATTTCCATATTTAAGCCCCAAAATGCAGATGCCATCACAGAACATACACATTTCAAGGATTTTCTGGATGAGGACCCCCAGAACCCCAACTTTGGCTGGCTTTGCCCCTCCACTTTTGGACACTTTGATATATGCCTAGGCTGGATACACAGTCGATGTAATAATAGGACGCCATGTTATTTGAATCTATTGTCTGTACAGATCAGGATTTCTCAAATAAAACGGTCCTGTCTGCGCGTGCATCTGGTCATGTGTTAGCCATGCAGCTCTTGAGACAAATGAGCGTTGTATGTATTCACTACGCTCCACGGCGCATAATTCAATGTCGATCGGCGAAAGGGCATCAATTTCCAAAAAATTCAACAAAGCTGTTGTATATTTTGATAATAATTTTGCTCCTGATATTAATCAACCATGGCGAATTGACGCACAACGCGAACAGTGCAACGGTAGTAGTCTTATAGATTGACACATTACCCGAGATTTAGGCCGCCCAGCTTAAAGCAGGATTATAGCCTACCCTATAAAACCATCCTTGCTAAATAGACAGTTAAACAAAAAGATTTAAGACATGAGGTGGATAACATACATCTAGGATAAAAACCGTTAATCGATCAGTGACACCATATGACAGTAAGAAAGTGATAATATACTAAGACATATTTTGATAGAATGACATCAATCAATTACGTACTCCTCTCCACTTTCCTCTTCACGTTTTCATTGTCTCCAAATCCACTTCTTCCTCTTGCTCATCACCTCCCTCTCCATCATCTCATCACTGTGTCAGTGAGCTACAACCATCGCCCAGTTCTTCACACGCACGCACGCACGCACGCGCGCATTTGCTGCCGGACTACAATTGCATATGCACGCCTTTCAATTGAACTTTCCAGATTTAGCCATGTCCCGCCTATCTCTAGCTAAGCTCCAGCGACGGCTCGCTCGTGTTGGGACCGATCGATCTCTGAACTCCCTGACTATCAATTTCCAGAAAACTATATGGGTAAGCTGTTGAATATTTTGAAACTAATTTGACTGGGCACTGTTGATGCCCATGGCAGCAACAGCGCCCAGTCAAATTAGTTTCAGAATATTCAACAACATGTTTATTAAATAGCAAAGACACAATTCGTACAACGTGTCGGACTATTAAACATTAAAGACGGACTAAATCATGATTATGACGTCCTCCTACACACCACGTAGTTGATTATGACGTCATACGACGTCGTATGATGGATTGATAACCTTCGACGAGAGCTGCAATTAATGACGCCATTGAGCTTTTCTGATTCAACGGTTTCCTTGGACATAACTAGTCTCATTTGGTCAATTTCTTTAACTGATTTGGACAGTAGAAGGGGCTTCAGAGCGGGATTCGTTCACTTGCAAAAACTCTCGTACCTAGGTGCATTCATTGGATCGCTCTTATTCTGGCAATAGACAGTCAGGAATAAAGTGGTGGCCAGTTGCCATCCGGTCGCTCTGAGTGGCATCCTCCTCTTTCAGAACTACTCCAGCGATGCCAGTCTGGATGAGCACTTCAGCGCGGCCACCTTATCTTTCATAATAGGGCGGGGCAGCGCGTGCATTCCCAAGATTCCCTGCATTTCACCCGCGAGCTTGGCGACAGTGGCATTGATGTCGAGCTCATACCCGTCCCATCTAAACACGGCCTAGCACACCAGGTTTCGAGTACCAGGTCATAAGCAGCATGCACAGATCTGTGTCGTCACAAATGGTAGGTACAGTCTGCGCTCCCACCAACTCAACATGTAGCTGGGGAGAGATGTGCCCGAGGCAGTTAATATCCAGTCGACCCCTCATTGGGGCTGCTCTGTCTCTCACGATCCTTTTCCCTGGCACTTTGGCACTAATCAAAGATAACATATATGTCAATGATCCTCTGTATTTGAGGAGACGAGCTTTCACTCTGTTAGCAACATCACTCGACGCGCCAGAAGATGGCCAGGCAGTGTTATAAATTTGTCCGCAAGCGCAATGTTGGGAGGATCCGAGGGGTGGGGCGGTGAGGGGGGGGGCTTTTAGCGACACCTAGGCAGTGCCTAGCACTGATTTGTTGTCTTGTTCATTGATGAGTGACCCTAGTACATGGCTCAACCCATGATGGAAGACATCAAGCAAGTCAATGTTCCTCTCTCCAACGACCAGGTGACAATCTTTTCAATCATAGACAGTTTGTGTTTTTATCTTCACATAGTCCATCCGTAACAGTATTGTCTTCATCTTCCGGTGGTCGAAGTCATCATGGAGGGATGCATCGAAAGCTTTCTGCATCAGTTTTACGATCTCGACCATATCCTGCATATTAACTTCTTCTGTGGGCATATGGCCACTGGCGATTGGTGTTGAATACATGGAGTTAAACATCAACATGAAGTTCGATCGTTAGTGGTTGTCTAGTTATCTCAACTGTACGATTTACCTCATTATGCACGGCGGTCGTATTCGATTTCAGTTGGTTGGATAGGCGGTATCGGTTAGGAACTGTGTTAGATAGATTCCTTGGGGACGAAAACATTGGAATAGTTATCAAAATTAAAGCCGTGTTCACATTAGAGAGTTAATCTGGAATAACACCATACCTTAGTTTGATAGGTGGTATGAGACTAGAACTACGTTACGTAGATACCTTGTGGTCGAAAATATAGGTCTAGACATCAAAACTAAGTCAATGTGGTTGAATATATATATATATATATATATATATATATATATATATATATATATATATATATATATATATATATATATATATATATATATATATATTATTGATTTAGTGATTTGACCTAATTAATATGCTAATGGAACTTTCCCCCTTTGCTAATGGACCTTTGCACTTTTAGCTATGCCCAACCAATCTCAATCTAAGTTCCACCCACACCTCGCTCGTATTGGGATTGATCGATCCCTGAACTGCCCGACTATCAATTTCCAGAAAAATATACAGTTACGTTGTTGAATGTTTTGTAACTAATTTGACTGGGTGCTGTTGCTGCCTATTAGTTTCAAAATATTCAACAGAATATATATTAAATAGTAAAGACATACAATTCGTACAACAACGCTTAGTCCATCACCAATTACGCATTTGTGATGGACTTATAAACGGCATTCATGACGTCACAATGCCGTCATTCATTATAATGTCATTCTACACGTCACGTAGTTTACTATGACGTCATATGAAGGATAGATAAAGCGGAAAGGTCCATTGGGGCAATTGTCCATAATGCTATATATGAGTACCGTATTCTGCGGCTGTAGTTGTAGAAACATCCTACAGCTGTAATAAGTCCTTCTTCGCGTTTGCCCATTGTGTCTTGTCCTCAGCCGAAATCCTTTGCCGAGTCCTGCTTTCCTGAGGTCACATCGTAGCACGCTTAGCAGATTTATGCAATGACATCCTCTCCTGGCTTTGTATTTTCTGGCTCCGAGTTGGGCGAATTCCAAGGCTCTCTGTGCTGGTGGCTCTTCTGGCATCCTTAGCACATGGCCAAATATGGACCATCTTTGCTGGGCGACTTTTACAGACAGCGGCGACGTATTACACATCTTGTATAGTGCACCGTTGGAAATTTTCATAATTTCCATAATGCTATGCATATGCAGATTATCATCCAGTACTTTCTGAGTTCATCGGAGCTGCATATTGCCTTTGAAACATTAAACATTATAGTAGTAAACTCTTGTAGTTTCACATAGCCTACTTCAGAAACTATTCCGTGTGGAATGACAGAAAGAATAATCTATCAGAAATGTGGGTTATCATCAGTAACATTCTTCCGGGTACGGCTGTAGAGGTTACAAAGTTCATAAATTGGAAGACCGTGTAGCTGATGCGCCGACGGTATAATTGCATTAACGCGTTCAAATCTCCAAAAATTTGACATGACAGTCCATTTCTTTCTCGTTCGTAAATGTGGCACATTCTAAGAGACAATCTCTCTTCCGCACATATTCATCAGATTATTTTAATGCATTATTCACGTATGTGTCGGAAATAACGCTGGCGAATGCGGCTGGATTCCTTTGAGTTGGAAAAGGAGCGTTCTCCACTGTGTATCGATGTACGGAATATGTATCACGCATCATTTAATGATGCATATTCACACCAAAATTCTTGGGAAAAAGATTGTTGAAATTATATACTTTTAGAGGCTTAAATTGTGTACCTCAATGTAATGAAACGAAACGAAATACGTAATGAAATCATCATATGCTGATTTATTTCGTTTCATTACATCTAGGCACACAGTTTAAGCCTCTAAAAGTATATAATCTTAACAATGTTATTGTGAACCATTCTGCTGTGAATATGAACCTTTAATAATCATTCTGTTGAATATTTTGAAACTGATTTGACATAGGCAGCAACAGCACCCAGTGAAATTAGTTTCAAAATATCCAACAGCTAACCTGGACAGTTTTCTGAAAATTTATACTCAGAGAGTGCAGGGATCGATCGATCCCAGCACGGTCAACGCGTAGGTGGAGCATAGCTAGAGATGGGAGGGGCATCGTTAAAACTGGAAAGGTCCATCCTCCTCCATAAACAACCCAGTTTGGGCAGACACGCATGCTCATGCGCTTACAAATAGGCAATACCTAAGTAGTGTGTAGGTTGCATTACCGGGCTGAAATAAAGAACACGAGATTTTCATATTTTTAATTTATTAGCGAATCGGATCAATTCTCTGCAGCAATCTCTGAATTTTACAAAACTCACATGCAATGGTGTCCGTCTTGAGGATTGAAACCTTGCTTAAATTTGTTCAAACAAATGCTTAGTGTCTTCAAGCGCCAATAGCCTTTGAAATTAGGAGATTTAACGAGTATAGTAACCTGTGTTTGTTTTCCGATGCACGGCTCAATTGGACACACAATCTTCATCTGTGGTATTTCCATATGTGTCAATGTATTCTTGCAACCAGCTTGAAAAGTCCGTATCTGAAAGCGGTGTAATCATTACGTACGGGTCATAACTGTATCGCATAAAATTCCTAATCCATATGTCTGCCATGTGTTAATCCCAGTAATCTGTAAATTCAGAGTATGCCTATAGCTGGGCAGTCTGTGAGAGGCGATGATATGCCTTGCTTGTGTTCTTCTTTTATGTAGACAGATCTGCTAACACTTGAATTTGATGCCCTCTGATTACACGGAGGAATGGTAGACTTCGAACGTTGGAAAAGGGTAGACAACTTCAAAATGTTCCCTGCACATAACAGCTACCAATGTAAGAAAACGTCCATATAGCACTGCACACACATACTAATGTACTCATTAACAGTAATTGTTAACCACCATAGCAAATGAATACAATAAAGAAAGTAACAATCGCCATATTCGTGCCTCCGTTTAATGGCACGACATGCTTAGGAGACCAATGCATGCCATTGCATTCCTGATCACCCATAGCGTAGATAGCTAAATAGCAGTAATACAGACCATACCCTGCACACTGTCATGGCCGAACAATGGGCTACTTAACATATTAAGCGTGGAATATCGCGTATTTCCACGGCTATACATCCACGTAATGCCTTAATCGAGGAATCAGCCAATCATATGACGCCATAATCAACTACGTGACATCTGGGCTTACTCAATTACGTCATGAGAAAGAATGGTTGGGGGGGGGGGTTGGAATTACCGATTTTCTCTTTTTATTTAACACATCTCGCAGAGAGAAGAAGTTGGAAGACCTTTCTCATCGTTGATATGGAATAATGAAGGGATTCATTTCTAGCCATTTCCCACGCAGTTATATCTAAGCCTCGCCCACTTTCTACGCGTGTTGGAATCGATTTGAGACCCGGATTCTCAGAATCTCAATTTCAAGGTAACTATAGAGGTAAGCAGTTGCATATTTTGAAAGTAATTTGACTGAGAGCTGTTACTTTCAAAACGGTCAATAGAATGTTTATTAAATTGTAAATTCAGCAAGGACATACAATTCCTATAGTTTAGTGACAGACTTTTCCACTTTCGCGACAGACTTATGTCATTTTGATTGTGACGTCAGCTAGCACGTGACATATTTGTTATTATAACGTGAGATAATTGAGTGACAGATCGGATGTCTCTTCTATTGCATGAACTTGTTCTATCGAAAAGTAGTTACATCACATAACTTCCGTGATCAGCAACATGCAGTAAAACTATTCACACCGGCCAGCAACCTCGCTTGATGGCTGGCTAAGAGTTTCGATGATATGAGCAAGAGTCTTCACGAGTTGTGGGGCTTTTTCAACAACACAAAGGTCCCTAGTTGTATCACTTCCAGCTAGGCCACTACAGCATGAAATCCAGATAGAAACGATGCTCTTTCTGAAATTAGATTATCATAAATGGGTTGTAACTCGTAACGGCATTTAATTCTTACAATTACAATCGGAATGATCTGGTTAATTGTGTGTTTGTAGACATAGCATTCTCATAATGAGAACCCAGCAATCGATAACTGCGCTAAAAGGACCCACCTTATTTCCCGTCTTCTCACTAGAAACATCTCAAAAGCATATGGCAGCATGAGAGTGGCTACTTCGTCATGCATGCTATCCAAGCAATACGAAGATATTCATCATATTTTGATCGTTGTCTGGAATATTTGTGAGAACATTTCCTATGTCAATTTGCAGGATTGTACCTGTAAGGAGCTTCCAAACAATATTTGGGTAGGGTGTCTTGCTCTGTACCACGCCTTCGACTTTCAGTTTATTGTTAGCATGTTTTTGTGCTGGATCAACGTCAATGTTGGTAAATGTGATTGTATTCTTTGCCGCGGCAAATTCTCCAGCAATCAAGACGATTTCATAGATCTTGGTGTTATCTTTCAGTTGCACGTGTCCGTATCGTGAAGCCAATGATGTTCTAGGCATAGTCAAGAGTTGCCAAATGATTACAGTATATGGAAATATATTCCTTACTATGTGTTGCATGCAAAAGTCCAGTCAGGCAGGTGGGCATATTGAGTGGTCAATTCATGTCTGCACAAGTTTAGATGTCTAAATGTGTGATACATTAAGAAATTAATGGAATGTTGGGTGTTTGTAAGATATCAAAGCAAATTACCTCAATGCTATAGGCGCCGATACTGACTGAGTCCGGTCAATGGGTTGCCAATATGGTATCTGACTATGATATGTGATGGCTATTAAATTACTATAATTTATGTCCTGTGGCGAGTTTTTAGCCGTCTTTCTACACCCGATGGCTGAGCAAAATGTAAATCTTCTTAAAATAACTTCAACGCAAACACTGATGACGTATTCTGCCCCGTAGATAAGCCTGAATAACACGTGCGTATAACAGCTCAGAGAGAGGACACTTCCCGAAATATGTTTGGTGTGAGTGCCATTGGTAATGTATGGGCCGGCAATAGCCGGTATGGTTCTAAGTGAACCCCGACCTCCTCCCCCCCCCCACCACCTCCACACCCCCCTCCCCATCATCGGGTAATAGCACCAAAGGGACCTAAAGAACTTGGTAGAAATTGCGATTTGGGCTATGCTCGATGTCCATAGCAACGGATAAGGCATCGGGCAATACAATGAAGACTAAAGAGTCATGCTATCAGGATTTTCATTGAATAATTGCAGCATGTCTATCCATCCACTCTACCGACTGCTCAACATCTTAAACGTCACCAAAAATGAAGACATATATGAGTGTGGCTATGTTTGATGATCTGGGTAGCCTCTCATTGGCATATCCTACCACAATGACCACTGGTTATCGACTGACTGGTCAGTAGTGTAACCATAAATATGCGAATTCATCACCTATGAGTGACTTGTATGTACAAGCGTAGTCACGCACATATGGCGCCGTTCATACACGAATGCGATCATTGCACAGTGTAGAAACAAGTAATATAGAATACAGCTGACATTTGATATAAATCAACAGGCCGTATACCTCCTATATTACTAATATTTCATTAAATATGATAGTAATGTTCTCAGCTACAGTTTTTATATAGTGCGTATTCATGCGTGTTTAATCCGATTCACAATGAATACTTTGGCGGGTTATATATGCGATGAGGGCCCACCTTGCACGCATGCACGGACACACGCACACACAGAGACGGATGAAACCCTATTTCTACGCGTTTTCGTTGTCTTCTTTAAGATGATGTACGTTAACATAAACTAAGAGTTTCGTGCAAACAGCGGCCACAGCGATGCCGATTATATCAAGGGGAAGCAAAAAACGTACCTAACCTTAGATACAATCATAGTAGACTATTAAATTCATATATGTTGTATGCAAATTAGTTTGTGTAATCGGTTCACCACAAGTCAAAAGCTCGCAATGAACCTTTCCAGTTTTAGCCATGCCCCGTCCATCACTAGTAAAGCTCCGCCCATACCTCACTCGTGTTGGGATCGATCGAGCCCTGAACTCTAAAAGAAAAATATACAGGTAAGCTGTTAAATATTTTGAAAATAATTTGACTAGGCGTTCTTGCTGGCTATGGCAGCTACCGCGCCTGGTCAAATTAGTTTCAAAGTATTCAGCAGAATGTTTATTAAATAGCAATTACATACTAAAACATTACTAAAACATCGCTGAATCCGGAACCACTATTCCTTTTACTATCACTTTCATATAGGCAAAAGCCAAATGAAACGTACCAATCATAACTATAGTAAATGGTCCTTGCTCTACTATGATATTTCGATATGATGGAGTACATCTTCATGCGCGTTGCATATACCAAATTTCAATATGGCAGACTCTTGAGTAACATCTTCTGACCCCAGGTTTGGACACTCTTTAGCAGTGGCATATTCTTGTAATTTATGGTTGATCACTGCCAGGAGAGTCTTCATTCAGATCGTTGGTGATCCGTTGAATATCTCTATTGATCTCTTTCTTTAACTAGAGGATTTGACATACACAATGTGCATGATGGCGACCATAGCGAACGTTGATGCACTTCGTTTCTACGTGTTGCTGGCAAAGTGTTGGGAAAACCCAAGAAAGACGTGGACGTCAACTCTATCTGAAACAAGAGTTTGCTTTTAATGGCAAAGTTAGTGTGCTAACTATATCAGGTATGTATTTTGACGAGCCCATATACCAAAACCAGAATAAAGTTTGGAATCTGAGGAGCGGACAAAGATGGTGTGATGGTGAGACTCTGTCCCATATGCTGACAAATATTCTGGAACGTGATAGGCTGAGAAAAAATAAGTCCCGGCTCTATTCTCAGATATAGGAGGCACACCTTTCTACCCCCTTGAAAAGATGTAAAGAAATGCGTCCAATACATGGGGAATATCGGTAGTTGACCAGCTTTGTTGCACAATAGAGAGGAAACGGTAGACAACACGAGATGTAACATTGTGAGTGATATTCTGCTAGTCTAATAGAGCCTTGGAATTCGCCCGACTGGGAGCGAGCAAATATAAAGCCAGGAGAGGACGTCATTGCATAAATATTTTAAGCGTGCTGCGAGGTGACCTCAAGAGAGCAGGACTCGGTACACTCAGATCAAGAATGGACCTGAGGAAGTTAACAATTTTGGCTGAGGACAAGACACAGTGGGCAAAAGCGAAGAAGGACTGATTGCAGCTGTAGGATGTTTCATCGGCTGCAGCCGCAGAATACAGTAATCATAGATACTCTGATCGTATTGACAAAGGACCTTTCCATTTTTAGCTATGCCCAGCCAATCACTGGCTAAGCTCCACCCACACCTCGTCGTGTTAGGATTGATCGATCCTCAAATGCCCTAGCTATCAATTTCCTGAAAACTATACAGGGAAACTGTTGAATATTTTGAAACTAATTTGAATGGGTGATGTTGCTGCCTATGGCAGCAACAGCGCCCAATCAAATTAGTTTCAAAATATTCAACAGAATATTTATTAAATTGTAAAAGCAAACAATTTGTACAACAACGCATAGACCGTCTTAAAATAAGTGTTCGTGACGTACTTATCGACGTCATTCATGACGTCATTCATTATGATGTCACTGTACACGTCACACAGTTCATTATGACGTCATATTATGGGTGAGTACTCTGGAAAGGTGAATTGTGTATAGTTTTGTTACCACTACAACTTAAGATGATCTACTTCGTTGTGGATCTTATATGTAGCTTTAACCCATCAAAACCATAGTACGTGCCAGTGTATCGCATGCCAACATGCAATATCTGAAGGAAAGCTCTTAGAAAAATCTAGGCTTGTTCAGTGATTCACATGTTTGTTAAACTATTGTTAAATGGAAAAAACAATGTTGTTGATGAATGATAACGACATAAGAATGATTTTGACGTATTAAAGGAAAAACACTACGCTTCGGGGTTCATTCGTCAAACAACTAACAACTCTATCGCTTCGGCAGTTGATGAATTCAGTTTTAGCAACGCCCCGCTCATCTCTAGCTACGTTCCACCCACGCTTTGCCAGTGCTGGGATTGATCGATCTATACAATCCCTGAATCCCAATTACCAGAAACTAATTTGACTGGGTGTTGTTACTGTTTATGGCAACAACAACGCCCAGTCAAATTAGTTACAAAATATTCAACAGAATGTTTATCAAATAGTAAAGACATACAATTCGTACATTTGGTGGACTTTTAAATGTCCATGACAACCCTAATTACGTCATGTATTATTCATTGTGATTGTGACGTCAGCCTACATGGTGACGTAATTGATTATGATGCCATATATTTAAGTGACAGATCGGATCCCTCTATTGGAAATAAATCAGGTATAATAGCTGGTCGACTATTGTTGTTGCTATTGCTTTGAGGTCATTTCTGAAGGAAGGTAATAATAATAATAATAATAATAATAATAATATTAAAAATAATAATAATAATAATAATAATAATAATAATAATAATCGTTATTTATTGAGGGTAGCACTTCAAGTACACAGCCTGATCTAGCAGAGGCCCTCATTAACATATACACAAATGTATTTTTTTATATTTTTTTTTAAAATATAATATGTACAAATGTATACATCTATGTACAGACAAGGAACTTAGGGAATCTATTTCTTATAATCATATAATATTCTGAATGTATTAAGAGTAATTTGAACAAAAGCTACTGATGCTTTCAACAGCAGCAAACTTCAAGTCAAATTCGCATTGATATATTCCGCATTGTAAAGTAAATTCCTTTCTTTTCTGCTGAAATGCTTTGGAAACAATGCAAGAAATAGAAATAACGATATTTTTATGTGCTAAAATATAGAAACTAATTCTCAATTTCGTAGAAAAATACAGCTAAGCACATTATAACATACGATTATACATACATACATACAGAAACAATAGATTTAGTACAATTATTATCATTGCCCACGCCGTCGAATGTCTTAACCCTTTAGTGACTAAATTTGACAGGAAAACCTCGATTAGGTCTATCTATTGTGAAATGTCCGTTTTCAGAACAAGACAATGCCATTCTTGGAAATTTACCACCGGAAAGACTGGGTCGATTATCGCGCCTGTCATTCCTGTCATAAATTTTCAAAACTAGTCCTCTGGACTGCAAATGGTCATTTCTCTAGCCGATTTTATGGACTTGTCTCTAGGCTTGTGCATTTATGGGTCAAAGAGCGTAAGAATCAACAAATTTGACATAGCACTTCATAATGTAGGATAAAATCAGAAGGTTCAATCGAAGGTTTGTATCTTAAAGGTTAATTAGGCATATATAGTTTACTGAAATTAAGAACTCACCAAAGCACATGCACTCCCAATCACACACACTCACTTCCACACGCACACAAACTCATGTACATACACTCCGGTGGGTTTACATCCAATGGATGATTTCCACTTGTATGTTATCCGCGATGACAATGGACAAATTGACAATGGGCATTACACTATGCGAAAACACATTGATCGAGCAAGCTGATGCAAATACTAACATTAAATATAGACTAGTACAGTACAGCTCATAAATAAGTTTATATGTTTCCAAAATATAAATAGAAACGAGTTATTTATTTTGTAAGAAACGTTCTGTTAAATATTTTTTACCATAATTGGATTGGAAGACATTGCTACCTTATCCAATCCAATTATGTTTAGAATATTCATCATTTTTATTTTTGTTTTGGAAAAATGTTAATTATTTCTTCGGTATACTGTCTGTATCCGAGGGTAATTATACGGGAGATGAATATATAAGCAGAGCACCCAGACAAACGTTTGCATATTTATCGAACGAGATACACTATACGACATAGGTATTAACACGGGGTTGTAGGTAAGTACGGTACTTTATCTATCTCGTTAGAGACCTTTACGCGACAATGGCACACTTCGTCTCCAAATCAATGATATTCTCAAGCAAGGCGCACCGAGACCTCGCCATTTCAAAGGACGAATAGAATGGAAATACCCAGATGCCGTCTGTTGCCCTATTCACTGCATATTTCATGTTGTGTTTCGTAATGATATTTGCTGAACATACCATAGATAGTTATGATCATGCTGAACACATTGATAGTTATTTGACTGAAAAAGATCACTGTAATAGGCAGCAACAACTTTCAAGGAAATTTCTCTAGGATTATTCAAAATAATCAATAAATATATACATGTAGGCGTATGTTGAAACTCAGGATGAAAGAACTGATTCAATTAGGGCATAGCTTTGATAAATCGCATGGCTATAATGGCCATAGCTCCCTTCACTGATATATAGACTGCGTAAGGCTTTGTATTCTTAGACTGGGTTTTATAGATCTCTATATATCGAAGCGATACATGGATGTAGCTCAGCTGGAGATTTTAACCCTTTAATGGCCAAGACAGCCAAAACAAACGTCTATAGTTGTCTTTAAGGAATGACAATTTGCAGTCCAAGAGAGTACAATTTTTGGAAACTTACCACTGGAATGACTGGCTCGGTTATCGAGCCAGTCATTCCAGTGGTAAATTATCGAAAATTGTACTCTCTTGGACTGCAAATCTACATTCAATAAATAAATAGTTGGATTTTCTTGACAAAATTTTACCAGGTAGGTATTGCAATGTTGCTGAAGTAGCCTATGACTAATACACTCGGGGCTTCTAAAAGAGGAATGAAATCACTAATCACTCACTAGTCTGTGGAGTCTCGTACATTGGATCTTTTTCAAACTCAGTCTGCTGTTACCAACATGTATTTAACCATTACCAGTCTGATGTCAATATTCTATCCTTTACGGTGCCAATAGCAAAGAATCTGGTGCACATTTTTCAACAATTTTGGTGGAGGATGTTGCTGTCTTCGACAGCACCATCTTCCACCAAATTCGTGGAAAGATGTACAGCAGTTTATCTTTTAATTTAATTTGAAAATTTAAAAATCTGACATGAGTGTGGTACGGGTTAGCAACTATCTGCAGATAAAAGATGAAATACCATTTAATAACAATTAAATCATTTAAGTAAATGCAATTTTATCTTTCGCTGGTCTCATATGTCAGTCGCACAAGACAAATCTGCACCGTGTTAGGTAAGCTTGCGCCTACTGGCAATAGTGGATTTTATAATCTTTAATGAGATCGCAAGTACGACTTGACTAATTAACCAATAATTCCAGTAGTCACGTGCTTGTTATAGTTATTAATCAACCGCGCATTTTCGATAAACACGAGTAGAGGAACAGAAAGACCATCCACCCCACACAGACCCCCTTCATGTACAGCTTAGGTACAGTCTGTAGTCGTGAGCGAGAGACATGGGCCCGCACGTGTCGATCCATCGCTCATTGAGCCATCGGGGCATTTTGAAATCGAACTTTCTATCTATTGGCTCTCCCATATTTGTTGCGCTTCGTTGTATTCTTGGCCTCACTTTCACCAGTTCTTCAAAGCCGTCACTATCTCAGAAGGCTCTGGTAACTTCTTTGGTCTTCCACGTTTCACCTATTAAGAGTTGAGGTTAAGCACCTTGTTGGTTTCATCTTGCAATTCATTGTTGTTGCTAATTCACCGTCACGCCATGATTCGGGTTAATCATATATATTTGTATTATGGGAGAGGTAGTAATAAGACTTGTCTTATAGCATTCCCGGATCCAGTGTCCCGCTCAATATCCTCTTCATCAGTGTGCAATGAATCATGTTTTAATAGTTCCTGCCACTCGAAAGGAATATTGTCCTTATACCCCTCGACTAAAACGTGATTACGTCATGCTTTCCTTCCCGACTAGTATACTGGGATGGGCCACGTACCTGACTCAAAACACACTGTCTAAACACATTGAGTCATAATCCCAAAAACCTCACAGAGCCGATTCATAAGGCGATACAAGGACGAGTTGCATATCTAATATAGGCCGATACCTGTAGAATAGTGGTACTAAGCGTGCCGCGCGGGCTTTCGCTGTGATCACGATGATTCCAAGTAGTGATACATTAAATACCACCACCATTAGTTCAACGGGGTAAGAAACCCCATCTTTCAGAACCAGTGTCCCTTACTACGAGAGGTGTTCAGTTTATTTTGTCACAAGATTGCACGATTTCTTGCAGCACACATTTGGTCATTGTCTCACTCACAATACCTTTTTACAAAGCCCACGAGCTTACCGACACGCTAGTTTAGTTTGTTAAAAGTTTTCAACATACCAAGACATAAAATAAGCGAGAGAGCGGAGGGTATAATTCTCCATCTTTTTGAGGAGGGGAATGACGCCGTCACTGATCAGAAATGAACTTTTGAAAGAAAATATCAGTGTCAGTGTGAGGACAATTTATCGCGTAAAGAATAACATCGGAAAACAACGACAATTGACGAATCTAACACATGGAAAATCTGCTACATTGAAAATCAGAAGAAGACGAACTGTAGTATCAAAACAAGTGATAGACAAAGTGAAGAAAATGATAGCAAGTATTAACCCACCGACACAACGTGAGATGAGCAATCCATTAGGATTTAGTTTGGGATCCGTAAATAACACCATAAACAGTGTTATCAAGGCAAAACTGAGACAAAAATGTTTGGTTCATAACCTATCCCTAGAGCAGGTTGAAAAGAGGAGGAAGAGGAGCTGGAGGCTGTACCTGAAGCTGTGTGCGGGGAAGTGGAAAAACTTTGTCACCACAAATAAGGCTATGTTTTATCTAGGTGGAAGCTACGGAAAACGGCGAGTCTGTTATGTTAGGAAAGGACAAATTGATATGGATAAGTTGAAGTTTGTTAAACGTGACAGTTTCGCGCTTGGTTTCATGGTATGGGCAGGCGTTAGCCATTACGGAAAGACCACTCTTAAATTCATTGATCGGAATGTGAAAATCAATGCTGATTATTACATCAAACATGTTTTGAGACCCTATTTGAAACATGATGTTCCCAAATTATTCCCAGGGAACAAACAGAAGGACATGGGTTTTCACCATGATAGTGCCTCCTCTCATACTGCACGAAAGAGCTTAACATACTTAAATCAGAACAATGTTAAATTCATTAGCCTTGAAGAATGGATGCCGAAGTCGCCGGATGCTGCCCCTATGGACTTTAGTATCTGGGGGATTGTCAAGCGCCGTCTACAGAAGTGGAAAGTTACAAGTCCTAACAGTCTAAAACGTGCTCTCAAAACCGAATGGAAGGCACTAAGTCAAACTGTGATCAATAAAGCCCTTTCTTCTTGGCCTAAGCGCTGTAGACTGATATATCATGCTCATGGGTCTCAAATTGAACATCTGCAATGAAATTATTGTTGAGTAAATACTTATTTGAAATTTGTGACAAAATAAACTGAACACCTCTCGTACATCTGCACAACATGGCTTGACGCAATTGATTATGACGTTTGCATACATATGACGTTGTTTATTATGACGTCATATGATTGATCGATAAACTGGATTCGTCCATTTCCCATAATTGCGTCATCACAACCATGAGCTTCACCTTGTAGACCTCGAGCCAAAGGGTTTTGTCAGTCTTCCAAATACAACATTATCAGATAATGGCAAGTTTAGAGATTACTCTTTCAGTGAAAGATTTAAGGATAACTAATCTGAACTCTTGATAGCTATTCAAGTGATCTAATATGCCAGTCATAAACTATGCAGGTAATGTTAAGCTTTTCATCGTGTCGGTAAATAAAGATATTTAGGCTTTAGTAGCTAAATGTTGCTACATTTCTATAGCCTATGATGGCTATCATGATTTACTTTTCAACCAATCAGAAAAATCCTAGCGTGCCTGCCTTGGGATATAGCTCAGTCATAGAGGTGCCAGCTATAGTTTGGCAGTGTGGTATAAAAGCAATCATACAGATAAGCGGTTGAATATTTTGAAACTAATTTGACGCCGATCAGTGTTCAACATTTACGCGATATTAAAAAGCAGATAATTGTGATACAGAAACGGGAATGTGACAGGATATGAATGATCTGGAATCGATAAACCATAATCTATCGGTGCAGTATAACATTTGGGATGAGATTAGCATCGCTTTAAATAGCTATATTATGCAGGGCTCCAATCTGTCACCCAAATATCTGACGTTTTGATAAAATACGAAACTATCTTGACGTCACGATCAACATGACTTGGTCAGTCACGAATGTTGTAATGGTCCATCAAGAACGCGTATGGAGTGTCAGCCCTTGATGATTTTTACAATTTAACACATACTATTGAACATTTTGAAACTAATTTAACATAGGCTGCAACAGACCCCAGTCAAAGTAGTTTCAAAATATTCAACACATTGTATGGTTACCTTCAAATACAGATTCTAGAAATTCAGGTTTTTAATCGAATCCAATGCGTTTACTAGTTAATAAACATCCTGTTGAATAAACTGACACTAATTTGATTGGTTGCTGTTGTTGCCATAAGCAAATTAGTTTCAAAATATTCAGGAAGTTAGGGATAGCAAAAACGTGATTCCTTCATTGCGGTTAACGTGGTTCTTAGTTACAGACCACAGATGAAAGATTCCGGTCAGCTTTGGCTATGATGGATCGAATAGAGCAATGGCTTCGTCATGAAACAAATTCTATAATTATGTTGGCGTGATGTTTACCTGCAAACCACAGTTGTGTGCTTCAAACTATCAAGGCCAACAAGTCAGTGTCCATGTTAGGAAAAGGATATACTTAGATCCTATGAAATGAATCTACCAGCCAGTCTAAAGCATCAACGATCAAATCAATAGCATTACAACAGTGGGTGCATAAACATGTCGCATTTGCAAGTTTAATGCTTGAAACATTGATGTTGTTTACTATAGCTATATGATTATGGAGGGATCTGATCTGTCACCAATGTATCGGAAGTCAAAATATCTCAACTGTTAGCTGATGTCACAATTAAATGACTCCCGAAGAGGGAAAGGCACACACAGCCGCAGTCTGAAATGTGTTTTTGGTGAATTTAGAATTTAAAACAATTCTGTTGAATATTTTGAAACCATAGGCAGGCACAACAGCCAGTCAAAAACGTTTGAAAATATTCACCATCTTACACGCATGGTTATCTTGAAATTGTGTCTTGGAATTCATGGATGAGTGTAAGTCGATTCAAGCGCGCCTACACCGCGCGGAGTTGAGCTAGGAATGAGCGCCTCTACTATCTAGCTGTTGCGGTAACAAGAACTCGCGTTATAGAGTACAACCTGGAAATAACCTAACGTTTACCCTCGAATTTATTCAAGAAAATTTAAATTTTCTCAGCAAATTTCCATTCGCAGACCAAGAGAAGAGTATTTTTGAAACTGTTCCACTGGAATGACTGGCTTGATTATCGAGCCAGTTATTCCAGTGGTAGATTTTCAAAAATACTCTTCTCTTGGTCTGCAAATGGGCATTTCTCAAGACCACCACAGAAGCCGTTTTTGGCTGATATGAGTGTTAAAGGGTTAACATGTTTTTAAATAAATAAAACATTATTTAATTTTTTGGACTTATTTGGATAGAGGCCATTGGTCATCGAGGCAACAACGTCTTCTAATCAAATTAACTCCAAATTCTACAACAAGCCATTTCTTACACCGTGTTCAAAATTGTACCAACTGATGTTTCTGTTTTTAATTTGGAAACGCGTTAAGCTGCAGTCAGGTCGAGGTACGATGACCCGCGGCGCGCTAGAACTGTCGGCAACTGACTAGAAAATGTGTGCTCCTGTCGCTTACGATACGGTTACTACCAACCATCAGCAACTATTCCCGCTGCGCGTTTCCAAGTCGTGCGTGCGCTCACGTCAACTGGAAACGCAGCATGAATTAACAGGTCGTGTAATTATTTTGAAATGACCTTTCAGATTTGAATTATATGTTTTTGTGCATCATCACCTTTAAAATGTGTACAGGCCCATTGCATCCCATTTATCCAAGTCATTAGATAATCTATTCTGCATCATATCTCAAACACACATGTGATAAAGAAAAATAGGATAGTTTCCTTTCCTATGGTAATTATGGTTTTTTCATGTGCTACATGCTTTAAATTCAAGAAAATTTTAATTTTCTCAGAAAATTTCCATTCGCAGAACAAGAGAAGAGTATTTCAGCATGAATTAACAAGTCATGTGAAAGGTCATTTCAAAATAACTACATGACCTGTTAATTCATGCCGCGTTTAGATTGCAATTGTAGATCATGACCTTTGCTAATACGTAGCCCAATAATCAAGGGTGGTTGAGGTTAATAAGCTACCCTCATGTATAAAATCTTTCAGCAAATCACAGGAATTAAAGATAACTAGAAAAAAGCATGTACGTGGGTTCCTTCCGGAACGTTCCACAAATTGTATATAGATTTTTAATTTTATATAGCTCTTAGATATATTAAAACTTTTAGAGTGCGCGCCCTACTAAAACACAGCATGGATGCGAATTGAAAAATAATGATATCAAGAGTTACCCATAGAATGAAGGAAATTTCAATTTCCCTTTCTCCGAGATCTAACAATACTCACCATTCTATTACTTCTGATGCAGCTAGCCTGGATAGCTGGGCCCTAGGACTATAGACTTAGTAAGCGTCACCGACTCCTGGACTCATTAATGCACGAAAGCGCCACAGGTGGCACAGGGTGGCCTGCCCCCACTTCAGCCCACACCAACTGAAGAAGGTGATAAGAGTGGTTGAAAGCACTCATTGCTGCCCTCACATCTTCATCGCATAACGACAGGACTTCATCATGGTGTACCTGAGCTTTGTCTACCAGTGCCGGGGTGAGGCCACCCGTACCAACACTCTTGACACCCAGTAACCAGCGGTCATCCTCGGTGACCGACGGGACAACACCATACTTGTCGTATTCCGCACCACCCACCCCCCCCCCGTGGAATACGACACCTCGCCCGCACCTTCCTGGAGGCCGCAGGAAGCTGGCCCTTGGTCAGGAGTTGTTTGCTATAAATAGCATGAAGCAACTCCATAAACCTTGGATCCAGTCCAATAGACTGGATCTGGGCTGCGGGAAAGATCTCCGTCCTAATCGATGCCACCGATGGATGGGGTGCATCCTTCTCGGCGAAACCACAGACGGGTCTACCCTGGCTACCCAAGCCAGAGCCTCAGACCAATCTTTCTCCGAGGAGGACACTTCCGTGAACACGTCACACGTTGACATGTTCACGGCCCTACCAGCAACAGCCTCCTGGCTAGGAGTCATTGCTGATATGCCAGGAACTCCAGTACCATACGGTTCCGCCGCCACCCCACGGAACACACCAGTCCATGGAGTAGGCCCGCACGGAAAACCATGTGGACCCATAGCGGTTGAAGAACCGTGGCCAAACACGGGCGCCAACGGCACCCCATGTCTAACCGCCGGAACAGGCGAGATAGGTGAGTACCACGCCTGGCCAGCCACCCCCGTCACCATATCGGTTGGCGGCAAACCAACCATCATGGGACCTGTGCCCGGTACCGGAGTGGCCTCAACCACGGGCGGAGCCGCTGCCCTGGCTTGCGCCAAACCAGACAGATGGAGGACGGTTCCGTCCAGGACGGAATCGACCTCCATGCTCTCCACCCGTGGCATCACAGGCCGCAGCAATCTCTCCTCCTCGGCTTCCTCATCTTCAGACCCCGAAGAGTCGTTACTAGACGAGGAAACCGCGGAGCCGTCCTGGCGGACGTCTCCCATGCCTGACGGACCGGCCACCGCTACTGGATCAACCGGAGGTCGCCGCAGAGAGACAGAGCCCATCAGGCCGGAGACCGACGGGACTGCCAGGGGGTCGTACGAGACGGCTCCCTCGGTGGCCAGTCCAGAACCCTGTCCAAGGATAGGGTCCGAATCAAACACGGGGAGAGACTGCCCTACAACTTTGGCAGCAGGGACGACACCTCCGGTTTCAGACGTGGAACGCCCCAAACCGCCGAAACGGACGCTCCACGATTTACTTTCGGACCACCTGGCTCCGCGTCAGACCCTGCCAAGTCCTCCTGGGCAAGGAACTTAAGCATCATATCGACCGACCACACTGTGCAAACGTTACACCTACTGTCAAGATTACACTCAATACAGCGGAAACAGACATGGTCCTTGAATAGAACCCTTACGAATTTGTGGCACTCGTCACATGATGGCGGGGCTGGCTTGGCCTATAAATAAACACAAACCTACAATAAGCAAGCGGAATGAAACAGAAATGGAAGGCAGACAATTAATTTTCAAATACTTTGACCATAAATTAACAGTTAACCCTCCCGCACCCCACCCCGCAACGCTACAGCAAAGATCGCATTGATTATGACGACAAGAACGAAGCGGGCAATAATACACCCATACACTGATCCTCAAGGATGTATAACGGAACCAGGAATCATATCGCATATCATTCGGGGTATATTTACTAATAAATATAAATTATACTCCTAGCGAAGGCCAAAACGATATGTGAAGAAGCAACAAAATGTAAACAAACTGCTGTAGCACACGGTAAAACCGCAGACCACACATCTAAATCAAGAATTTTGAAACCACTGATCATTGCAAACAGATCGTGATAACACGCAAAACTTGAAATTCCAAAGTTCTTCTGGTACCAATTAAAGTACACAGCACCTAGAATCAGATGCGCGAATTAATTAAACATTTTCTTCACATAAACATGCGAATAACACGGTGAGACGTCACCCGCTCGGATCTTACGGAGAACGACGTTAGCCGATTTTCGTGGTAAAACACTATCAAGCCAACACCTTATTTCATATCTGCCGATCGCCTGTTGGGGTTTAAAGGAAGGAGATCATCTGGCATATTTCGTTGTTAACACATCCCAGATTCTTTGGGGTTAGAAATTGGAACATGCGACACAGACGAAATTTTGAAGACCTAAGTCTTAACTATGGAATAACATGGAAATATACAACATGGTTATCATCGGCAGCATCCATGGTAATCCAATATATCCTTAGAGAGCGCACAAAGCTATCACAATTACACAGAAAAGACTTAATATAATCTCCAGACTTCCAACTGCAAAAAAGCATGTGTCTCTTGTTGCTATGCAAACAAGAATGAGCTTCATGGCAAACGGGTACTCCAGGAGTCAGTAAAGCTTACTAAGTCTATAGTCCTAGGGCTCAGCTATCCAGGCTTGCTGTATCAGAAGCAATAGAATGGCGAGTATTGATCGGAGAATACGCCTCTCAACTCTCAAGTAGGAAGTAAATCGAAAATCGGGATCCCTACAGATGTGGGTACATATCCCTAGAATAGATTCTGAAGTTTCAGCGAGATAGCACAGGTTGGATGAAGACGGAATGAGTAGTAAAAACAACAAGAACATGCCCACCCTTTAGAGATCCATTCCGGATCTAAAAATTATCTACTAAAACAGTTTTATTGTCCTTACCGAGATAGTAAATATAATATTATGCGAAGACTTCACATTCAAACTATGTCGACAAAAGTCAACCACTTAGTGACGTCACTTTATAGTAGCATCAGTTGATGGTACGCCATGTGCGTCTTCAGATGCTGGATTGGCAGATCTGATCCATGAATTATGAGGCTGTGTTAGCTTGAATTAAATAATCTTCTGGCATTGCTTTAAGTATTTAACCCTTTAAATATGCAATTTTGTTTAATTTTCTCATTTGCTGACCATAAAGACGAATTTTTTTAATTTACCACTGTAATGACTGACTCTGTTATCCATCATATTCTGTGTACTGATTACCTACAGCCGACAATTCAGTTGCCGACGACCGTAATTAAATCATGTCGATATTAACTGGCCTGCGATTGACGGCAACCGATCGTAGAAGTAGAACATGCTCTAATCCAGCGATTAGAGCTTTTTTTGGACGGCGACTGACGGCGATCGACATTAAAGTGATCGCAGGTACGCTCAGATCAAACTTGTCGCAGACTATCGCTGGGAGTTGCCGATAGTTGCTGGAAAATCAAGTGGCGACTGGTCGAGTCGCAGCGCAAGCCCTACCTGACCGCAGCTTTAGCTTATTTCCGCGCTGTAAAAGCGGTATAGAAGATATGAATATTTGCTAACTGTTAGCTATGTAGTCGACCACTACTATGCTGAAGAGAGCGGAAGTCCTTCAGCACTTCCAGAGTTGTATTTTCTGGAAGCTGTGCTATCCAAGATGGCCGCCAGACAAATGGGTCAATATCTTGAACAAACTTGCTTTGGGCTTTTTCATAGATGAAATTTTTTGGAATCGGAAATCAGTCACACAAGCGTTTTCGGAGATGTAAAGTATTTCTTAAAATAGTACGGAATCGAGGATGAGCGTTAGTCAAATGGGCCCAGCAGCTGTGTGCGAACACATTTTGGATCTCTATGACCCACGGATGCGTCCTAGCAAATATTGTCAGAAGTGGATGGATGGGTGGGAGGGTGGGTGGATGGGTGGATGGATGGATGGATGGATGGAAGGAACGACGGGCATGGTGAGCTCCCGACCATTCTGGACAGGTAAGCTAGAAATTTAATTCCAAACAGATGATTTTGAAATCATTTTGAATACAAAGTCGATGAATACCTGGAATGACTGGAACCGTAAAGTTGTTAGCAATACGATGGATTCAAGTCGAAATACATTCTCTGGGATATAAAATTTACAGTCTATCCCCTTATTCAATGGACCTTTCCCGTTGTAACTATGCCCCGCCAATCTCTATCTAGGCTCCACCCACACCTCGGTCGTGTCGGAATCGATCGATTTCTGAACTTCCTATCAATTTCCAGAAAACTATACTGGCAAGCTGTTGAATATTTTGAAACTAATTTGACTGGGTGGTGTTGCTGCCATAAATAGTAGACATACAATTCTTACAACGTGTCGGACTTAAGAGTTAAAGACGGGAAATAGAGAATCATGTATGACGTAATGATTATGATGTCATCCTACACGCCGTTTGCCTGATTATGACGTCATATGACGTCAAATCGTGGTTAGATACTCTGGAAAGGTGAATTAGAGTTGGTGGTAACAAAGATGACGCTGGGGGGGGGGGGGGAGGGGGTAGAAAACAACAGAGTCTGATTTGAAGCTGTGATGTAAGCATGTTACACGGTTATTACATGTCACTTACAGAAATATAAAACGCTGTAGAATCTCAATAATATTAGCATATGTGGTTCAATAATCACCAAATCTGATTGGTTGGCTCCGACGTCAGTTCTGGTGAAATGGATCGTGACAATTTGTTGATATGGTGTCATGGTTTCAATTCATTATGTGCATGTGCTTACAAATTAATGAGTGCACATACACTCACGAAGCAAATATACCGACATATAACAATGAAACGTCTGAGTGCAGGTGACGTCATTAGATCTCTCGTCCAATCAGAGTTGTTGATCACCGTACCCCATACCTCTTGCTTAGACATGAATCGTAATACGCGATATTTACCATGTTAAGTTTTCGCGGGCCAAATTGGTAGTGTGATTAATAATTTGTATCACCGAGCCATTGGCATGACGGGGAAACATGCTGCGTACACGTACATCAGAGTCTGTGAATCTCATTGGTCGAACGAGTCTAAGGCCGTGTTCTCACGAGAGACTTCATCAGGAATAACGCCATACTTCAGTATGGCGTTATTTCTGATTAAATCTCTAGTGAGAACACGGCCTTAAGCTTATTGAAGTGGAATTCATTTCTCAAAAGTCGTGAAGTTGCCCCGATACTTGTGGAAATGATACATCACCAAGTACCCCGATCCTAACCAATCATACGCATACACCAACTCATACACCCTCTCTACCCACCGCAGTTACGTAACAAGCATTATGAGTAAACTTTAACAACAATTTTACAAGGATTAATTGAAGCATTGAGAGGTTTTATTCCCAGGTCCAAATGCCACACGTTTAAGTGTGGAATTTGGACCTGGAAATAAAACTATGTTTATGACGTCAGACTTAACAGGCATATACTTAGCATATTTTACCCATGATGACAACAGACACTAAATCTGATTGGCCGAAAGAAGGTGGCGTTACCATGTTAAAGGTAGCCTATTACGACCAATATCTAAGCAAAGAGCATGTCAGGATATAATCCACACATATACGTGTTAAGAATTCTGATGACATCAATTCCGTTGCTAAGCGCATATATCCAGGATGGTCCGTGTATAATTGCACGTGAATTATTGCACCGTCTATATTACTGATATTAGGATAATGATAACAATGGCAATAGTAATTAATTAGTTTATATATAAATGAAATAAATTTCAGCACGATTCGCCCACATGTTACAAAATGTAGCAAAAATACAGCGATCGTGGTCTGCGAAAATACAGCAGTAGCGCCGTCATTGACGCCCAAGCCGCCATTGACGGCCAAGCTGGGTGTAACACTAGCTCCAACCGTAACAATTTGTCATAAAAAACACGTATCCTTCCTCGCATGACATCCGGCCACTTTGAACATGATAATATTGATGATGACAGACCGCAGCTTAGGCTTTCTTTTCTTGCTCTATTGCTGAAATGAACAAGACATACATGTAGCTTAACCATTGGCTGTTTTTTTTAAATACTGTACCAAGAAACCTGGTTCCAAAGGAATGGAGAGATCCGATCTGTCGCTCAAGCATATGACATCATAATCAAATACGTCACTTGTGAGATCAGAATGACGTCACAATCATAATTGACAAATTCTCAGTCACAAAGCTGGAGACGTCTGGAAAATGAACGAATTCTATGTCTTTGATGCATTTACTATTTAATAAGAAGTCTGATGAATATTTTGAAACTACTTTGACTGAGTGCCGTTGCTGCCTGCCATAGCCAACAACAGCATCAAGTCAAATTAGTTTCAAAATATTCAACAGCTTAACTGTAGCTACCTTGAAATTTGGATTCTATGAACTCGGGGTTCATAGTATATAAATCGATCCCAACACAGGAAAAGTGTGGGAGGAGCTTAACTATAAATGGGCGGAGCATAGCCAGAAATGAATCTCTCCATAGCCAGTCTCAAATCAGCAAGACTTGAGATTCGTGTGTGCGTGCGTGAGTGTGCATGTGCGTGTATGGCGAGGTTTTTGGTTATGTCTGTCGTGATAAATTCAGGATCTACTGAACGGATATTCACTAAACATGGTTCCAATAACGTATATTGAATTTGACATACATTTCGTACAACAACGCTTACGCTTAGTCTGTCATCAATTAAGCGTTCGTGACGAACTTATCGACGTCATTAATGGCATCATTGATAATGACATCATTATACACCTCACGTAGTTGACTATCACTCCATAAGATTGATGGATAAACGGGAAAGGCCCGTTATCACTGAGTATAAAGTTAAGCTATGTTCAGAGGGTAATGGGAGGGTTGTCATTAAACGAATGAGTCTGAAACACGTCTCATATTCGTCTCACAGTCTATTACTATATTATGAAATCCAAGCTCCATTTAGAATAGGCTAGTTAATCGTGTTAATATCACACATGAGTGACTTCACCAAGCAGGGTATCAAATTAAATTATATCCCCTTGTTAAATTAAAATTAATGCAGATTTGACTTTTGTAGATATATACTGAACCAAAAAAGTTTAGCAACACTGAGAATATTACTGTATAAATGTTATTTAACAAAAACAATAAATTGATTCAAATATATACGGCGGTCGTACTATTAATAATAATAATAATAATAATAATAATAATAATAATAATAATAATAATAATAAATCCATTGATCTGCCGTCTTTCAATATTAATTCTAAAGAAATTAGGATTGGTCATTTAAATGTACAGCACCTGGTGCCTAAGATTGACCAGTTAAAACTGATTATGGAGAAGTGTGAAAAAGAACTTGAAGTTTTCTGTACCACTGAAACATTTCTCTCATCAACAATCCCAAATAACTCCATTGAAATTGAAGGCTATGTTAATGAAAGAAAGGACAGAAAAGAACGGGACGGTGGTGGAATTGTACTATATATAGCTGATAACTATTGATATGTGAGGAAACTAGATTTTGAAACCGATGATCTGGAAACTCTATGGATTGAAATTAGACCCTTTAAGACCAAGCCTTTCCTATTGGGATGTGTCTATAGACCCCCTGATTCACCCGCTATCTGGATTGATGAATTTGAAGCTATGTTAGAAAAGGTATATTCCGAAAACTCAGATATTATGCTTGTAGGAGATTTTAATTTCGACCTTATTAAAGCAGATAATCATAAATGGCAGTCTTTAATTGAACTTTTTCATTTAGAGCAACTTATACGTAATCCAACCAGAGTTACTGAGAAAACATCAAAACTGATTGACCATGTGTATGTCACAGATAAAGACAAAATTCAATCGTCACATGTCGGCTCTTTGGCACTAACTGACCAATACCCAATATTCGCTCTACGCAAATGTAAACCATTCAAAACTCGAAATTCGCACCAACTTATTAAATACAGGAGCATCAAAAGCTTTAATGAAGCTAAGTTTCTTAGTGACCTGTCTGTATGTGACTGGCGTTCTATAGGTTATTTGGGTAGTCCTGATCAAGCGCTTGATCAATGGTATGCAAAACATTTTAAATAAACACGCTCCTGTCATTGAACGCAGAGTTAAACGTGTATGTCAACCGGGATGGATGAACAGAGAAATTTTAAAAACAATGAAAGAAAGGGATTATCATAAAAACGTAGGAAACATGTTGAACTTTAAAATGTTAAAGCAGAGTTGCGTATTTGATTAAAGCATCTAAACTAGATTATTTTGCAAATAAATTAGAAGCAGGAAAAAATAATCCTAATATATGGAAAATTCTAAAAGACATAAATCTCAAGGCAAACAAATTAACTTCAATAATCTGTGATGATAATGGAAGTGAAATTCAAAACCCACAAATGCAATCTGAACATTTTAATATATATTTCAGTACAATCGCTTCAAATCTGACACACTCCATGATAAAACAAAGGCCAATGGCATTTGATAAGCTATCAGATCATGTTTTTACTAAAGTTCCGAATTCCATATATAATCGTTGAATATGTGTCCAGAGAACTTAGCAACTTAAAAACAAATAAGTCATCTGGTTATGATGAATTAAACGCACACTTCCTCAAAGCAGCAGCATCAATAATTGCACCCTCAATTACACTTATTATAAACAAAAGCATAGCTACGGGAGAATTCCCCAAAATGTGGAAATGTGCAAAAGTAAAGCCTCTACATAAATCTGATTCAAAAACCAATGTTAGCAATTATAGGCCTATCTCTATATTACCCATTATCTCTAAGGTTATTGAACGACACATACATGATCATATTTATAAATTTATAACCAAGTATAATTTATTAGTGGAGTCGCAATCCGGCTTCAGACCTAACCATTCATGTGAAACTGCTTTGTTAAATCTAGTAGAAAGATGGCGCTTTCGATAGATAATGGCGACCTTATTGGGTACGTACGTGCGTGCGGGCGGGCGGGCGCGCGCGCGTGCGTGTGTGTGTGTGTGAGGGCCTCGGGAAGATCAGTTTACTGACGATGTATACCCTCCTTAAATAAAGATTATTATTATTATTATTATTATTATTATTATTATTATTATTATATTATTTAATTGATAGGTCATTTTCCAATTTGAACAACAGTCTCTTGTTACTGTAATGCTAGCATTGCACCTTTAACACGGCATCATTCAACGGAAAGGTCCACCGCCGTATATCGATTTCTCATGCTTCGAATTAAGCACCTGATGGCATGAAGAGGAATCGCATCCCATTCCTGGAGCAGTGCCGCTTCCAACTCCCGCTCGTTGTGAAGATGTGCATGATTCTCACGCACCATACGGCCAAGAATGTCCCACACGTGTTCGATAGGAGACAGGTCCGGTGATCGCGCTGGCCAGTCCAACACTGGAACGTTGTTAGCCTCAAGGAAATCACTGGTGACCCTAGCTGAATGAGGACGGGCGTTGTCTTGCTGGAACATAGTCTGCATGATGCTGCGTAAAAGGGATGACACCAGGGGCGACAACTTCTTCGCAGTAACGTTGAGCCGTTAAATTTCCGCGAATCACAATAAAATCTGTTTTGCCATTTTCATGGATTCCAGCACACACCATGACTCTGCCGCCACCAAATCTGTCGTGCTGAATGATGTTGGCTCCATCATACCATTCTCCTAAACGTCGCCAACCCCGTTGCCTACCATCCGCCACATCCACACAAAACCTCGACTCATCACTGAACAAAACGTGGCTGCATTGTTGAGCACGCTATCGCTGATGAGTTCTTGCCCATGCAAACCGATTCTCTATGTGACGCTCTGTAAGCGGAACAGCAACAAGTGGACGACGGGAGTCCAGCATCATGGAGTCTGTTTCGCACAGTTTGTGCATGCACTGTAGTGCCGGTAGCGGTGTGCAAATTACGGGACAGCCGCGGCGCAGACTCAAACCTGTGACGTCGTGATGACGTCACTAAGTAGCGGTCTTCTCGTGGTGTTGTTGCTCTCGGTCTGCCAGATCGTGGTCGGTCATTAACATGTCCAGTTTCCTGCTCACGTTGGCGGAGACGGGAAATGGTTGAGGCGTGAACATTAAAATGTCGAGCAACAGCGCAAACGCTCTGCCCAGCAGCGAGTCTTCCCATTGCTTCATGGCGCTGATTTTAGTGTAGACCTGGGCGGCGGCCCATGTTCGGTAGGGTAAACTTTTAAGCGTTTTCTGTTAACGTTCGTTATCTGCTTTTGCAATATGGTGAATTTTGGCCTTCGCTACCCACCAATGTGGCCAGTGCATGAAAAATGCATTTTCACATGCATTAAGCGTGTGGCCGAGAAATGCAAGAAATGATTTGCATTTCTCCATGATCAGCGAGACATTAAATTGACGAAACATGCCTGCAAATTTGGTTATAAATGGACGCATAGTTTTAATACAACAAACCAAACTTCACTGTTGCTAAACCTTTTTGGCTCAGTATAAGAGAGCCTTTCATTTTACACAAATTTGATGGTAGAACTTGGGCTGTACAAGTATTCGTGGCATTGCGATATTTAGCATTGGCGGGGAATCGTACCCGCAACCGGTGACAGCGCCGAGCATCATAGCTCACACGAGCTTCCAACATACCAACGCCGAGTTCTGCGGCGTTGGTGTTGTGCAAGCTTTGTGGGCTATGATGCATGGCGTTTCTGCTAGTCGTGGGTTCGATTCATCGTCAATGCCTGAGACTGAACACTCGTATGTAATATTGAACATGTGTGCGTTAATATAGCAACTTTCAACGGCCATCAAATAACAAGTCTTAAGCGCTTATTCTAGGGGCTATCACTATATTTAAATCTCGGGGTTAGAGAATCAGTCTTCAAATATACTAAAACAATTTTGTGCCGAAACAATGTTGACTTTCAGTTGAAATCCAAAATTCAAGATGGCCGCCGGCCAAATTGACAGATCGGGTTCCTTTGAACAAATTTGTATCTCCGTGCCGTAATGACGCTTCCTGCCAAATACTATTGCAATCGGACTACTGGTTCTTGATAAGTAGTTTAAAGGACGAAATTGTTGATCTTATGATATCTTGGTCATAGTCGATGAGATAAAATAACCATTGGTAATATAATCATCTAGTTCACGGTCGATTATGTAACAGTTGACATATTTATGACGTCATCGTTGACTTAAAGTTAAAGGGAAATTCCAGTGAAAATCGGGAATAAGTCAACTAAAAATATACTATAATCCGAAATAGTTGCCGCAAAAAAATATAAAATAAACTGTTCCATTACCGAGAAATAATAAAATGAATATGCCCAAAACGCTGGAAAACGGGATTCCTCGGGCGCATCCATTTTCTAGCAACGAGAGCGAGAAACCGCGAGATTATGACGTCAACGACACACCAGCAAACTATCGCCAGCGCTTTTAGATTTACCTGTTTACTTCGCGTTATGAAGGCCGAATATTAATTCCCCAAAGATCTCAATCTCATTGGCTTTTTACACAAGAAGTCAGGCTAGAAAAAGGGAATAGGCGGAAGGCCGAAAGGAGATGGAGGAAGTCACGCCTAGAAGTCCATCGCCAGATCTATGTCCAAGCTAGGAACAATGTTACAAGGCTCATTGATAGGGCAAAAGCAATGTTCTTCAACAATAAAATTTCAGAGTGCAAATCCAATCCAAAAGAGCTTCATAATATAATGTCCACTCTTATGGGTAAGCGCAAAGACTCCTCACTTCCCGATAACAACGATCATGCGCAGATTGCTAGATCATTCTCACAGTTTTTCCAAAATAAGATTGATGATATTCGAAGTCAGTTACATCAATCCACTGTCTCGACAATGTCCACGTGTGATGAACCAGCATTCGAACATGGCTACCTCGACCATTTTCAGCCTCTCTCTGAACAAGACGTCTCATTTCTCCTCAAAGAATCAAAACCAACATTTTGTGCTCTTGACCCTGTCCCAACCAAAATGATATTTGAATATTTGGACATTTTACTTCCAACAATAACATTAATCATTAACTCTAGTCTAGAGTCGGGTGTCATGCCAAAGGTCTTCAAGCAAGCTATAATCAATCCGCTGCTTAAAAAGCAAGGTCTTGATCAAGACGTATTAAAGAACTATAGACCCGTGTCTAACCTGCCGTTTATCTCAAAACCTGTTGAAAGGGCCGTATGTAAACAACTATCTGTACACTTGAATTCACACGAGCTACATGAGCCTTTCCAATCTGCGTATAGACAGAGTCATAGCACGGAGACAGCGTTATTAAGAGTGATAAATGATATTCGAAGTGGTATCGATATGGGTAATGTCTCGTTACTAATTCTACTTGACCTCAGCGCTGCATTCGATACCATCGACCATGAAAACCTACTCTCTAAACTAAGACGTGCATTCGGTGTCAAAGGTCCTGCATTAGATTGGTTTCATTCATACTTGACTGATAGATGTCAATCAGTATACATAAATGGAACCCCTTCGGAATCAATCCAGCTTACGTGCGGCGTACCACAAGGGTCTATACTGGGCCCCGTTCTATTCACCCTGTACACTCGACAACTAGGTTCAGTAATCGAAAAACATAATATCAAAAGACACCTTTACGCAGATGATACTCAACTAATCAACAATTTTACGCCATCCACATCCACTGCAACTATCGCTTCCAATCAAATAACAAACTGTTGCTCAGATATTAAATTATGGATGATCTCTAACATGTTGATGTTGAATGATGATAAAACCGAAGCGATGTTGATTGGGCCAGCAATTCGGCGTGCCAAAACAGAGTTATCTGCGATTACCATCGGCTCAGCTCAAATTCCCTTGGTAGACACTGTTAAGGACTTGGGTGTCATGTTAGACAATGAACTTAGTATGGAACATCATGTCCGTTATCCGCGTAAGGTGTGTTTTATGCAGCTGCGGAATACATCAAACATCAGAAAATACATAACTCGCGAAGCTGCTATTATGCTAACATTAATTATCTCAAGGTTAGACTATTGTAACAGTCTGTTTATAGGCGCCTCAAAAGATGCTATGCGCAAACTCCAAGCAATTCAGAATACAGCCGCTAGAGATGTTTCCCTAAAGCGTAAGAGTGATCTTCTTCTTCTTCTTCTTCTTTTCGATCGCTGGTATCACACTTGGAGAGCCGTTCTCAAGATGAAATCTGTGGTTTTCTGCAGTTCTTCCACAGGCCCATACAGCTTTTCAAGAATAGAGGTTGACAAAGGCCAGATCTCTTCTCTCAGCAGCTGATACGTACTGCAACATTGAAGTATGTGCTCTGTGGTCTGTTCTGCTTCTCCACAAGGACAAGCGGGCGATGTCGTAAGGTGGAACCGCCTGTACATGTGTTGGTTTAGTCTGTTGTGTCCAGTTCTGAGACGAAAATTGGTCACTTGCTCTGGCCTCGAGAGATGATGGTAGGCATCTTCTGATTGAGGTGTTCTATAGAGGGACTTAATGATAGTCTTCATCTCTGTATGGGTAACCATGTTTTCTGTCTGATTCTCTTCTGCACCCACCTTTGCCATCTTGTCTGCTTCCTCATTTCCTTGGACTCCACAGTGTGAGGGGATCCACTGCAGTGCTATCCGAAAGCATTTGATGGTTTGTAGTGCTTCTTCAAGTTGTGGCAGCTTACCTTTGGTGATAGCCTCAAGGACGGAGCGGGCATCAGATAAAAAGACAATCTGTGCAATAGGGTCTGCTGTTCTGCTGATGGTATTAGCTGCATGAACCAGTGCTTCGACTTCAGCTCTGTAGTTTGTGCAGTGTTTGCCTGTCGGTATTGCAGCTGACTCATGTTGTCCGTTTGGATACTGTATGTGCAGTCCGGCACCTCCGCTCCTAATTGCATCTTTGGCTGATCCATCTGTGTAGATCCTTATCCATGTCTCCTGAGGGTACATTTCTTCCAGCATGGCTAGGGTCAGGGCCTTCTTGCTCACATCACTGTGTTCATTTTTGGTTGTGAGATGAGGTACTGTGGTGCGAATAGCTATGCTCTCTAGTTTGTTTTCCCAGGGTGGAGGATCAAGGGTGTGGTTTGGATCTTCTATTTGTGCTGGCAACATCTCTTGGTGTTTCCTTTGAAGTGCTTTTGTCTCTTTCACAAAACTTGATCTTTTAAGTCTTCCTGATGACAGCTGTGCTTGCCTGATCTTCATCGGGTGGTTATTGAACGATTTGAACTTTGCAGCTTGGATCAGTGCTTTGCATTCCCTTCCTTTGCTAAGTGGGGGAATGCCTGCTGTCTACTCCATTTTTTCTATTGGTGTTGATCTCATTCCACCAGTGATGATGCGCAGTGCCTGGTTTTGTACTCTGTCGAGGTTCTGTTGATGAGATTTAGCTGTTGTCATCCATGAGCTGGATCCATACTCAAGGTGTGGTCGTACGGCACCTAGGTTGATGGTCTTGAGGATCCTTTCATTGGCACCCCACTTTGTTCCTGCCAGCTTCCTCATGATGTTTAGCTTTCTTCTGGCCTTTGCCTCTGCATTCTGGATGTGCTCCTTCCATGTTAATCTTCTGTCATATGTGACTCCCAGGTATGTCTGCTGGTCCTCGTATTCGAGTGGAGTACCGCCCAGTGTCAGATTGCCAACCTTGGTTTTGGTGGACAGTGTGAATAGCATGGCTGATGATTTTTCTTTGTTGATGGTAATACACCAGCGATTGGCCCAAGCTGTAATTCTGTCCAAGGCGAGCTGCATTCTGTACGTGGCAGTCGTTGTGTACTCCTCGGTGCACCAGATTACGAGGTCATCTGCATAGAGGGATGCTTGGATCCCATTGGGCAGCTCTGCTACAATGTCATTGATGAAGAGTATGAACAGAGTAGGTGATAATACTCCGCCTTGTGGCACCCCTTGTCTCAGCAATACATTCCGTCCAGATTGTCCATCCACCAGCACCCTAGCTCTGCGATTGTGTAGGTATGACTTGGTCCATCGGAACATGTTGCCACCGATGCCTGTGCGCCGGAGCTTCACGAGGAGGCCATCCTTCCACACCTTGTCAAATGCTTTCTGCAGATCGATAAAGGCAGCTAGCATCACCTTCTTGGCTTGAAAAGTGTCCTCTATGACCTGTGCAAGATGTGTTGTTTGATCTTCTGTGCTCCTGTATCTTCTGAATCCGGCCTGCTCTGAAACTATAATGTTCTCTGACTCCAGGTACCACTGCAACCGCTGGTTGATGATGCGCTCCATGGTCTTGCATATGCAGCTTGTAAGACTGATAGGACGGTAGCTCAGCACTTTCGTCTTGTTCTTTCCTTTTTTCAGAATAGGAGTCATTCTGGCTTCCTTCCAGCACTGAGGAACCTCTCCATTGGTCCAACTGAGATTAAAGATGTCTAGCAACTTGCGAAGAGATGCATTACCAAGGTGTTGGATCATTTCATTAGTAATGCCATCTGGCCCGGGAGATTTCTTCTTTTTCAGTTGGCGGATAGCCTTCTTCAGTTCTGTTAAACTAATGTCAACTTTCATTGCATCGTGAGTGCTGGTGTCTGTTCTTTCCTTTTGCTCTTTTCTAACCTCCCTTTGACGCATTCGTGGTATAGAAATGTTGCTTTCTTTTGCATATGCCTTCGCAAAGGCATCTGCTGCCATCTTTCCTGTCAGTGTTTGTCCATCTTCTTCAAGAGTAATCTTCTCTCCCCTGACACCCTCATCATTGAGTGCTTTAGTCAGTCTCCATAGTTTTGTGGTGTCTCTCTCTAAATTAAACCCTGCCGTCTTTTCCCTCCAGCTTCTTCTTTTGGCCTCCAGCTTGGTCTTTAGATACCTGGCTTTAGTTTGTTGTAGCGTGAAGTGGTTTTCATGACAGGGATTACCCTCTGCATCTTCTCTGGCCTTGTCTAGTTTATCATGTGCTGCTTGCAGTTCTGTTGTCCAGTAGGGGCGGTAGTTTTTCCTGAACCCTCGAGGAATCGCTTCATTGGCAGCCTTGAGGATACTTGAATTAAATTCCTTGACCACATTGTTGATGTTTCTCCCTTCTACTGCTATATTATGGGTAAGCTCATTGGAACGAATGCCGAACAGACTCCAATTTGCCTTTTTGTAGTTCCACCTTGGATGTTGAGGTGAACTGGTCAAAATACTTCCAGAAAGAGAGAGGAGGACTGGGCGGTGGTCGCTTCCTCCTAACTGCGATCCGACCACTCTACTGAGGTTTCTGTGAATGTCTTCTGTACAAAATGCCAAGTCCGGCGTTGTTGTCGAGTGCCATCGGCGCGAGTAGAAGGTAGGCTGATCTGTGGGATCGTTGACAAGTAAAAGGTGCTTTTCACCTTGCCATGCTTCAATGTCTTCTCCTCGTTTATCAAGTGTTCTGTATCCCCAGCTCTGGGACTGGCTATTAAAGTCTCCCGCAATGAGGAAGTGGCAGTCCAGGACCTGGATTGTGTCAAGTGAGAGATTCTTGTCATTAGGGCAGTAATAATTGACAATTTCAATCACAGAGTTGCTGGTTGTTACCTTGATCTTGATATATTCTGCCTCTTCCATAAAGGTTTTGATCTGGCTGGCGTTCACGCTGTTTCGGACCAAGGTCATCACCCCACCTTTCTTTCTTCCTCTTCGATCACACCGGAAAATCTGGTAACCTCTGATCTTAAATGGTTTTCCTTCTTGCAGGTGTGTCTCTTGAATGTAGCAGATATCAATGTTGTTTTCGTACAGGAACTGTTCGAGCTCTGATTTCTTGTTGGTAACCCCTTCTGCATTCCAGTGCATGATGTTGATACTGGGGTTCTCTTTGGGTTTGGTCTTCTCTTTCCGTTGGCCAGTAGCTCTCCATCCTCGTCCCCTGGCTCCACAAGACGAGTTGATGGGACCTCCAGTAGCTGAGGGTGGGCTCCTTCGAGGCATGGAGCCCGGCGCTGCACCTGCCTGGCGGATCCTCACAGGGCGAGCACCATTTCGATTGATTCGATCTCCAAGTGTAATTTCATTAGCGTTGTGCATAATGCTCTGGTTAGCCCCTCCAAATGTCTGGATTGACACCCAGTGGGTTACACCCCTGCGCCACGTTGAGGCCGAGCATATAGTCTTAAACAGGGGCGTAAGAGTGATCATATCAGTCCCATTCTCCAAGATCTTCACTGGCTTCCAATAGAACAGAGAATACGCTTCAAAGTCCTCTGCCTAACCTATCAATGTATCATATCTACAGCACCAACCTACCTTTCAGAACTGCTAGAAACGTACACGCCAAGCAGGCCACTTAGATCTGCAAATCTAAACCTGCTTAAAAATCCGAAAGTTAAATCAAAAACCTATGGTCACAGAACATTTGCTTTTGTTGCTTCTACAGAATGGAATGATCTTCCAGCTAGTCTTAAATCTTCATCCACTCTAGCCATATTTAAATCAAATCTTAAAACGTTTTTGTTCCGTCAGGCATATCCAACTGTATGATCATTTTATTTTATTATTGTAAGCGCTTAGAGCACGCAATATTTGCGTGGAATTATAGCGCACTATAAATATCCTATTATTATTATTAATTAACCCTTTAATGACCAAATTCTGTCAGGAAAATCAGAATATTTCCTTATTGAATGCCCATTTGCAGGCCAAGCGAAGACTATTTTTGAAAATTGACCACTGGAATGGCTGGTTCGGCTACTGAGACAGTCGTTTTAGTTGTAAATTCTCAAAATAGCCTTCTTTTGACCTGCGTCCTCAACTTGACGATTGCAGAGGCCAGTGCTGGCATAAGATGGTTAAATCGCAACATGTCCGCAAGCATGGGCTTGCAGTAATAGAAATGACCATGGAAAGGGTACGGCAATTCACATTTTCAGATACCGGATCCACAGAAGCATCCGCATAAAAAGGGGCTAACTGAAAGATGGCTTCATAACATCGGCACTGGATGGATAGCTTCCACATTTAAATTTGGAAGACATAAGTTTAGAACATAGTCTGTATAATTTTAAAATAATGTGTCATGAATTTCCAAACAAAAGGCACGGTACTTAATTTTAATATAACAGAACCAAGCTCGACAATTAACGTCGGTATTTACTTGCATCAATTGTAAAACGGGATTTGCAAACCAAAATGAAACGATGTCGCTGATTGCCCGGTCGGTCAATTATAGGCAACCGCTTAGCGGCTTACTTCGTAGACGATAGTAGGTGACAGCTAGTAAATAATGGCAAGTGTACGCTAGACATAATTAGTAATTTAGTGCTTTCAGACTATTGAAATCCAGCGTTATTAATCATCTACAACGTTTACTCCCAATTTTAAAATAACTATGCAGAGTGCTGAATATTTTGAATTAAATTTTCCTGGAATTATGGTGCAGTAGCTTCCAAACTAATTAGTTTCACACAATAGGCCTATGCAGGGTAAATTTTAAGCTTTCTGCTTTTCTGTCCTTGAAAGGGTTAACTAATTGATCCCAAATTTTAAAATGTTGACCCATATTTACTGCCTGTTGAATATTTGGAAACTGGAATTTGACTGGAAGCAGAAGTTGCAATAGCAACAGCTTTCAGAGAAATTACTTTCAACATTTATTCAACTAACATTTTTCAAGAATTTGTTGTAGCTGGTTGATTGCAAACACGCTCCTGGCATAACCCTTCAATGTTTTTCAAAAATAGAAATTGCCCATAATAAGACAAGTTTTGACAATTTAGGACTACAATGACTGGCGCGGTCATCGGGACACTAATTGCACTTTAATTTCCTCCAAACACTGTGGCAAAGTGTCAGTTGTTTAGCCAGTATGCTAATTGGCCACGAGATGCAAGATTTACCTCCCCTGGGTACGGCTATCCTCGATCGGGCAAAGAGAGTAGGCGTGTCGGTGACGTCAGCCGCTTGTCCAAAATGGCGCCTCTGTCTACTAGTTATTTTGCAATTTAAATTGAGGATAACTTTTTTATTTGTCGGCATAAAATTGTGCTCTTGGTCTCACATTAATGCGGAGAATTAGTACTTTACGTCAGATGCATAAAATCCCCCAGTGGAATATCCCTTTAAGTCATATGTTGCTTTTTACATGAGAAATACAGTTTGAATATGCAAAATTTAGATATTTCTATTCCGTCACTCTCATGGTATTTTTTGTAACTAGGTGGTATTATATTTATGTGAACGTGTGTATAGTAGGCCTAGTACTTTAACTATCCACCTGTGAATTTCTGCAGACTATATGTTCCATGGGGTTTAACTCTGGATGTGCCGATTATTTTGAAAACAAGTTGACTGAAAGTTGTTGGTGGCTTAGCCACCAACAACTTTCAGTCAAATTGTTTTCAAAATATGCAACAGGTCCAGAGTCTGGTGGCTTGTAGCAGTCGGATAGTTATGACTCAGTTAATCAGAATTGGTCATAATGCCCTAGTCCAAATCCAAATATATCATATTCAAAGCAGCCATATATAGTCCCGACAAGTCGCGGCTGAATCTTCGGAAACTTGCCAATATAATCTGCGTAAATGTATATATGTCATTTAACCGTCTGCCTGCTAAGATTTTGCAGACGCCATATTCCAACGGTTGGATTGGATTTCTGGATGTGCCAAATATTTAGCCAACAATCCGACTGAAAGTTGTTGGTGGCTAAGCCACCAACAACTTTCAGTCAAATTGTTCTCAAAATATTCAGCAAATCAACAATTTTTATTCGTTGAAACGAGACAGTCATAAGGGTTATTTTAACCTATGCTTCGACCTGTTCTCCGATATATCGGCTGCGTGTCAATTACGGTTCAAATCGTTTTGCCATGCTTTTGTTGCATTATGAATAAAGGCATTGTATAAATAGTAACTGGTTGACGATATACTAAAATGGCAATAAACAGTCAACGTTTCCAATTGAAATGGTGAAATTAGCGCAGCGTTGTAAATTGAATCATTGTCAATCCTAGTGTAGTTATAGTTCATCTGTCACGTTGATAATTTAACACTTTCAAAACCACATACCCGTAGTCAAAAATAGATTAGTTCCGACATCAAGTATAGACTATTGCGGAATATTTTGAAATTCAGTTTACTGGATACCTTGCAACATTCCACGGCAACTCTAAAATAGCGTTACTAAAAGCGTTTGCTGTCTAAAAGCTTTTGTTGCCTGGCAGTAAAAATATTTGCAACTAGACACAATCGCGCGATCTTACCCCACCCCTGACACCCACCCCCGCAGCGGCTGCCATTTTGGTTGGTGCTATGACAGACGGATGGAGTTATTGAGACGAAGACAAGATTTTCACGGACGGACGGGCACGCGGTTAGAAACACAGACGGGTGGACGGACTGAGTCAGACTGACAGACCCACAACATAAACTGCATTTCCCTACTACTACGGTCAGATGTACTCCAAGTGAACAGTTTTGACTGGGTGATATATGAAAGCGATAGTATAACGATCATTAATGGATTGTCATCCAACGCGTGAATTGAGGAGGGGGAGCATACGTCATCTTCCAGCATAGATGTCTATCATGTCTAACCGAATATAATTTACAGTACTGCTGGTAGACACAGAACATTCGTCTATTGATTACAGCTTCTCCTCACATCTGCTATATCACAGCGTGGCGTGAGGCCACCACTGTCTGGGTCACTGTGACTCAGTATAAGACTTCGCAGGCGACAATAATTGGTGCTATTTTCGCATAATCAGTTTCGTCTTGCACAGTAATAACAAATAGACTATCTGTTGAAATTTGTTTCAAAACTAGAAGAAACGAAGCTTCAGACGATCTCGCTTTCAGGCCAAAAGACCCAGGGTGCAATCCACCAAAATCGGGGTATTTGTCCATCTGTCCGTAGGTCACTCTGACCGCGGCTGTTTCTGGAAAACTATTGAGACACCTTGATCGGGAAGCAACACCTACACCCACACCCCTCACCCTACACCCCCAACACCCCCCTCCCCCCAACGGGACGGGGTGGGATATATCCAGTCAATTATCTCAATTTGTTTTCGAAAGAAGCACACGAACCTGGCCATAAAACAAACAGAGTGAATATGATATAATTCAAATAGAATAATAAAATGGGTTAAGATCCTAACATCCCTTTCGGCTAGATATAGCTATGCATGTGTACGCGCTCAATAAACACAAGCCTATAGACACACAACGACAAATTCTCGTTGTTGTAAGAAATATTCGATTTAACAATTTGAAACTAATTTTACTGGGAGCTGTTTCTGCAACAGGATCAATTCAAATTAGTTTCATTACCTATATATTTATTTTATAATAATTACGACGCTGGTCCGTTTATGGTTAAACGCTCACTTAATGTAGGATGTTAAATACTTAAGATTAATTCGGGGCAACACATTCACCCTCAAAGTTTAAATACATATCTCAATTTCAAAACAAGGCATACAGAGAGGCTGTGGGATATTTTGAAACTGATTTGGCTGGATAATCTGTTGTCGCTGCTGTTGTTGTTGCCGCTGCTGTTACTGCTGCCCAATGCAGAACAATGGCTTTCAATCAAATTAGTTTCAAGATATTTAACCAGTTTCTTGCATCATAGAGGCTGCTCTAACTGGTCTGTTGGCTGTAATAATAATAATAGTAATAATAATAATCGTTATTTATTGAGGGTAGCACTTCAAGTACACGGCCTGATCTAGCAGAGGCCCTCATTAACATATATACAATTTTTTTTTTTATATATATAATATGTACAAATTTATACATCTATGTACAGACAAGGAACTTAGGGAATCTATTTCTTATAATCATATAATATTCTGAATGTATTAAGAGTAATTTGAACAAAAGCTACTGATGCTTTCAACAGCAGCAAACTTTCAATCAAATTAGCATTGATATATTCAGCATTGTAAAGTAAATTCCTTTCTTTTCTGCTGAAATGCTTTGGAAACAATGCAAGAAATAGAAATAACGATATTTTTGTGTGCTAAAATATAGAAACTAATTCTCAATTTCGTAGACAAATACAGCTAAGCACATTATAACATACGATTATACATACATACAGAAACAATAGATTTAGTACAATTATTATCATTACCCACGCCGTCGAATGTCTTAACCCTTTAGTGACTAAATTTGACAGGAAAACCTCGATTAGGTCTATCTATTGTGAAATGTCCGTTTCCAGAACAAGACAATGCCATTCTTGGAAATTTACCACCGGAAAGACTGGCTCGATTATCGCGCCTGTCATTCCTGTCATAAATTTTCTAAAATAGTCCTCTGGACTGCAAATGGTCATTTCTCTAGCCGATTTTATGGACTTGTTTCTAGGCTTGTGCATTTATGGGTCAAAGAGCGGAAGAATCACCAAATTTGACGCTTGTAATGCTTGACGAATATAATAATAATATGCCGGGTTCGAATTCCACGAAGGTTTTATTATTATCAATACATACAACTGTTTCGCCTCCGGATGTAGGCCATTATTTTAAGCACCCTGTGTTACCAGGATGTGATATTGCGCGCGACCCTGTTACACGACTGGATAGAAATAACTATAAGCAACACGTTGGGCGGTCTGCGTTAGCATCCCCATCCACCCTCCCAACTGTGGTGATCCGGACCTAAGAGGACTGGTATAAGTGGTATTTATCCCTTTAGTGACTAAATTGTCAAAAAATTTGTGTTTGCTTATCCAATGTCTACTTGCAGGCCACGTGAAGACTATTTTTGAAAATTGACCACGAGGATGACTGGCTCGGTTACCGAGTCAGTCATTCCAGTGGTCAGTTTTCAAAAATAGTCCTCACTTGGCCTGCCAATGGACATTTCTCAAGACCACCGCAGAGGCCGGTGTGGGCCGGTTTCGTCATAAAGGGGTTAATAACCATTCACTGGTCAGTATACAAGAACAAATTCATTTCCATGACAAAAATATTATTATCAATATTTTGAAACTAATTTGACTGGAAGTTGTTAACATGCTTAGAAAGAGCATTCAGGATATCGCTCGCCTCATGAAGCCAAGAAAACGTGCTTTAAGGGTTAAGTAACATTGTTAAGTGTTTACTAGGATGCGATTTGGATTTTAACTTCTCGACTTGTTCTACGAACTGCATAAATAAGCCCAAGGTTATATTTACAAAATTAATACTTATATATGAACTGCTGTAACCAGAGGCACAGCAATGGAGAGTCCACAAACACATCTGCCAGTCATTAGATTGATAGTAAATAATCTGACATTAAGACTTAGATACTCAGACCTAAGCTATGGCAACAACATATTCCCATCAGAATACTTTCAAAATATTTGCAAAATAAAAGGTGCAGATATCGCGATGTCTCGCTCAGTTGCAACCAATTTTCTTAAAATAATGTTGGTAACATATGGGTTGATCGGTTAACGCTTGAGATTTCAGCGTCCTGGGTTTAAAGACTGCGACGCACGCAGGAAGGCTGCAGCAACAGATCCAAGTCCCAACTACTTTCAAAATATTCAAGAAAATATTCGTACACCAGAGAGAATACGTCTTTTCTGGTTAACATAATCTCTAGAGAGATGCACACCTGCTGCAATGATTACGCAACATAACGCCGCCCCAACCCCCACCCCCCACCCAGTACCCACCTACACACACCCCAGCCGACTCATTGCATAACATCGGAAGAAAATGCATCGTTCTACACTCTCCAATAAAGACGTTGGATGCAATAAAGAAAACTTGAAACATGAACTTGGTCAACTAGGCAGATGTGGGGATTGTCGATTCTGGATTCAATCCTATGACGAATTACTTACGGTCGAAGAAATATAACAAATTGACGGGGAAGCTGTGGCTGCTTATTGGACAATAAGCCTATGGTCTACTTACTTTCCTGTGTCGGTAAAGGATTCTTCTCCTTTGTGTCCGTTTTCTTCAATTTCGATTTGTCAAACGTGGTAACCTCTTCTAGGTCTGGTTTGTCGGCCATGATGGTGTGAAGGGTGTACAGCGAGGGACCTGCAGAAATACATCCAATAATATGTACCCATACGGCTAAACCGCCCACTTCAGTTTATAAATATCAATTTATTCAAGAAAAAATAAGTTAACGTTTTAAAAAACAATAGAAACATGAAAGTGAGAAATGTGCTGTTGAATAATTTGAACATAATTGGATTGGAAGGCATTGCTGCCTGAGGCAGCAATGCCTTCCAATCCAATTATGTTCAAAATATTTAACAGTATGTTTTATTTTGTTTTGGAAACATGTTAAGTAATTTCTGAACTGTACCGTACATGACACTTCAGTAAAGGCTAAACAAACACCACTGTCATGTAACAGCAAAACTACCACGATATCCCACTCAGATACATACGCCTTGACTCACACATTTCCCACACGCCACCCCCCCCCCTACCCCACCGGCTCACACCACAGCAGCAACGTTGCTCTCGCATGGACTCGCTCTCGCATGGATACCCGTACACGCACCGAATCAAGCGCGGCCACTATTTTCTGATACAATGCCAATACAGGAATCCAGCCTCTCGGTCAATCATATGACGTTAAAATCAATTACGTCATGTGGGGTTGACGTCATAATCAATTACATCATGAATGACTTGATTAAGAACGTCATAAGCACTTGATAGTTCGTCAAGTTGTACAAGTTGTATGTCTTTACTATTTAATAGCCATTCTGTTGAATATTTTGAAACTTATTTGACTGGGAGCTGTTGCTGCTATAAGCAGCAACAGGACCAACTCAAATTAGTTTCAAAATATTCAACAACTTGCTTGTATAGTTTTGGGAAAATTCGATCGATTCCAACATGGGAAAGGCGTAGGTGGAGCTTAGCTAGTCAGTAGCGATGTGGGTGGGGCATAGCTAAAACTGGATTTATCCATTGTGGCAACTATTACATTACTCAACATCCAAACATAAGCCAGTGGCCCACAACACATCAATCAAAACATGTTATCATAAAATTACGTTTACCATAAAATATAAACATGCACATTTATCCATTACTATACAGGTGATAATTTGTTTCGTTTCCAAGACAACCAGATGAAGAATTTCACAGTTGGTGGGCAGGCTCGTTATTTAGTAGACGATGCACGCGTCTAAGAAAAGATTCGAATTCCTAACCTGCTTCCTGGTACGAGGTCACGTTGACCCAATGGCTAAATGATGCTCATGTTGCGAGGGAGGTCTGGGTAATCATTGACCATTCCAATGGGCCATTGTACGCGTGTAAGTCTATTAATCAGTTCCCTTTTCGGTCCAATGCCGATGTTAGTTTATTTCAAAAGTGGATGCTGTGTGCTGTTAGTACTAAGTATTAGCAACAGCTTTCATCAACAGCACATTCAATTCAATATGTACTAAAACCTAATCCTCCATAAACCTCTGGGGTGGAGTGGGGGAAGGGGGTGGGGGGGCGGGGGCTATGGGCGCACAGCATATTAAGTGTTAAAATACAATACAGCTCAAAATTACTTAACGTTTCCAATGCAATATAAAAAGTACTGTTGAATATTTTGAACAAAATCTGATTTTTTGCCAAAGGCAGAAATGTCTTCCAATCCAATTATGTTCAAAATATTCAACAGAACATTTATTTCAAATTATGGCCTAAATTGTTTCCGCTTTTTGGAAAAAGTCTATCTAATTCACGAGCTGTACTGTAACCATTCGTCACAGTAATTACACGATGTCGTTGCAACAGTCCATACCGTGTAAGCACTATTTTGTAGAATAACAGCGGATTCTAATTCACAGAATATAGCATTACGTATTTTTGATCAAATACGTTATTTAAGTCGCTACGCAACATGTTCATTGAGGGGTAAAGAAAGTGTTTGGCTTCTGTGTACATTTCACTAATTGACAGGTTTTTTCACATTCTATTGTCCGTACAGGATGGGTGTGTCGGGTACATATCAACTCGTTACATCTTTTGCAGCAAGGAAAACCTGGTTTTGAAAAAACCTACTTCAAAACGGCTTTACTGAAAGCTGCTGCAGTCATTGACAGCAACAGCTTACAACAGTACAGCATCACTGGCGAAATGAACACAAGCCAGGATCTTGAGAAGAATTCAATATTATTCGCTAATAATTTAGCCGCGAAATGGTTAGGGCAAAAATACGTACATTTATACTGCGAAGACCTATATATAATATTTGTAATTCTAATCTTTCAAAAATATAACAAGTAATTTTGCAACGCCTAGGCCCCTATGCCTACGGAATGGGTCGAGCATCGTAGCGTAGAAAACGTAAGCCTGTAGATTTAACCCTTTGACCACTGAAAATCCATTATCTCAATTTTAAAACAACCATGGGAACTACAGGAACGCTCTTGAATATTTTGAAAGTAATTCGAATGGAAGCTGTTGTTGCCTATAGAGCTTCCAGTCAAATTACTTCCAAAATGTTCTATATAATATTACAGATTAAAGAAATTGTCGCTCCTGGTCTGTAGTACTGGTTAATAGTTCGCGTGGTCCCTCTAACGAGGAAAATCGGTTGGTGTATAAGATTTCTATGGGCTAGCTACTGAATACAGCTGACCAGCCGTTGCCGGCGCAGCATCTAGCAGCAGCATCTCCCGCTCCAGAGAACGGAATTGGCCCACATCCAACAACGCATCGACACATTCTTTGTACCATTCCATTCGATTTCTTGTCTCCATTTCCCGGTATAAATATGCTATATTGAATATTCTTTGTGCTGTTTCCCGAAGTTTTGCGACGTGTGGAGTGCTTGATCACTCGTGAAAAGCTGTTGCTGTAAACAGTTGCTGTCACAGAAGTATGTTTCTTGTTCTTACCTTAGCAAGCAACAGCTTTTAACACCAGTAATTTAACAACTGCATCCTTAGGAAGTTAGGTCTTTCTTGCCTTCATTAATTTACTTATGACTATTTTAGTAAAATTAGATAAATTATGAATATTTATTAGGCACAAAATATGAAAAAAACTAATCTATGCAATAAATTAGAAATGGAAACGCCCTGTTTTAAAATCTTACCTTAGAATCAGAGAGCGATGTGTATCACACGGCTTATTCCAGACTGTCGTATTCACCGCGTGTAATCAGCTAGATAGAATACTGGACGGATCACGCTGTAAAACATGCACCTTCCGCTTGCGAGAATGAGTGCCACGTATTTGTGAAGCGTAAATGGCTTTTTTGTGCGCTGGTTGACTTCAATACTACGATTATCGGACTGTCACTGGGAAATGGATTAGTCTAGGCTACCGTACTCTAACGTGATTTTGATCAGCCTGTAATTGCCGTGCTTCGCAGCTGCAACTGGTGTGTTCATACGCGTCGGTTTCAGTCATTCATTGACGTGAGTCACCAGACGGTTTATCATAACGGAACCAGCTTACAAAATACCATCTGAATCCAGTAAGATATTTAAAACAAAATAACATCCTTGTAACCCTAGCATTTACTAAGCTTCATTAGGATGTAGGGAATATTATGTTGAATATTTTAAAACTAACTTGCCAGGGAATAGCAACAGGTTCACATAAAGTTACTTGCAAAATATTCCACGGCTTTCTTGTATTGCCAGTGGCGGCCACATGGGTGGGCGGGGGTGGGACGGGGTGGGGGGGGGGGGGGGCAAAGTTCCCTTCCAAGAATGCTTTCCCCCCTACTTGCACCACATTAGAAAGAAAACTAAGGCTTATGTTTATAACTCAGAATGCATGAAATGGCTTCTCTGAGCATCTAATTTTCAAACTTTCCCGGAAGAGGACCACTACCTTTTCCGTCACGGCCTGCACCAACATTGCCACCACCCACCCCATGGGACAAACCTGCCTCTCTCTTGCCCCCTAACAAACATTTTCTGGTGCCGCCACTGTGTATAATAAAATGTCTTGAAATTGAGACGCTGGAATTTCATTAAATGCTTACTGCGTTGAGGTTAATCCGAGTTCACTGACTCGACCATATAAAATTGTGAACTCGGATTGTGTTTGGGAGGCGATGGACGCTTTTACATATTTTACTGAATACTGGTAAGGAGGGGAGGGAGAGGGTTGACTAGCTAATTATGATTCAGTTTACTTGGTCAATAACAATATCAATAAATTACAATATTTCCAGCGGTATTTACCTACCCACATACATACGCGAATCGGATATACAGATGGATGCGGACATATCCACATATCCATAATTTGATCCGATTCGGAACCGGGTTATTTCATCCGAATCACGGAAGTCTGGAAATCCTCTTGCACGGCAAATTCCTTCGTTATGTTAAGATTTAAGCAAAATCGGGTCAATGGTTTTGAGATACGTCCCGTGGTAAGCTTTTGTGACCGGCTGGCTGACTGACTGACTGACTGACTGGCTGGCTGGTTGACTGACTGACTGACTGAATGCATGAGGGGCATGACGGGGCATGAGGGGTATGACGGGGCATGGCTACCCGCAGATAAAGAATGGAATAAGCTAAAAGCCAAATGATGGTTCATTGTATTTACCCCTGGAAATACTCTCGAGATTCATTTTGAGGGCATAAAGATTTGAAAAGTTTCAGGGGGGACCACCCCGGACCCTGGTTTGGCTGTCGATTTCCCATAGGCAGAAATTTAATCTTTGCCCCCAGCCCTGATAAAGCTTAATCCGGCACTGGTTTGGCCCAGTAAATTCTATATCGGGTAATTCTGGTGTAGGCGTTAAAACGTATACAGTTCGCTGGTTTGGGCTGATTGAAAGAGTAAAATGGGCCGATTAAAATATCACCGGATGTAAACCGATACAGCTGTTTCCGGAATGCTATAGTAAATTCATATCGACAATGTGTGCCATTTATATCAACCCTACACAGTACAAAACAGATCGGAAATAACGCGAATCATGTTTCGAAAACAAACTAAAACGAGCTGTAGAATATTTTGAACTTAGTTTGATTGGAAGCCAAGGCAGCAATGGCTTCCAATCAAATTAAGTCCAAAATATTCAACAGAACATTTCTTACATTGTGTTCAAAATGGTCCTAACTAACATGTTTCTGATTTTGTTCTGGAAACATGATAACTTAATTACGAGCTGTACTGTCTGCCGATAAGGCTAACACAGGTACGGCTTAATTAATGCCCTTAATTGTTCTAACAAATTTATTGATCATTTAACAACTGTTTCTGAAGCTCTTCAGTACGTATACAAAATTCACAAGTTGGTCTGCGACTGACCGTGCAGTCTATGAATAAGGTTGTGTTGAAGAAATAGAGTTTATGGAAATTTTGGCTAGCTTTTTAACAAATAGCCTTAAGCCACTCTAAATAGTCCAAGAATTAAAGCCTTCTTGATTGTCATATTTTCATTAACAATTGCCGCCATCTTGGATTTCAAAATGGCTGCCATTCTATTTCTCTGTTATATCAGTATCTCACAAATGAAGCCAGTTTTGGACACACCAGATGAATCCACTTTTAGCTATGCCCCGCCCATCTCTAGCGACGCTCCTCCCACGCCTTGTGCGTGTTGGATCGATTTCTACACTTTGAATCCGGAATTTCTAGGATCTCATGGTAACTTTACAGCTAACCTGCTGAAGATTTTGAAAATAATTTGACTGTGGCTGTTTCTGACAAGTCAAATTAGTTTCAAAATATTCAGCATATTGTTTATCCTATCATCTGTATGTTAGGAAGGATGATCCGTGCCTGAAGAATTTCCTGATCTTGTCATCACATTTCACAAGATTAGAGAGTGGGTTGGCCTCCAGGTCAATGCCTTCAGGTGGGCTATATAGCTGCATCCAAAGCTTCCATATACCGGTAGAACCACCGCGACACTAGGTTGCATTAATCTCGAAGATGAGCTGTAGATCTGTGACATTGTCAACAGCACACCATCATTTCTCATGAGCGGCGCATATTTTTGGTCAACTATTGGAGATTAAAGCTGAGGTCAGCATCCAAGGTGCTAGTATCCTTCACCGTCATTTCTGACACAATAATCACAGACTCGAGAATGAACATAAACATCTTCTTTGGGAAGTCAAAGCATTACGGAAAACGAATCGTATTGCCATCCTTGTCTCGACCAAGGTACACCTTGCTGACACCCTGAAGATCAGGTAATCGCTTGACACCATCAGCAGCCATGTTCATCCCTTGTCCCACACTACACTAGTCTCATTGACTTTAGCAGCACTAACTTCGTATATACCCACGACATCTGTAGCACCTGTTGAAAGTGCATGCAGCGATTGGTTCCATTGTATAACAATACAGTATCAATTAATATGGGTTATTTGCAAGATAGTTCAACGTTGCCACATGGGATTTCTCGAATCATAAACTTATTGAGGTCTTACAATCAGAAGAGGAGAGGCTGAAGTATAAACACACGAATTTTCAGATGCCACGGCTTCGAAAGCTGCTGGCATATGTGAATGTACTTTACATGCGGAAAAGGATAGGCCATCACAACAAAAAGCTGGTAAAATCTGCCATTCTCTTCAAATTGAAGCCTTTAATGTGTCATGTGCAGGTCTTAGGGTGTCAGATGAACCAGTTTAAACTCCACATATTTGAGCCTTGGCCAGATCAGAGTAGGAAAATTAACTCAAGTCTGGAAGGGCCCCACGCGCAGTAACAAATGCGTTGCAATTCTCTGTCCACTTTGGATCGACTGAATGGTCGAACAACTCTCTGTCCATAAGTTATTGGTCTGGTTGGCGTTTATCGAGTCCCGGATTACAGGTCTCATTTATGCCATATCTCGGCTGGTTCTATTTCAGTCTATTATTGGTAACTCCCCAGTTTTTACACTGGTACACATTTATACTCCTGATTGGATAGAGGCACCGAGGAGTGAAGGAGATTGCCTGTTTCCACCAATTGATAGTCAGCCACGAAGGGGGAGGGTGGATAGGGGGTGGGTGGAGGTGGCATGAATATTGATGTCGTATATAGGATACTTGTTTAGCTGGTCCCATTCACGCCACATGTCCACCCAAGCTCCCAGCCCTTTTATCCTTAGTATGGTGATTAATTAAGCCACGCTCACTGGCCTATTAGAGTGCGTGCTTTGGTTCAGAAGTCAGTGGTGGTCGGCGCACATGCTCCATATATAATCTGGGGGCGCATTCAAATATACGATGGTTCACAGTTCCTGTTAGCTTAATTTCCGTAATTCCTTCGAATATGGCTTCCTGACATTCCAGGCTCTACGAAGGTATTCTGAGCTAAGCGAACAGTGGCTGGGTTCAAGAATTACTCTCCATGAGGAGGACTATCATATCAACACTTATGCCTCTTGACAATTGCCCGCGCACGTGTATTGCTCAGCGTACTTTATCTTTTTACGTTCTTTCCCAGCACTGGACACTGCCTATTAAGCTGGGATTACATAGTCGCGTTCACGCCCACGTTTGCGTTGGCATTCGCGTCCGCGTCAAAAATCAGTTATATGCATTCTAATGTGTGTGATTCCATAGGTGCTGACGCATCCGCGACTAGCTAGGCGTTTGCACGAGAAACCTTTTTAATCGCTCTCGTTAGCGATCAAATCTCCAAACGTGAGGTGTGGGTAATCTGTGAATATGACGTAAATGAGAAAAGTACTCTTTAAATAGATTTCTAATTCTCATTGCATCCTCTCCTGCCCTGCTTCCTACTCTGTTAATATCCTCAAGCTCATCCAGTTGTACACCCACCCGCCAACAACGCGGTAACTTGGCCTGGTGTTGTGTCCATCTGGAGAATATTGTGTAGCAAACACGTGGCTTTCACTAGATTGGTAACATTTTCGTGATGCACTGCCATCTTTGTGTGGTATACTCGCCATCTGGCCGCCAAGATCCCAAATGCATTTTCCACAATCCGTTGCATTCGACACAATCTATAGGTGAAAGTTTGCTCCTCCAGTGTACAATGTCTTCCGGGAGAGGGTCTCATCAAGTGCTTTTGCAAACGGAAATGCGTCATCTCCCACAAAAACCGATGACACTGGACCTGCATGACAGCGGACATTCAGTTGGAAAGTTAAGAGTATTTGCAGCCAGGGCCTTTCCGCGATTGGAATCGTCAGTGATTTATGCAACGTCCAAGTAGGTCTAACATTTAAAAAAAATAACTATGGATAGAAGAGTTCATGTTTTATAAACACATGTATTATTAAGTACATTTCAAAACTTAAAAAGCCATTTAAAAAAATTTATATATACATAATAAAGTGCCAAAAATTTAGTCGGACAACTTTCGGGCCATAATGATGTGAAAATACTTGGTCGCGGTGGCGGGCGTCACGATGTCGGCAGTGGTCAGCATCATCCAGGCGGTTGGACCTGCTGGTCGGAGGATGGGGCACGTGAGTTCTCAGCTGGGCAGGCGGGCTACTCGTCACTTGCGTCCCACCGGTGTGCTTTCCCTCTTGTCTCCCTACACACGTTTGCAGACCAGAAGCAGCTGCTGCATTTATGGATGCACCTGGGTCCAACCATATGTGAACAGAGCCTACGCCTTTCACCGGGTTGAACTCGACAATGCTATATGCTAGACCTGGTAAATGGGGTTTTTTACGATGTCTTAAAAGAATTAAAATTTTCCAATGTCTCTTTCATTGACCAAAGGCAAAGGGTGTGTTTGGAGTTATTAAGCTTTGCATATTTTATTTTAAAAACTATTTTTTGTGATGTTCTAAAGGGATTTAGCTCCTACTATGGTTGTGTAGCTGGAAGAGTCGAGTCAGGGCAGCAGTTGTAGCTCAGACAGTGACGGGCTCTGTCCCGGCGAGCGAGTGAGCAGTTGAAAAAAGCGATTGAGTGGCGGCAGTTGGAAAAAGCGATTGGCTACGGGCGTTGAGTAGTCGGCATTGGCAACGAGTTGGTCGCGGTGGCGGGCGTCAAGATGTCGGCAGTGGTCGGCATCATCCACGCGGTTGTAGCTGCTGGTCGGAGGATGGGGCACGTGAGTAGGCTTTGCGCAATTTTTCGATTTAATCGTGAAGTTCGATTTATTTTTTAAATCGCGATTTTTACGATGTAATTGAGGAAAAATCGGAAAATCGTCTAAAATTTCATGCTTTTTAAAAATCTGAAGTGTGTACTTTTCCGTCGCATTTTATCAGTACATGAGTACAATTATAATCGATTCACGTCTGTGTTCATTGTGTTTATATCACGCCGTGCCATGCAAGTGTCGAATAATTACTAATCACAAGACAAAGCGCTACAATAAACAAGCTAACAATAGCGAGGTAACATTGTCATTGAAAAAACCAGCTAGTTACTCCGTCGAATCGCCATATAATTTTCTTTCTTTCGCTGCAGACCCTGAGTCTGTCGTGAAATGTCACGTATATACTTAGTTGCGGAGTGTTAGGCAATCAGTGAACATAATTCTTTTTAATTCTAGAGTTAGCAATTTCAGGCGGTGTAATAACTTTTCGTTTTTGATTCGGTTGTCATGTCAAATTAAAGAAAATAAAGCAACAGCATTCCAGGTTGTTTGATTTTGAAATGTGCGTTCTGTTGATTACTCTTAAATGTAAATCGTACATTCTGAAAGCAACTATAAACTGCACCATAGGACGAGTTTACGCAGTTACACTCGTACCTACTCAAAGCTACTGCCCTATGTATGTGAATTGCGCAGTATCTCCCTGGGTACTAATATTAGCGTCTTCGCGTTACTCCGGTAATGACCTAACCTCGTCCTACAAAGGGAGGCTATAAGCGGAAGCTGATACATCATGTAATTTATATTTTTTTTCGGCGACATTTTATCTCAAATATTGATGAAATAAATGATGTTTATTAAACTTTACGCAATATTTAGGCGGTCCCAATTAATAATTTCACTCCCGCAATGATGGATATAAGGTATACATTAAGCATAGACGTAGAATGGTAAGAATTCCTCGCATGAAAATGTGTTCTAATTTCGTGCTATTTTTGTATCATTTATTTCAACTTTTTTTAGAAACAAGTCACGTTGCCCCGGTTTATACTTTTGGGAATTTCGACCTACGATTTAATCGAAAATCGCGATTTAAAATAATAAAATCGATCGCGATGTTTCAAAGCAAAAATGGCGCAAGCCTACACGTGAGTTCTCAGCTGGGCAGGCGGGCTACTCGTCACTTGCATCCCACCGGTGTGCTTTCCCTCTTGTCTCCCTACACACGTTTTCAGACCAGAAGCAGCTGGTGCATTTATGGATGCACCTGGGTCCAGCCATATGTGAACAGAGCCTACGCCTTTCCCCGGGTTGAACTCGATAATGCTACCTGGGTCGTCTTGAAGAGATGCGATGGTGGTTAGCGACGGCCCTCCTTTCAATTTAATTATTACAAAGAGATGAGAAGGAAGTTTCCAATTGGTTGAATCCAGCGAAGGGATGGGTCTAATTTGCCAAAATATATATAGAAGAGATGCTCCTTCTTTCCTAAGTACACGCCGTGAATGGAGAACTAATCTTTAAGTATATAGAATGGGCCCTACAGCATGAGGTGAGTCTGTTGCAAGATGTGGCCTATTTTAATTATAGTTGATGTTATGAACTTATGCCTACTTTATGTCTGTAATCAGTTCTAGATGATTTTAGGTCTCTCTCTCTCTCTCTCTCTCTCTCTCTCTCTCTCTCTCTCTCTTTCTCTCTCTCGCGTGCGCGCGGCCGTTGTCTGCCTGAGGTTTTTGATAGTTTATAAACGATAGAGACGGGAAGACGATTGTCTTGATGCCTTGCACTGAATTCAGACTGAACGTTCCAAAGCAGCGGCTAAAATATTTCCTATTCAAGTAATTGCGTATAAGCCAGATATCAGGGGAAATCAACTCTGTTAGCAGATGAAGATGACTCATGGTGGGCCTTCTGGGCTATAGGTAGCCGACTAACAGTTTTAACTGACTTAGCGTGTGCGTCTTTTATGCCTTACGGCCTCGGACTATCCTACTTTTTAGGCTATGTAGTAGACGTGACTGCGAGTAGTAACAACGCTCCAAATATGTGAGGTCGAATCCCAAAAAACAGCCACAACAGAGACATTGCGCTTTTCACAGCGGCTGGTATCGTAAAGTGGCACAAACTGTCGCCAAGAGGAACAGATACTGATACAGGAGTGAAAATAATCACAGTAGCCGCATGTAATGACTGAAGGTAGCAACAACACTCCGATTATGCGAGACCGAAACCTGCCAAATGTCCTAGCTAAGACAACGGCGCATGCAATGATAGAAGGAAACAACAAACTCCAATTATGTGAGGCCAAATCCTGCCAGCTACGTCGGAAAACTAATATTTAAAGACAATACATGCAAACATGTATATCTAGCAATACAGCTCACGCATTCAAATAGTGCAATACTAACACTACTACAGAACGACTACAACCATACAAAGCAAATAAGCTGTGGGGTGGGTGGGGGTGAGTGGGGGTGTAGGGGGGAGAGGGAGGAGTGTATACCGTTCTTAAAAATACTACTACTACTACTACTACTACTACTTTTTTTCTTCTTTTTTTTTTAAATCCGACGCTAACGCAGTCGGATACACTTCCCGGAGGAACTCCTTTAAAAAGGCTTGCAAACCCCCATAAAAATCGGTTGAAATAGCAGGCTTTATTAATAGAATAACAACACAAACCTAACATGTCAAAACAGTGCAAGCTAAAATATCCTATTATCATATACCACAACCGTGGCATAACTACATAGAAAACATAATTAATAAAGAGCTAATAACATAACATAATTCAACAAAGACATTGCTATTTGCACACCGTGTAGTAGTAGGCCCAAATGGCGAGCATAGCTAACCAACAAGTGGTAAAGCCACTCATCAATAATTAGCAGTAAGCTACTGCTAATCATTGATGCCATTGAGCCGATTCATGACCGGCAGGCTAAGTAGATCATATGTAGTTTAACGTAGCACACCGTATAGTAGTAGGCCAAATGGCGAGTGCAGCTCGCCAACAAGTGGCGAGGTGACGCGTCAATAAGTAACAAAAAGTCACTCATTGACGCCAGTTAGCCGATTATTAAATACCCAACGGACGTAGTAGCCTTCATATAATATAATGCACAAAGCAAACGTATACAAACTATGACTACTTAGATGGCGCTCTGGGTTCACATTCTAAATTTACTTCATTGTAAGTTTTTGCAAATTACCCTGGAACAAATACACCTACAGTAAATATTTACAACAGGAAGCTAATTGTTAACTTGAAAATCGGATCACCTCCAGAATATTGACATAATGCTCATTTGATATTTAAATATTCTGATCCCAAGGTTAGGATATTTGTCAAGATTAGAGTCACCTAAGGCATTACAATTTTAAAATAAAGGCAATTAAATTAAATTAAAATAGCATTTATCAATATACAGCAAGCAGCGAGTGTGCTAGCTTATACAAGTTCCGCTTCTGATATTTTAAGATATCCGTATTCAATTGATACTAGGCCAGTTTTGCACCATACGTCTTTAAATCTACTTTCTCTCCCATGTTCTACTAGCTTGTAAAATTCACAATGAATGCAGTTTATCAACAATGATCGAAATATAGCTTGTATGGCTCTCTGATGGTTGTTGCCGGTTTTATCTCAGGCCTCTGAACACCGATGTTTCCAGATGGCCCACACTCCTACAGATAACAGGGTTATTAACAATTCTTTCTCCTTGCTATTAATGATTCGTCGGATAGTTGAGCAATCTTTGAACAAAATTGTTTCAGCCACTAAATTCACATATTTGGTTCCAAATTTAGCAAGGAGCATATTGATATATACCCAAAAGCCTGTAGTTATGCGACACTGAGTAAATAGATGGTCTATCGTTTCCTCCTCAGTATTACATAAAAAGCACCGGTCTGTACTTGATATTTTACACATATAAGTAAGATGACCGACCCATAGCCTTCGATGGAGTAATCGCCATGCCAAGTCCCATGCATTTCCTGGTAGACAAGGTAGATGTATTGCTTTCCAGGCATTTTTCCAGTTCTTTGGCGTGCATCCTAAATTGTTCCAATGCCTAACCACAATAGGAGTCTGTCTCCGACTTTGCATTAGAATTCTATACCAGTCTCTAGATGCCATGTTGTATTTTTTTTGTTCTGACATAAATACTAATGTTGGTTGCAACATATCAATGTTGCCACATGCTTTCGGCAATTTGAACCATACAGCAGGTATTGCATTCTTTATTCTAACAAATAAGCGCTGAGCATCAATATGTCTCATTGATGTTATTCTTGCTACATCTTGCACCGCAATCCATTTACGAGATTTCGGATTTACCAAGTCACGTAAATATTGAATACCATTTTTGGCCATTGAGGGCAAATATAATACATCATCATTATCACGAATCAACTCGTTGCCCCAAAGACGTTGCTCTAAGGCATCTTCCCACCAATTGGGTTGTGGCATTGATCGGGTAAATATTTTTAAGGCTTCGAGCTGTTCTTTATATACATTTGGAATCTTTTGATGATTAGGTGGCAATTTATTGCACATAAATAAATATTCTACTGAAAATGGGTCAACGTACCTTTGGAGAAGTGCCCTTGAAACACTTGACCAAGATGAGTTTGAAGTAAGTAACTTATTCAAGAATTTCAATTTTAAAGAAGCACACTTTGCTGAAACATCAACCAAATCCAGGCCTCCGGCATGCTTTTCATTGGTGAGGATTGACTGTGATACTAAATGGGCTTTGTCCTCCCATAAGAAGGACAAAAGTAACGTGTTGATCTTTGACTCTACTGATTTAGGCATATGAACTACAGAAGCGGTATACCACAGTCCAGATAAAATTAAATTATTACGGACAAATGTCCTGCCAAAGACAGTTAGGCGACGTCGTTTCCAATTTAGTAACGCACACTTTAGCTTGGATATCCTTTCTTCCCAGTTTAGTAATACATTTTGTTTTCTACTAAAGTAAATGCCCAAAATTTTTATGACATCATTTGAGCAGTTAATATCCATCACATTATGAGTTCTGCCCTTCCAAGCGCCCAAGAACAATCCCTTAGATTTATCTTTATTGACTTTAAGCCCTGATGCCTTTTGAAAATCTGTTAATACTCCAAGTTGCCTGCTACCCAGGAGCTAAATTGTGTCATGCTAGAGGAATACTTCAAAAGTACACTGGATCCTTTAAACCAGAGAAAATAGTGATTAACATTGGTATTAATGATATGAATGAACCCATCTCTAGTTCAAAACATAGATTAATGCTGCTTTTCAGTGCGATTAAGTCCAAATTCCCAAAGACTGCGATTTACTTCGCAAAACTTAACTATTCAAGTCGGTTGACAGCTCAGTAGAGGTTGGCGATTCAGTCCCTCAATTCGATGGCTGAATCATCAAAATCTGTGACTGTCATTCCTGCACTCAGACTCTCCGAACTTAATGTTGTTAAGGATAACATTCATTGGACTGAAAAGACAGCTAACTCTATGTATTCTGCCTGGCTTAAATTCCTAAATTTAAACTAGACAGGGGCCAAGGTAACATCCGCCCGGAAACAGGACTGGGCAGTAATATTGTCAATCTAACTGGCTCCCCATTAGGTGAAGCAGAGCAGTCACTGCTCAATTTTGGTCTTACATTTGTCCCAACACCAAAACCTAAAACAGGTTTGGATGCTCTTTTAGATAATGGCTGTATGGAAACATCTGAATTTAGTCACCGCATTAAGTTAGCAGACTTTTTTCGTAACTCTAATAGTAACATTCTACCATTCGTTGAAAAAACTGGCTGGGCACCAAGCGTAAAACTCCTGGACCCAGCGATTGGTGAAAGCATAGAACTCTTTTCAGAGCGTGTTAAAAATTCTGCATTCCCTAATGATCAACCAAATTTACCCTATGAGGAACGCCAGGCCTTAATTGAATTGTCTAAAAGCAGCGAAATTGTCATCAAACCTGCAGATAAAGGGTCTGCGACTGTAATAATGCTTAAAGATAACTATAAACGTAAAGCACAACGACAACTTAGTAACCCAAAGCATTACCAGAAACTAAGCAAACCACTTTGGCAAAATAATTGCAGCAAATTTAATGAGATTCTTCAAAAATTGCTCGATAGCAAGAAGATCACCGAAAAGCAACATAAGTATCTCTTTGCTAAGCTTGAGTCAAAACCACGGACTTTCTATCTCTTGCCAAATATTCATAAACCCATAGATTCGTGGTTGGACCCAATGTCACCACCCGGGCGACCTATAATCTCCGATTGTGGCTCAGAATCCTACAGAATCAGTGAATACATCGATTACCATCTACAGCCAATAGCAAATAGACACCCAAGCTTCTTGAATAACATAGAAGACTTCTTATCCCAGGTCTCTGAGACCTGGATACCTACAAATTCATTCCTGGTCACGCTTGACATCGATGCTATGTATACAAACATTGACATCGAGAAGGGTATACATTCTATCCGTAAAGCATTCGTGAACTACCCAGACACCAACAGGCCAGACAGAGAAGTAATAGCTCTATTAGAGCTGAGTCTGAAAGGCAATGATTTTGAATTCGATGGCGAAATTTACCAACAAATTTGCGGCTGCGCGATGGGCAAGCGCTTTAGCCCATGTTTTGCCAATATTTACGTAGCAGAGTGGGAGGAGGAAGCGTTAGTGTCCAAAACATTCCCTCATTTATCGCAGGTACCTTGATGACATTTTCATGATTTGGCAACACACAAAGGCAGAGTTTGATGAATTTTTCGAAATTCTGAACAATCACGATCCGAATATCAAATTAAAAGCAACCATTGACGAGATGTCTGTAGAATTCCTGGATGTAACTGTATATAAAGGTCTAAAGTATGAAACAACTGGCTACTTAGACTACAAAGTGTATTTCAAACCAACCGATTCGCATCAGCTATTGCACAAAAAATCTTTCCATCCACCACATACTTTTAAAGGAATAGTTAAATCACAAATAATCCGTTTTCACAGGAATTCGAGTGATAGGAAAAACTTTGAAGAAGCTTGCTCTACCCTATTCAAAGCCCTCAAACCACGAGGTTACTCCTCACGATTCTTGCGCAAAATCAAATCTGAAACATTAGACGGCTTGGAAACCATTCCAGACAATGCCTCAAATCGTCGGCCTACCAAAATTTCTCACAATCGTCCTATTATAGGTGTAGGCGAATCTCGCAAATGCGGAAAGAAAAGGTGCAAGTTAGATGAATTTCTCCCAAACCAGAATACTTTCACGAGCTTTCAGAACAAAAGCAAGTTCCAACTTCAGTCTAATCTAGATTGTGACTCTAAAAATGTTATTTATCTAATTTCATGCAAATTGTGCCAAAACAATATGTCGGCGAAACCAAATGTCCATTAAGATGGCGGGCAACTCGACACCTCTCAGATATTAGGCTAGAGGAAGACACACATGTTTCCGAACATTTTAATCTTCCTGACCATTTAGTCCTTCGTGACTTTGAAATTATGCCAATTGAACAGCCACCTCTTTCAGATACGGCAGAAGAAACTGATAAACAAAGAAAACTTCGAGAATCATTTTGGATTAAAGAACTCGAAACACAGTGGCCAAGGGGAATAAACTCGGACCCAGGCTTATCTGATCAACGTGACAAAATTCCATTCATTCTGACCTATAATCGGAAAAAACGTTGAAATTTCCAAAATCTTGAAAGATGAGTATCAAAACCTACAGGAGAAACTGAAACAACCCTTTAACAAGCGTCCAGTAATTGCGTTTAAGAAAAATCCGAATCTACGTGACATCTTGGTAAAAGCAAAACTCAAATAGCTATCCAGAATATCCATCTCAATCATTCAACATTAACCCTTGCATGATGGTCAGCCAAAAATGGTCAATTTAATGATCTTGGGCAATGTCCATTTGCCGGCGGGGATTGGAGTATTTTTGAAAATTTACCGCTGTAATGACTGGCTCGGGAACCGAGACAGTCGTTCCGGTGGCATATTCTCGGGAATGACCTTGTCTGTGCCTGCAAATGTACATTAAATAAGTAAGCGAACATTTGGATTCTACTGAACAAATTGAACCAGTAAAGGGTTAACATTAATGCCATATGGCTTTCCTCAAACAAAATGACAAATCTCAGGCAGTAAGATAAACCAAAATATCTTAAATTTTTGAATTTTTTCAATTATTGAAGATTCTGAGCCAGTGCGTTGACAATATTGACTACTACTACTACTACTACTACTGCTACTGCTACTACTACTACTACTACTACTACTACTACTACTACTACTACTACTACTACTACTACTACTACTACTACTACTACTACTTCTACTACTACTACTACTACTACTACTACTACTACTACTACTACAACTACTACTACTACTACTACTACTACTACTACTACTACTATTACTACTACTACTACTACTACTACTACTACTACTACTACTACTACTACTACTACTACTACTACTACTATTACTACGACGACGACGACGACGACGTACTACTACTACTACTACTACTACTACTACTACTACTACTACTACTACTACTACTACTACTACTATTAATGGCCTGTGTGTAATAATGTGAACTCGAACTTGAATTTGAGAGCTGCAGGTTTGAACGTCGGGAATAGATGTTTATAGAACTACCTTGATAGAGCAATCAAAGCACCGATGCAATAGCTAGCTGTACTACAAAAATAAACACTAAATGGGGGATAAGGGGGGGGGGACCGTTAGGTGGACACCGTCTGCTGTAAAAGGGAGGTGGCATATTTTCATAAGTATGGACCCTAGCAAACACATCGAGGGTGGCCACCCCTCTGGGAACATCACAGGGAGAATAGCACAGCGTCATTTATTAGACCATAACTAAGCGGTTTTCGCGCAAGAAGCGCATAATCTGAAAAATGGCAATAATGACATTTTAGACAAGGATATTATGGACAAAGCATTACAATAATCTATGAAAGTGTTCCCCATAGATATACACGTGAGACATATTTAAACTGTTGCACTAAATAATGTAAGAATGCATATTCCGTTAAGCCTGTCTATTAAGACCACGCTATGAGCGACGAAGACAGGCGGTCTATCAATACATTTAAGTCACTGCACAGGCGGAATTCCGTTTGCGGCCCAAGACTGTTGTTGTTGTTGTTGTTGTTGTTGTTGTTGTTGTTGTTGTTGTTGTTGTTGTTGTTGTTGTTGTTGTTGTTGTTGTTTAAGAGACTTGATCACTTCGACAAATTTGATGAATAACACCACACGCTGTCCTAAGAATAGGTAGCCTCAATAGCAGGCTTTAGATATCTTCATTAGGGAATATAGTTATGGAAAAATGACACCACCTTTTTACAGCGGACAGTATCCACCTAATCCATAAAACTGGGTCTTGGCCCCTGGGCATATGGATGAAATGTCGATTAACCCAACAGGCGGGAGGGAGGGAGGGGGAGAGAGAGAGAGAGAGAGAGAGAGAGAGAGAGAGAGAGAGAGAGAGGGAGAGAGAGAGAGAGAGAGAGAGAGAGAGAGAGAGAGAGAGGACGGAGGGAGAGGGAGGGAAGGAGGGAAGGAGGGAGGGAGGGACGGAGTGAGGGAGGAAGGGAAGGGAGGGAGGCAGGCAGGGAGGGGGAGAGAGAGAGTGGGTGGACGAGAGGCCCATAGCAGAAGTCTAATGGAGGGCGTAATCATCGTTGAAGACACCAACAGGCTATTTGGCAAACTCTAGCATGCACAATGATAGCTCAATTTCTATATGTCCCCACACCTACTGCTAATCCCAAGCAGCTCGGGAATGTCGAGGAAATGACTATCAAAAGCTATCTTAATATGATAGTCAAAGGAACGCAGTGTCCACCTCAGCTTCAAAACAGACATCAACTCACACAAACCCTGATTCCAGACCGAGTGCAATGGCTAGAAAACAAAACACTGGGTTCAACCTGATCATGATTCTTGCTGTATCTAGAAAGCCAAAGGCAATTATGCCACGGGAACAACTGCCATTGGTATAGCATTCACGATACGGTCTTCAGCCATGGGAACTTCGGTTCAAGCTTGTCCAGGCAATAGAAGTTCATCCAGGAGACTGTCCTCGGCCAGGGCAGTGGTTTTTGTGAGAGAAGCTTCAGACAGTCCCTACATTCACATAGCTGCCACAACTGGTGTGCTCAAGTCTGAATGCGTTCATATTATGCCCAGTACCCTTGAGACCATAGCTACTCATCCTTGTCCGATGGGCTTCTGGAATTACATAGCTGTGGTAGCCTTCACTTCTTAGCCAAAGGCAGCAACAGCACCCGGTCAAATTAGTTTCAAAATATTCAACAGCTTACCTTGATATTGTGATTCTGGGAATTCAGGATTCGATCGATCCCAACACGGGCGAAGAGTAGGCGGAGCTTAGCTAGAAATGGGAGAGGTATGGCGGGCGAGATATGGATCCATCTGTTACCATATTAATTCAGCTGAAGCTCGACTAGACACAATGCTGGCTCACCGTCGTTGACGTACTCGGTGTTCGACTTGACAAACAATGTGCACGTGGCATAAAACACTATTTAACAAGCTAAACATATAACATACAAAACGATTTAAATATACTTATTTGGTAGATTCGTCTTATTTTACTAACACGAGTGTCATGAAGCCATAATGCTACAAAGCCTGGTGTTGTTACATTCTCCGTCCTCAACAATAAATGGGTATTTTCTTTTTTTTAAATAATAATATCATTCAAAATATACTGTTTAAACTTCCTCAGCAAAGGTTTCTGTTGCTTAGGTAAACAACACCTTTTGTTTAACTGTCTGACTGCTGAAAGCCGCCAGACAATTATTTCAATGGGTAATAATTTTGTCCCCGTTCAATATTTTGAAAACAATTTGACTGAAAGTTGTTGGTGGCTTAGCCACCAGCAACTCTCAGTCAAATTGTTTTCAAACTATTCAGGTGATACAGAGCTAAGCACCATGCAAAATGTAGACTGTTGAAATTCAACAGGCAGACGTCTAAAACGAAGCCAATATATTACAAACTTTAAGTCTACGCAAGAAAAGCCTTAATGAAACTTAACGTCTATTTCTCGGGATAGTCATTGAAGTAAATAAGGTGAGATTTGTATTGAACTTTATTATCACAATGAGAATCTCTCCACCTTACATCTCTGTGTGTGCTGAACTATTCATATTATTCACTAATTCGCTCTAATGTAAAAAAAATCATTCGAAACTGCCATGTTTATTGTTTATGGTTTTCACTACAGGTGTTGGTTGTATTTGCATTGCAGGCGTTTGCAGATTCATGATCAGACTGTTAAAGGTGGTTGTAGAAGCGTTAATAATGCTAGCAGGAAACCACCTGTTCAGGAATTGAAGGAGTGTGTTCGTTGGCTGGCGATTTGCAGGGCAGGTGGTACAGAGTGCATGATGTCACGCACCAAGATCAAATTTGCACCGTTCACCAACGGCGCAAGGGACCAATCTCAAATTCTGTTTTGGCGCGCCCATTGGTCAACGCCGCAGGGGACCAATACCAAATTCGATAACGACGCAGGGGGGGGGGGGGGGTCAATATCAACTGTTATGTGTGCCCCGATATGAAACAGTATCAAAGTACACAAATTTGTACCCGAGCCTTAGTCATGACTGGCAGACACGATAAATAAATAAATAAATAAATAAATAAATAAATAAATAAATAAATAAAACGCAATGAATTCCATGAAAATGAGGACATAGCCTTGAAAATATAAATTACGTTATTTGGCTACGATTTTGCTTTAATAATTGGCGGGATATACCAAAAGAGGAAGAAGAAGAGTGCATTCTCATTATTTCGCGTTATTTTTCGTGATTATGACGCAATGCCACGTGGTTCCTTTCATTGCAATTTTTGTGTCCATTTTCTTCGCTCAAGAAGAAATTTTCATCCTGTGGCATCCGTCTACTTCTAAACAGTAAGTAGTCATCTTATACATCCAGATAAAGCGTGAAATAAGAGGAAGATGAAGCCATAAAGTATTTGGACGTACTTTCGTTCAGTTTCCTCTGCAAAGTGGTCTAAAGACCCACGTAAATAAAATAAGTTTTAGTGCTGTATGTGTGATTCCATCACATAACAACAGGAAAAGTAGGTTACTGTGGCACATGCGTTTATGATACGGGTATCACTTGTGATTTATTAACTCCTTGGTATGCCCTTCGAAACTGATGTAAAAATTGACTTATATTTACATGCATGTCACGTGACTGAACGTGACAAAATCACAAAAATGTGACGGAATCACTGTGATGGAATCACTGTACAGTTGACAATATGTAATGTGCCATGCTGCTGCTGCCGCCGCCGCCGCCGCCACTACTACTACTGCTACTACTACTACTACTACTACTACTACTACTACTACTACTACTACTACTACTACTACTACTACTACTACTACTACTACTCTTATTGCTATTGCTGCTGTCATGACCATTGCCATCGCTACCACCACCACCAGCAAGCACACACACGCACGCACGCACGCACACCACCACCACCACCACCACCACCACAACCACCACCACCACCACCACCACCACAACAACAACCACTATAAAATGTATATTAAAAACGTCATTCTTCTCTCTAGGGACCACCGAATTTTGGCGTCAAAATGACAGTTCTTTAAGACGGGTTGTCATAAGCCCACACGTTTTAATGAACCAGCATTTTAGTGCTAAGAACTTATCACCTTGAAAACATTAAGTGTGCAAAATGCCGACCTATATTCTGTGCCAACCTTTTGAAAGCCCACATGCCCATTATAGACAGCATTGACTGTACTCTGTATATGCATGTTGTGTCAAATCCTTCATACACTAACATGATATATATATCTATGTTTCCTTAACAGATTAGAATGGGGAAAACAGCAGCTGAACCGCAACGAGAGAGGCGACTGCGAATAAAACTGGACGATGGCCTTTACCAGACACACCTGAAATACGACCGCGAACGCAAAGCTGAACAAAGAAAATTCCTCAACCAAGATAATTTGAACAAACTGCGGACTAGAACTAAATTAGCAATGCCCAAATCAAGGGCAAAGAAACCGAATGTTTGCACTCCTAAGCAGCAGAGAAGCATAAACTATCCATACAAATCAAATTCGAGCTTTGGAAAGGCTAAACATCGAGCGATTAGAGGGCTGCCCAAAAGTCCTGAAAAAAGAAAGGCTATTATCTGCCAGCTAGCCCGTGAATTTGGTAGCAGTCAGACTTGATCAGTCACTGCCCAATACGATTCCTGAAACAGATCAACGGGTCGTTAGCTTTTACCTAAGTGATTCGGTGTCTTATAGAATGCCAGGAAAAGCCGACACAATTGTTTACTGGACAACTGATGGCGAAAAAATAAAGAAACTAAACGACTAATGACCATGACATTGATGGAGACATACCGTCTCTTTAAGAATGACAATCCCGATATTAAAATTGGAAAGTCAAAGTTTTCTGCACTCCGACCCAAGTACGTACTTCTCTCTTCACAGACACCTCGCAATGTCTGCGTCTGTCTCTACCACTCAAATATGATCATGCTCTTGGAGGCACTTCATCAGAAAGTCCCTGGTCTATTCGACGGATCAATTTATGTCTACTTATGTGTGTGATATTGAAAACTTAGCCTGTGCCGAAAACTCCTGTGAAACCTGCAGAGAGGGCATTCTGTTTGAACCTCTAAGAAAGCTGGCCTTAGCGAAAGGAGATACACACCTTCAGTGGCAAAAATGGCAGAAGAATGGTGTTGGGATTCTGACGAAAGATACCATAAGTGGGACTATTAGAAACGCTTTGCAGCAACTTCATGCACAGATGGATCAGTTCAAGTGGCATCTATTCATCAAGGTTAAACAAAGCCGAGCTTATGACGCTGACAAGGAAAACTCATCATCGTTGGTCAGTTCAGAGTGTCTAGTCCAAATGGACTTCACAGAGAACTATACATGTCAATATCAAGACGGAGTCCAATCAGCACACTGGAGCATGCAACTATTTTCACTGCTATGATCTATCATAGCTCAACTACAAATCCGATTGTCTGGAGCATGGAACTATTTTCACTGCTATGATCTATCATAGCTCAACTACAAATCCGATTGTCATTGTTTCCGATGACAGAGACCATGACAAGCAATCAATTGCAGCATTCATGGTGAAGATCTTGGATCAAATAGTTACGGAGTTGCCCTCTGTTCAAAGTCTAAATATCTGGACTGATGGTCCTACGAGCCAGTTCAAGAATCGCTACATATTTGCCCTATTAGTACTTTTTGGAAAATTTTATCCGGAATTGAAGCTCATTTGGAATTACACAGCAGCCAGCCACAGGAAGGGACTCAATGATGCCCTTGGTGGCAATGCTAAACGCATTGTACACCGCCTTGTAATGGTACGTAAAGCAAATGTTGCTAATGCCCTAACATTCGAGATGGCATTACGTTCATCTGACACCAACATAAAAACAATGTACATTTCAAAAGATGACATCGATGCTGTAAATAAGAACCTTGCGCTTCAGGAAATGTGGAGCAAGACGATCCCAATAATTGGAACCATAAATACTCATTATATCGAAGTATCTGGTGATAGCATTATACGAAAATGGTTCAAGGAAGCCAGTGAACATTTCACCAACACCGTGAACACTACAGAACAGGCAGGAAGTACTGCAGTAGCATCCAAGACTCTCTCCAGTAAGCAACCCGAGATACAACCTGGTACTTCGGGAATGCAGTCCGTTCATGCCAATAAGAAATGTCACCAGGTTAAGAAGCGGAGAAATGACAGAATCAATTTCTGTGGTATTTGCAATGTAAATTACTGGGATGATATCAAGAGGCCCCAAAAAAGGACTGGATGCAGTGCCCTCTGTGTCAGCTGTGGTTTCACGACAGCTGTGCTGGAAACCCAGGCCTTTACTTCAAATGCATCACATGTGCCGATGTTTCCTAAATTAGGTTCGGTGAAACTGTTCATTGTTGAAGAATTATTTTTCATTGGCTAATTATTTTGCTAGAGATTACTTAAAGGATACTTCACCAGTTCTTTTTCTAATTGGAATGGCTAATAAATGAATACAATAGAATTTATTAAAGGATTTTTTATTGTTTCGTATGCTTTGGTAATTTTCCTGATTAAAGTTGATAGTACTATAACATGCATTGTTGAATTTTAGTTATACATCTAGCTTATTATATGTACTGGTGATTCCGTCACAGCAAAATGTGATTCCATAACGAAGGAACTCTGGCGGAATTAACGATCTTGATATGATTTCAAAACTCAGACCTAGTGCTATTGAAAAAACATAGCTTATCACCTTCATAGAGAACATATGAGCAGAAACTAGAGTCGCATGTAAACTAAATCCATGTCTGTGTACCAAAAAGTGTGATTCCATCACAGATCTTAAGGTGGTCACCAGCATAGCATTGTCTCCAAGAAAATATACATTTATAAGAGGACAAATGTCTTCTCAACTAGTCAATAAAACTTCAACTCGGTATATGGACTTCTAATATACGTCAAAATATATCGCAAATGGTCAAATCTGGTGACTATTATGTGATTCCATCACGATGGAATTCATTGTCAACGTCTTAAATTTTAATTCTTTAATAACACAATTTCTTAAAACCATGAAATCAAAGAGTACAATGGCACACATTTTATATAATATAATATAATAAAATATTCATCTTGGTTCATATTCATATGGATGAGTACATGTCAAAATATACGTGAGTAGATTTAGCGGCGCCATGTTTAATTCTAAAAGCAACAATGACTTTCAACGCCTTTATAAGGCCTGAGTGAATGCACAGTAACATTAACTTGTAAAGGTTATACAACGTGGACATCGATATCGCAGCTACATCTGCTTTTGTTTCCGCGCAGGCGTAGATTGTTTTTATGAATGGATTTGAAAACGAAACCACTGAAGTTGGAATTTAATATTGGCCACCTGTGCCGTTGTTCAACGGGCGCGTCGATACCAAATTCGATACTGGTCCCTGAGCCATTGACTAGCGGGTGCGTCGATATCAAATTCGATATTGGTCCCTGTACTATTGGTCAATGGTGCAAATTCACTATTGGCGCGTTACAGTGGCATCTTCTCTGTATGGATGATGTCATGTTCTTCTTATTCTTTTTATGCGCTTTGATTTATTAACTTGTTTTCCACATCTATCCAACGAATATCACAGTGCAAAGTGTTTCACTATAATACATGCCTGTATGGAAGCATATATCATGTATATATGGAAGTTACCATCGCCAAATTTGGTGTATCGATTCATATTGTAGATGACTAGGCAGCAAATGAGTTTGAGGTCAAACTGTTAAATATCTAGTTTAGGGGTCACTAATACACATCCCAGAGACAACGGATTTTACAGCCATCACACTTAGTTATACAAGTAGTCATGTCATTACGGTATAAATCAGCCACAACAGAATCCCACGGTGTGGATCAGAAAAGCACATCGTGAAATGCTCACCGGCAAAGTAAGACTTTTGTCTTGCGGCGTCTGAGTGGTGGAAGCGTTTGTGGGCTATAAGGCTTGGCGTTTTCGCCGGTTGTGGGTTTGAATCCCTGTCAATGCCAGTATACCGTAATGCCACGACTATTTGTGTAACTAAGTATAATGGCTATAAATTGCATGGTCCCTGTGATGTGTGTACAGGCGATGTACAGTCTGACCCTCTGCGCACATAAATCACTAACCGGTCAGCCAGTTACAGTAATTACGGTCAAAATCAGCTAGCACAGAAACACACACCTTGAAAGCCTCACCGGCAAAGTAAGACTTTTATCTTGTGGCGTTGGCGTGATGGAAGCGTTTGTGAGCTATGAGGCTTGGCCAGTGTGGGTTCGATTCCCAGTCAATGCCAATATGCCATAATGTCACGACAACTTGTATAACTATAAGTGCATCCCGCAATACACATTTTTAAATCGGGAACGCAAGTAGGTATTTCACCAAATGCGGGGATCCATTCCTATTATAGTTGGCTAAAAGTCCTGTGAGTTTCAGGACAAAGTATTAAATATCTAGGTCACGGGGTCACGAAGATAAAGCACACCACTTCGTATTATAACAGTTAATGATTGCTTTGAGTTTGAGGTCAACGGGTCAACTATCTAGGTCACAGGGTTCACTACGTGCATTGTCAGGACAGAGCGCAAGGGCAACAACAGTGCTCAGTCAAATTAGTTTCAAAATATCCAATAGAATGTTTATTATTAAATATTAAAGCCATACAATTCGTACAACTTGACGGACTATTAAGCATTTAAGACGGACTAAATTGAGCCATTCATGACGTAATTCATTATGACGTCATCCTACATACGACGTAGTTGAGTATGACGTCATATGATGATAAACTCGATTCCTCTGTTCCTACAATCAAGAAATCTCGGTGTGAGGCACATGGACATGATACATCCACAGTCAGAACCGATGAGCCATTATCGAGCGAACTCGAAGAGACCCGCTGAGTCAAGTTCGGAGTCTTCTGGATAACGTTGGATCACCTGCTGCGCAAGAGTTGGTAGGTGCCTTTCCAGTAACCGCAGTATTACAGTGACGAGTATTTATCCTCATCCGTAACATCATTTGTAACCAGACGCGAATGGAATCTGACCTGGCAGCTTGGTTGCACGCTAACTCTACAGACAACAGCTTGTGTTCATGCTATAGGAACATAATCTCCCAAGCAATCACATACTAGTACGTCTCTCTCTCTCTCTCTCTCTCTCTCTCTCTCTCTCTCTCTCTCTCTCTCTCCCCCCCCCCTCCCTCCCTCCCTCTGCAGATATTCCTGATGGCATACTCGTCTAGACCTTGCTTCATGCAGCTTACCAGAGAAACCTTCCTAGTGACGTGATGGAAAACAGTTATCCAGATATTGTGTTATTACAAATACGTCTGCTGACGCGATTCGTGGCCAGTCCATTCCAACCTTTGTTAATAAATGATAACGTCTTAGTGTGGCGGGATATCCATTACATTATCGGGGAGAAAAATATGAAAGATCGCATCGGAATATGCTATTAGTGTTGAATACTCGATTCTTGATTCTTTCTTTATCCAAATATAGCAAATGATTATTGGCTTGACCTGTTTTTATCAATTCAACGCTCCCTTGTGTATTGCCTTGGTACAGTGCCGGATTTAGGACAGAGCATATTGGACAGTTGCCCACGGGCCTCCAACAAAATCAAATTTTAAATTTTCTATGAGGCCTCCACCAAGAATTAGCTTTGTGCTGTAAAGACATAATTCTAATGCGTAAGCGGGAAAGGTCATTGAGAATTATTGGGATAACATTATGGTAAAGTTTCTGCCCAAATTCTGTTGAAAATTCATGGCAACAGTTGAAGCAAACTAAGGAGGTTATTTATCTGTACAGAATGCAGGAAATGGCAGCGTGCCGCTCTCCCATAGACGGGGATGGGTGTCCTCCCCTGAGAAAATTGAAAATTAGGTGCTCTAAGGGGTAGCCACCAGCCGCCCTCACACCACCCCCCCCCCCCCCACCCCAACCCCGTCTATGCGACGGAGTGGGGGGGGCACCTCTTCCAGGGCGTCCCCCAATTACTACCCAGGTGTCTCCACCATAATAAATCCGGGCCTGCTTTAGTAAGACTGTTCTCATCTAAAGTGTTTTTGTGACATTTAGGCCAGCTAATAACACATAATATTGAATAGATGATAGCATCTCAAATTGAGTATATCTACAAAGTCAGCTCAGAAGTGAATCTTCACTCAACCCTGCTCGAGATTCTGTATGCCTTTTGAAGTTTTTGTAAGCAAACGATTGTGTTTCTTCAAGACAGCTTGTGGCGCATGACGCCATAATAGACCTAAAGTTCCAGTTTATCCAACAATCATATGACGTCATAATCAACTATGTGACGTGTAGGATAACGTCATATTCAATGACGTAGTCAATGACGTAGATAAGTTCGTCACGAACGCTTAATTGATGCCTGGAGGCTGTTCCGTAGTGAAAGCGCTCCAGAGCGTTCTGCTAGATTAGCGAGGCGGAAACCTGCCCCTGCTACTGAACGAGACGTTTTGTTAGATCGCTCTGCTATTTCGCGAAACATGTTTGGAGGTGACTGCGAAAAGCGAAATATGTTTTCACTCTGTGACGTAATTGCACGCGAAACAACAGCATACGTCACAGAGGCATATATTACATCATAAGCGTGTCGCGCAAAGGATGATGGGATACCGTTTTCTTAGTATAGAATAGTTTTGTAGCGGAGAGCGATCTATTGAAACTATTTTTTACACCTCCTACTGATGTAAGGCTGATTATGTGTTGGTGTACGAATTGCTATTTAATAAACATGCTGTCATAGCCAGCAACAGCGCCCAGTCCAATTAGGTCCAAAATATTTAACAGCTTATCCATATAGTTTTCTGGAAATTGATAGGCAGGTAGTTCCTCCATCAAGGAAATACCCCGTATTACGAGATCACGTGTTTTATGACCACTTCATGTGCTCCATAAGGTAGTTGCTTAGGACAGGTTTTAGTGCATAGTGTATCCTAGGCCTATGGCAATCTACTGCGAACATATAATTACAAAATACGTCACCATTTTGATGATGACAAATTCCGTAGTTACAACCAGACATATTTTCATCGACATCTATGATTATTATGTTCACAATGTGTCATTGAGCCGCGATACTATTTGTTTTGCCAGGTCATATTTCATCCAAATGGTATACAAATATTTGTATGCGTTCTGCCAGTTGGTTCGTGCAAGGCTGCCTGTTCTGATGTATCGGGTTGCGTCATTTATAATAACATCGGTTTTATTAAATAATTTGTCAAACGCGTCCGACATGAATCGCAACAAAGAAATCCTTTAAAAACATTTATGTTGCATACCTTTGAAGATAAGTTGATAGACAGTCTTATTTTCGAAATGTTAATCAGAGCGTATCTATAATTATAATGTACTATTTATCCTCTAAAATCTGTGTCATGTATTGTGTTAAACGTGCGCATGTGAGTGTGTGCGTCATAGTGCGTGCGTTAGTGTGCGTGAGTGCGTGCGTTCGTGCCTGTCTGTCAGCGTGCGTTCGTGCCTGTCTGCGTGCGTGCGTGCGTGCGTGCGTGCGTGCGTGCGTGCGTGCGTGCGTGCGTGCGTCTGAGTCTGCGTGCATACGTATTTTTATTTTATTGACGCACTGGCAACGTGCGGCTTCAATTTCCATGTGCTAACTTAGCCGACAAGTGATGCACCCATTAGTTTTAATTTGTTGATCACCATCTCCCGGTCGGGGGATCGAACCGCCATTCTGCAACTCCGCATAGCATCAGCAACCAGGCATCTTTCCACTGGACCACCGCACCAAGACTAAAAAGTCAAGGATTGGCCGACCAGCTTTCACATGTCTGATATACTGACACACTGACGATTCATATGGGACTATCTGTGGATGCACCCGCCACAATTCAATCCTAGGCTATTACGCCTATTGTACTCTGACTCCAGCACGGCTCTGGCAGTATATGTATTTTTATTTTATTGACGCACTGGCAACGTGCGGCTTCAATTTCCATGTGCGTACGTGCGTGCCTGTGTGCCTGCCTGCCTGCCTGCGTGAGTGCGTGCGTAAGAACGTGCGTGCGTGCGTGCGTGCATAGAGAGTGCATCAAAGCGTCAAAGTTCAAGGTCGTCATAAATGGACATTGAGACTCAAGATTCTTTGAATATTTGTTACTCAGAGTCTAACCAGGATATTTCAAGTATTTAAGGGAGGTTACTCTGTATAGTCAAATGACAATCTAGCATGTTGTTATTTCCGTTGACTCAACAAGAAAATGCAGTTTAGGATAACACTTAGTTAGACATGAAACTTTGACATATCAGGGCTGGAGTTGGGGCTGTGGGTGACTATGCTGTTGAGGTGTGCATGGGATGGTGACACCCCAAACCACCACCAACCACCGGCCCACCCCTCCCGGTGGAGTCAGTCGGTACATCCTTCACAGAAATCTTTTGTAATCTAAATGATCTCATAGTTCATTTTTGGCATTTCTGTGATAACTTTATTTTAATTGTTTTCTGTTTGGCTTAACAAATTCGGTTTCTAAACCCGAATTGCTGTGCTCTAGCCAAATACCTAGTTTGCACATAATGGCTATATGGGCCCTGTTCTATACATACTTACACTCGCCATGGTTACCTGGGCAAAGATACTAAACTCCAGTGGCCAGAGGGATCTGTCCTAGGACCCCTGCTCTTCCTTCGCTTCATAAATGGCATTTGCGATCCACAGTCACATTCACCGCTTTTCAGATGACAGCATCCTATGCAGAGAAACTAAGAATGGCAAACACCATGTCAGCAAAGAAATTCTGGAAGGCCCAAGGATGGAGACCAAGAGTCAGCATTTCTGTGCCATTAACCATCGAATTTGTTCAAGAAAGTTTAGATTTTCTTATAGAAAATGTCTATCTGCAGACCAAGAGAAAACTATTTTTGAAAATTTTACACTGGAACGATTGGCTCAGTTATCGAGCCAGTCATTCCAGTAGTAAATTTTCAAAAATGGGTTTCTCTTGGTCTGCAAATGGACATTTCTCAAGACCACCGCAGAAGCCTATTTGGCTGATATCAGTGTTAGAAGGTTAAAGATGTGCTCCTATCTGGAGTCCAGTGGCTTTAGTGACGAGGAACCATTAACAATCTCTGACCGTGTGGGTAAAATGAAAGAATTGTTGTACTGCAAAGATTCTCTTCCATATGGCAATTTCTACCTCGAGGAGAAACTGAAAGAACACTATGGAAACTCCATATATATGTAGCAGACGGGGAAGGAATCCATGACATGGAACATGCACAAATTCTTCGGTCTTACTTTGAGAGCGCTAATGGGGGTGACGTAGAATCTGCTGTTAGATTAAATGTCGCATAAAACAATGTTTAATCCCGTTCACCCAGTTGTATCCAGATACCTATATGCTCAAGCTGGAGTCTGCCTTGCTATACAATTCTCTCCCTTCGTACAATGCTGGATTTTCTCGTAGTGGAGAAAAAGATACACTAAGAAAAGTGGTGGGAATTGACCAATCCATTATTCAAGCTATTCGCCTACGCGTTGTAGTGGTGCCATTACAGATAGAGCTTGCTGCATGGAAGCACCACTTACCATCATCTAAGTTCATTAGAGACACCTATTCTGAAATGGGGTTTGTTCATCCTATGGAGAAGTGCAACTGTTTCAGAAGCATGCTGCCAGTCCCGTTTCTCCGGATGAGCTAGGAAATGATATTGAGCTGTTAGGCAGGACAGTATGTGCTGCAGACAATGTAGACCTCACACTCGAGGGTAAATGCATGGGATGTGTACTATGATAGGCGTGTTAACACCAGGACAGACACACATAGTATTGTACCTATGGGATGTGTATTATGATAGCCATGTTAACACCAGGAAAGCAGACACACATAGTATTGTACCTAGGCGAAGTGTTAGGCAGGACAGTATGTGCTGCAGACAATGTAGACATCACACTCGAGGGTAAATGCATGGGATGTGTACTATGATAGCCATGTTAACACCAGGAAAGCAGACACACATAGTATTGTACCTATGGGATGTGTACTATGATAGCCATGTTAACACCAGGAAAACAGACACACATAGTATTGTACCTATGGGATGTGTACTATGATAGCCATGTTAACACCAGGAAAGCAGACACACACATAGTATTGTACCTATGGGATGTGTACTATGATAGCCATGTTAACACCAGGAAAGCAGACACACACATAGTATTGTACCTATGGGATGTGTACTATGATAGCCATGTTAACACCAGGAAAGCAGACACACACATAGTATTGTACCTATGGGATGTGTACTATGATAGCCATGTTAACACCAGGAAAGCAGACAATGTAGACCTCACAATCGAGGGTAAATGCATGATACTATGATAGCCATGTTAACACCAGGAAAGCAGACACACATAGTATTGTACCTAGGCGAAGTGTTAGGCAGGACAGTATGTGTTGCATACAATATAGACCTCACAATCGAGGGTAAATGCATGGGATGTGTACTATGATAGCCATGTTAACACCAGGAAAGCAGACACACATAGTATTGTACCTATGGGATGTGTACTATGATAGGCATGTTAACACCAGGAAAGCAGACACACATAGTATTGTACCTATGGGATGTGTACTATGATAGCCATGTTAACACCAGGAAAGCAGACACACATAGTATTGTACCTATGGGATGTGTACTATGATAGGCATGTTAACACCAGGAAAGCAGACACACATAGCATTGTACCTATGGGATGTGTACTATGATAGCCATGTTAACACCAGGAAAGCAGACACACATAGTATTGTACCTATGGGATGTGTACTATGATAGCCATGTTAACACCAGGAAAGCAGACACACATAGTATTGTACCTATGGGATGTGTACTATGATAGCCATGTTAACACCAGGAAAGCAGACACACATAGTATTGTACCAATGGGATGTGTACTATGATAGCCATGTTAACACCAGGAAAGCAGCCACACATAGTATTGTACCTAGGCGAAGTGTTAGGCAGGACAGTATGTCCTGCAGACAATGTAGACCTCACAATCGAGGGTAAATGCATAATACTATGATAGCCATGTTAACACCAGGAAAGCAGACACACATAGTATTGTACCTAGGCGAAGTGTTAGGCAGGACAGTATGTGTTGCATACAATATAGACCTCACAATCGAGGGTAAATGCATGGGATGTGTACTATGATAGCCATGTTAACACCAGGAAAGCAGACACACATAGTATTGTACCTATGGGATGTGTACTATGATAGGCATGTTAACACCAGGAAAGCAGACACACATAGCATTGTACCTATGGGATGTGTACTATGATAGCCATGTTAACACCAGGAAAGCAGACACACATAGTATTGTACCTATGGGATGTGTACTATGATAGGCATGTTAACACCAGGAAAGTAGACACACATAGTATTGTACCTATGGGATGTGTACTATGATAGCCATGTTAACACCAGGAAAGCAGACACACATAGTATTGTACCTATGGGATGTGTACTATGATAGGCATGTTAACACCAGGAAAGCAGACACACATAGTATTGTACCTATGGGATGTGTACTATGATAGCCATGTTAACACCAGGAAAGCAGACACACATAGTATTGTACCTATGGGATGTGTACTATGATAGCCATGTTAACACCAGGAAAGCAGACACACATAGTATTGTACCTATGGGATGTGTACTATGATAGGCATGTTAACACCAGGAAAGCAGACACACATAGTATTGTACCTATGGGATGTGTACTATGCTAGCCATGTTAACACCAGGAAAGCAGACACACATAGTATTGTACCTATGGGATGTGTACTATGATAGGCATGTTAACACCAGGAAAGCAGACACACATAGTATTGTACCTATGGGATGTGTACTATGATAGGCATGTTAACACCAGGAAAGCAGACACACATAGTATTGTACCTATGGGATGTGTACTATGATAGGCATGTTAACACCAGGAAAGCAGACACACATAGTATTGTACCTATGGGGTGTGTACTATGATAGGCATGTTAACACCAGGAAAGCAGACACACATAGTATTGTACCTATGGGATGTGTACTATGATAGCCATGTTAACACCAGGAAAGCAGACACACATAGTATTGTACCTATGGGATGTGTACTGTGATAGCCATGTTAACACCAGGAAAGCAGACACACATAGTATTGTACCTATGGGATGTGTACTATGATAGGCATGTTAACACCAGGAAAGCAGACACACATAGTATTGTACCTATGGGATGTGTACTGTGATAGCCATGTTAACACCAGGAAAGCAGACACACATAGTATTGTACCTATGGGATGTGTACTATGATAGCCATGTTAACACCAAGAAAGCAGACACACATAGTATTGTACCTATGGGATGTGTACTATGATAGGCATGTTAACACCAGGAAAGCAGACACACATAGTATTGTACCTATGGGATGTGTACTATGATAGCCATGTTAACACCAGGAAAGCAGACACACATAGTATTGTACCTATGGGATGTGTACTATGATAGGCATGTTAACACCAGGAAAGCAGACACACATAGCATTGTACCTATGGGGTGTGTACTATGATAGCCATGTTAACACCAGGAAAGCAGACACACATAGTATTGTACCTATGGGATGTGTACTATGATAGGCATGTTAACACCAGGAAAGCAGACACACATAGTGTTTCAGACTTGAACAGCATGGAAAAGATAATGGACCTTTCCATTTTTAGCTATTCCCCGCCCATCACTATCTAAGCTCCACCCACACCTCGCCGTGTTGGGTTTGATCGATCCCCAACGCCCTAGTTATCAATTTCCTGAAAACTATAGAGGGAAGCTGTTGAATATTTTGTAACTAATTTGACTGGTTGCTGTTGCTGCCTATGGCAGCAACATCGCCCAGTCAAATTAGTTTCAAAATAGTCAACAGAATATTTATTAAATAGTAAAAGCAAACAATTTCTACAACAACGCATAGACCCGTCTTCAAATATGCGTTCGTGACGTAGTTATCGACGTCATTCATGACGTCATTCATTATGATGTCATTCTACACATCGCGCAGTTCATTATGACGTCATATGATGGGTGGGCGCTCTGGAAAGGTGAATTCTGCTAAAGTTTTGTGTACAATATTAGAAACAAAGCTAAATGTACTCTAAAGACATCATAGAAACGGAATTTTGATGTTTCCATTTTTTCCCTTTGTCTGAAAGGGTTGCTAGAGACGAGTGTGACAAGTATTGCTATCATATGATTGTGAGATCATAGATAGCAATCATATTATCATTCAATATGTTAGTATACCACTCACAAGCTATTTAATGCCCTAACCTCGCTACAATATAGTTAGACAGATTGACATCTAATTTTGCCCGCTTACTTGTCAGTTTCAGTAATTGATCCCGTCAATCAACTATGTCGTAGGGGTTTAATTGAAAGTGATATTACAATGATAGAATTTACGTAATACTTAATTTATTAGATAATTGAAATGGTTACTATGCTTATGTTATAATCAATATATATATATTTCATTATGTAAAATATTTATGAAATCTATGTTGATTATTGTTAATTACATTAAGGGTTTCAACACACCATACTATTTCATATCCGTGTGATCCATACGGGTCACAATCAGCTGTACGTGCGTTGGAAGGCTACTTCAATGGGTCATTCAGTAGCTAGCTTTCGCAATGTAATGTCGTGTATCGCGAAATGTTAAGTTGGGCAGCTACTGTCTCACCATGTATATATTTTCCACGCCGGTCCTATACACCGGTTTGGCTATATGAGTGAAACGTGTGTAGTGCCGTGAAAATAACAGGTATGAACGGCAGCTTAATAAGTAAAACTATCAGATAGGAGAATCATCGTCTGGTCGGTGTCACCATTATGTTTACTCATGGCCGCCAACAACCTTCATTCGATTCCTTGACGCCGTTATGAATTATTCGTCAGCACGTTTATAGTTCTCATCTCCTTGCCTAGACGTAGATAGGCAAATGACCACTATTTATAAGCCATTCTTTCCCGTTAGAAGTTAACAATCTGCTAGTTACTCACGTGGGCGGTATCATCCGCTATCGGCCGCCATTGCTGACTCTTCATATCAGTGAAGTTAATAACATTTCTTGAGTTCCTGATCGCTAGTAACTTTCTAGTAGATTATAACTTTCTTCACTAGTAATCATCTTTCCCGGTTGGCCGCCATTACACCATCTTCTGTAGTTGGCCGCCATTACACCATCCTCTGTAGTTGGCCGCCATTACATCGTCTTCTGTAGTTGGCCGCCATTACATCGTCTTCTGTAGTTGGCCGCCATTACATCGTCTTCTGTAGTTGGACGCCATTACATTGTCTTCTGTAGTTGGCCGCCATTGATGTCTTACAGATCTTGACTGTCAGTATCTTTGCGTTAACCGTTGAGCGTCTTCGCCAGAAATCAGCTCACCAACCCTGGTGAACAGGGATGATCGTCAGATAGTCGATGCCTTGCTGTTCCAGTCCTGGTCCAGTTTTCCAGACTCTGGTCACCTACAGATCGGTCTTGGTCTATTCACCAATAGCTACAGGCAGCCAGTGGCCAGTCGGTCTACAGCTTCGTAAACCTATCTAGATCCACGTGTGAATTTCAGTCGTGTTTATTTATTCGTGTTACGCGTTCGTCAGGGTGCACCCACTTCACTTCGTTGTGTTCGATATGATAACTTGAGTCATATCATGTTCATATGCATCATCAGAACCCTTTCAACGTTAAGCCGTCGTGAACTGACTGATTTCATCAGAATCTCAATTCTACACAGGTCGTATCTTGAGGTTTAATATATTTATATTTAATAGTATTTATTAATAGTGACTAGGAGTATATCAATAGAATTACCATTTTTCAGATTCAGGTTCAGGAATAAATACTAGTAATTCTAACTATGTCGTATATGCTGTTATAAAGGCAGAAAATTACCTAGTGTATCTACCCTGAGTTCAAAAATGATTTGATAGTCGGTAGTGGTCAGTACTGACTGACCAGATCGGATAAGGGTCATTTTTCACCTCGGTTCATAATACATCACGGTATCATAACCTGGTTACGAAGTAACAGCACCTACTGTATAGTAATGAAGTAAGTTGACTCGTCTGTGTAATTCTAGGAGTGTTGATGCAGGTGACAGCAGGTCAAGTAATTGATTTGATGTGATTGGTATCAAACCTCAAAGAAAGATCAGGGATTGGATCAACCGTGATCAAGTATATATTGATGATGGTGGACGCAATCTAGAGATTACCTTCATATTAGGGTTTTCCTTTTCCTCAAATTAGTTTTCCTTAATATTCAACAAGTCAATAATAGTGTAGAGTTTCAATCTTTATTTCAAATTAGTTTTCTTAATATTCAACAAAGATAATAACAATGCAGAGTTCAAATACTAATTCGTGAAGCGCTTTAACATAAGTATCAATGTATGATATTAGATCAAATCATGTTATTTTGTTCATCATAAACAAATAAGAATGAATGAGTATTAATTCAGCAGAATCGTCTTTGTTTACTTTTGAATTCAGTTCCATCATCCTTCGATCTAAAAGTTCAGAGTTCATATACTAATGAATACAGGGTACGTGGTTAAACATACGATTCGTACAACAGTTATCAATGTCTCTTGGTCCGAAATTAAAAGTTCAAATACTAAGTCGTAAATCGCCTTAACATAAGTGTCTTACAATTCGAACAACGTTATTAAGAATTGATATCCCGTGATTTTCCTTCAGCGTTTAGATTTTAATTCGAGCCACTAAAGAATAACACTTTTTTTGCACAAAGAGATCATTCGCCAACTGCATTGGTAAATTTTGGTATAAGTAGTTGACGTCCATCTGGGGTAGAACTATTCGTTTTTTATCATACCGGATAGTTTGATCGGATTTAAAAAAGGATAACTTGTGTTTCCCAATCCCTAGACTACGAGTTACTGATGTCATAGCAATCCTTCAAGGGCACTATATCTCCACATTATCCTTACACGAGTTTGAAAGATGGCCGCCATCGACGCCATAAAACAGTCAATAACGAATATTCTACGAGAAATGATATAATATCTATCATACTATTTTATATGTTGACAACTTATTTTTCTAAGGTGATTTACTTCTTTAATCTTTACAATATCTATCCCATGCACTGTCCCAAAATGCATGGTCTATGAACCCCTTTTCTGTCTTAACCGTATCACACCCGATATCTCAGAATCTGAATTTCAAACCAGTCATACAGAGAATACGGTGTATATATATTTTGATAGTAAGTTAAGTGGAACCTGTTTCTGTTTTAGGCAGCAACATGTTCCAGACAAATTCGTTACAAGCATTCAACATGATATTTATTAAATTGTAAATGACTTTTCATATTTGGTATTTCAGGTTCAAAGGATAAGCCCTTTTTAGAGTTCCTTAACTATCTCCCTGCTGAATTTCTGCAGACTACTTTTTCCATTACGTTTACCTTTAGACATGCTGAATATGTTGAATGTGTGTATATGGACAGGGTGTTTTAGAAACCAACCAAGACATGCTTGCAACAATGGAGTCCATGGATATTACCCATATCAATCCTATTATCTTACCTAACAACTGGCTGAGTATGCTGCTCAACATGCGGAGGAACCAATGCTTAAGTGTATCTAAGTGAGTCTCTATATGCGCCAAGTCCTTTTTTTTCGTTTCGTAGGGCAATACGTAAAGGTGATTGGCCCCCTTACTTAGCATCACTGGAGAAACTGTGTTTATACTTCTTTGCATACAACAGACTGGATTATGCACAACACATTCCATACTATGTTGCCCATATGTAGGAAATGCAGAAAGAAGACCCAGCTTTCAGGAAAAGGTTATGTAGTGGTGACTTTACTGTCAACGCTACAGACAATGTTCCATTTACACGAATCTGGACAGATCAATCTCAAGAGCACCAAAACAAGAAACTGACATATCATGGCGGCATTTCTGGTATCACACAGTCACCGGGTACATCATGTCAATCGCAGACTCGTCACCATGCAATGTATCCATCATATATCACAAGACAGGAAAATGTTATTGAGAAACTTCATCGTGTGCTTGCACCTTGACATCGGTTTACAAACGAACCACCAGAAGACGGGACTCCGCCACGGTTGTTTAAACTCATATCTACGGAACTGATTCCTATACATATACAGGAAAATATCATGGGACTTAAAGAACGTGGTTCTACCAATTTGAATGAGTTTGTATCAGAGAGGTTGTGAGGTGAAAAGAATATGCGGGACACACTTGTAAAGTGTTAACAACTGAGCTGCGACTCATCTGGTAAGGAAATAAAACTTAAAGGCAAAACAGAGTGTTGAGTCCGAAAGCAACAACCAGCGCAATGGCTAGACCTTTAGTTATTGCTCGCTCAACAAAGAAGTTATAGGACTCTGAATTTATAACAATAGTGCATGTACACGTATGCAATCTGATGGTGCACTTCACCCACCTACAGATAAGCGTGATAGCATCGCTTTACTGGAGGAATTAGCTGTGTCTGACAATCCGCAGCCCCAGAATTTAAATGAACTTATTCAGCTTGAGCCTGAATCTAGCTTGGATGTGACAAATGACACTGCTAGTACTAAGATGTGTTTCATTATAAATGGTATGGGTGTTGTTGCAGAGCTTATTTGAGTGGAGTCATTCCATAACTGCAAGGAGCTAGGTAATGCATATGTTAAATTAGTAGAAGCTAAGGTTAAGAAATACCCGCCACGCATGCAAGAGTCATATTTGATCACTATAATTGCGTGTCTTCTCTCAAGGATCAAAACGTGAGCGTCGCAGAGGTTATAAGGCTCCTGAGAAAGGCTACATTGTATATGATCCAACAAGGATAAGAAACAGAAATGCAAAGATGTCTTTGGCTAGTACAGAGACAAAAGATGCCATAACAAAGAACATAGCTGAAAGGATTATACGAAGACATAACATTCACACAATTACAGCCACACGACACAGTGTACTTTCTAACGGACGTGGTGATATGTTCATGCTGGTAGCAGTCAGTAATCATTCTTAATGCTGTGAATGCTGTCAATGTTGGTTTTACAGTTCACATATACAGCCAAGATATAGATGTATTTCTTTTGGTATTACGACGTGTGCCTGAGCTATGGGATAGAGTGGTGTTGATCATAGATACAGGTAATAGACGTCGGCTTGTTAAATTACAAACAATCCTTAATGTATTGTGGCCAGATAAAGCCAAAGCAGCCATTAAAGTTCACAGTTTGACACAACTGGTCGTATCCTCGGAATTCTTGAAGACGATGCTGAGAATTGGAGACGAAGCATGCGATGATGTCATTAAGAAATGACAGTTATTCCTGTGTAGTCTCTTCTCCAAGAAACATGTCAGTGTCATAAAACAGAGGAACTACGGTTGAAAATGTTCAAATATTTGGATGCACACGAGGGCATGAAGGTGTAGGCAAGTTACCATCAACACCTGGTGCATGGCGACAGCACATCTTGCGGGCTCACATGCAAGCTTCATTGTGGGAACAAGATATAATACTGAATCCTGTATTGTCGCATTCTCCCACGCTAGGATGGAAATGTAAAGATGATCACTTATTACAAGAGTTGTCCTCTTTGCCTCCAGCTACCATGGCTGTTATTGAGCCGGTTTGATATAAATGTGGATCCGAAAACCTGGACTCTACTAACAAGTGTGCGTCTGGCAGATACTCATGTAAAGCTAAAAATCTGGCATGTACTAAGCTATGCAAGTATAGTGCTGACATAAGATCACTGCTAAAATTTACACTCCTGCTGAGAATGATTTTGATGTGATATAATTATGCACGCTAACTGTTTGTGCATTCACGCGCACCCTTCCCGACGACCACCTGCCTTGAACAACCGTCATTATTTGAACTCAAAAGTAATTGACCACAAAGCACAGGGCATAGAAGTTGTATTACGTGACTGTCTGTAGTTAGCGACCACTTATTGACGGCCTATACAGTGTATGATATAGGCAAGTTTGTCCATTCTGTTATTTTGACTGACATGTTTTAATCCAGCACACAATTCATCTTTCCAGAGTATCCATCCATCATCTGACCTCGTATGACGTCATAATCCGCTCAGCACGTGTATGATGACGTCACAATCATTACGTCGCAAAGGGTTCCATATAGACCGTCATCAAATCTCAAATAGTCCGACACGTTGTATGAATTGTTTGTCTTTGCAATTCTTTGCTATTTAATAAACATGCTGTTGAATATTTTGAAACTAATTTGACTGGGCGCTGTTGCTGCCTTAGGCACAACAGCACCCAGTTAAAATTAGTTTCAAAATATTCAACAGCTTCCCTGTGTAGTTTTTTGGAAATTGATAGTCAGGGTGTTCATAGATCGATCGATCCCAACACGAACGAAGTGTGGGTGGAGCTTAGCTAGAGATGGGCGGGGCATAGCTAAAACCGGAAGGGTCCATTATTCTCTAATTCTGGCGGTAATTATTCAATAGTGGTGTGCATCGCAATATGCATGTATATGTAGGTCTGTAATGGTAATTCATAAGATGCAACTGTGTGTGTGAAGTACAGCGGTTTATCAGTACGATTTTTCTCCTGATAAATGGTAGCCAAGTACAGTAAACCCTGTCTATAACGGACACTTGCTTTTGGGGGCAAATTAAGGCGGTGCCTTAAGATGGGTGGTTTTATTATCGTCTGCTTTAAAGACATATCATTATTTGTCTCCAAAAGCTATTTATCATAGCAAATGCGTTGTAGTAAGGGAATAGTTGTTTTTCGTGACCACTTTTTGATGGTTCATGCAGTGTCTGTAATAGACAGGGTTGTCAGTATATTTAGTAAAAAAGGTAGGATGAAGGCATAGTTTTAGTTTTAAAGAATCGAAGTGGCAAGTTTGTGGTAGAATATTGTTTAATGAAATACAACATTTATTAAAGATACAATTAGAATGTTTTAGAGAATATATTCTAGAAGAAACATTCGTTGCTAAGAAACGAACTATTTGGCGGCCATTTTGAATATTAAATGTATAAGTTCATCGAGACATAAAATACATGTACAACTAGAATATTGAAATAACCATTTTGTGATGAGTTTTATGCAGTATGAATATCACTATATATGATTTTCATATGGCCCATAGAATTATTTCTATGAAGCTTTTAACTTGTGTTGGCGGCCATTTCAGGCAAAAGGAAAAATAGAAACATCAATATTCATTGTCTACGATGCATAGAGAATAGCTTTATCAATATTTTCAAGATTGTTCCCAAAAATTTGTGCTAATGTGATTTTTCCCGTCCCCTGTTTACCCCGGAGACAAGATTCATTTTATCCACACTGGATTTTATTTGCAAGTTTGCGATGAAACACCATGTCTCTCCTATAATAACATATCGCCAACCATTACATTGAAAGGTATTTTAGAATATTGGCGAGGCACCTAAAGTGTGTTTTGACGCTTGGAAGTGTTCACACATTGATGAATGTACTTGGAACAATTGGTACAATGATGGACTAAAGCATACTAGAAGTTATCATGCTGAAAATACTGATAGCACACATGCTGACAGGAAAAGGAGTCCAAAAGTCCAAAGATCTTTCCGGGCACAAACAATTCATGGCAGCCAAAATCAAGAAAGATGTGTCCGACCTAGCGAAAATAAATTCAAATCTGGTGGCCTGCACGCTATTTTCGACAGATCGTACTTTAAGAAACATTGTAGGCGGTGCTGTGGCAAAGGATGGCGTAAATGTTCATGAATTAGAGTCTGTTGGAAACAAAGTCATCATCGAATTTAAGGGCCAACTTATATACACATCCTCATTCAAACGGAAATACAAAGCCAAAAATACTTGGAGACTTATCTGTTGTCAAGGATGATACTGACAGAAGCATTAACCCTGCCCTGTTGTTTCAGATGTGTTGTCGTATACGGAACAGGAAACCTCTCACTAGAGGATATAATGACCTACAAGTTAAATCCATTCTCGCCTTCCAGCCGGCTGGCAAGCCATCGCTAGCTCACACTATTACTGGACATTCTAGTAACATGTCTAGTGAGGCCATCACAAATACTATTCAAAAAGCGGAACCTTATGTTCTGGATGGACTGTCCTTGTTGCATCGTTTACCCTAGGTAAGAGGAGGACACACATGGAACAATTGCCCAGTCATTTGCAGACTTTACTGTTCATCCTTATGGCTTAGCAACTATGGTAGTTGACGGTTATGGTGGAAGGGCATCTCTTAAAGACAACGCTCACCAGAGACGCTAGCAGAAAGTCCATCCAGCGGCCAACTTCACTTTAGATTTAGAGGTTTGGGGTGTGCGTGAATTTCTTTCAAGAGATTACAACAAACAAGGTTTAACCAACCTGATAAGCGATGAATTGTGAAAAAAATTGTTACAACGTGATAAACTCAACGGGTAATGTAGATGTGGATAATTCACCTTTCCAAGAGTATCCATCTATTATCTGACGTCATATGACGTCATAATCAGATAAGCGGCGTGTGGGATGACGTCACAAAAGGTTCCATATTCCCGATTATTGAGCCAGTCATTCCAGTGGTAGGGCTTTGGGAGTGGTCTTCTCTCGGCCTGCGAGTGGACATTCCGCAACACCGCTGACAGAGGGCTGACAGAGGCCGGTTTTTGGCCAGCTACGGCACATAAGGATTGAAGGGGTGTTTTGTTGTCCGTCGTATTGCCGTCGCTAAGGTCGTGCTGCATTACTTTTGGCAGCTGTATAGGTGAAGCTCTGCCATGATGATGATGATGATGATGATGATGATGATGATGATGAGGAGGAGGAGACCTGGGAGGGGACAACGGGGACGCAATAAAGGCTAGCTAAACCGGTAACCTCCCCAAACTTTTCGTTACAAGTTATGAGGCGGTTAACAGCTCAGATTCACTTAAATACATTATAATGGAAACATAAACGGGGTGTGTGTGTCTCAGGAAGGGTGGGGGAGGGGGTGCGACTGGGTCACACTTCTCGTTTCTGTTTTGTGTAAGAAACGAGAACTAACGGCCTGGCGGAGTACTGGGGGGTTGAAAGAAAGGATGTGGTGGGATGGGTGGGGTAAATCATGATGATGATGATGATGATGATGATGATGATGATTTATGTCACCATTGATGATAATAATCTTGAAATGATGAAGTAATGAATGATGACAACAATGAATATTTCTGTAATTTACGTATTAGAATTGATTAGTATTTTGATGCTTAAAGGACAATGGAGAGATCTGATTTGTCACACAAGTTTATAACGCCATGCTCAATTACTTCACATGTATGCCGACGTCACAATCACGCCACCTAGCGCCGTCATAGGCAATCATGTGTTCAAATTCATTGTCTATAAATATCCACTAAAACATCCAGTGGATTGTCCTTGGGGCTAATTCGTCTGCCCGCTGTTACTGCCCTACGAGGTAACGACGCCCAGCCACATTGGTTTCAAAATATCCAACATTCGAACTTGGGATTCTGGTAATCCAGGACTCAGAGTATATAAATCGACTCCAACACGTCCAGAATGTGGTGGGGTTCTGCTAAGATGTGCGGGGCATAGCTGGAATTATATACCTCTATTAGCCCAAAGTGGAATACTTAATCCAATAATAATAACTTTGATGAAATATGACTGAACTATGACAATAATTGATACTGATAACAATGCATATTTTTTTAGTATTTTTGTTAATGGCAATTATTTTCCGCCATGCATTAAGACAATAATTTCAAGTGCAATTAGCCCAAAGCTGAAATTCATTCGTTCATTCATTCATTCATTCATTCATTCATTCATTCATTCATTCATTCATTCATTCACTCACTCACTCACTCACTCACTCATTCATTCATCCATCCATCCATTCATTCATTCATTCATTCATTCAGTCATTCATTCACCAATTCGTATAGCTGTTGGGAGGAGCATTCCATTGGGGCTATCGCGCGGCCGTAGACCGGCCTTAAAGCCGTATCAAATGTGTGTGTGTGTGTGTGTGTGTGTGTGTGTGCGTGCGTTCGTACGAGTGTACGCGGAAGTAACTAAGTTTTTATTGATTATGCCATCTATTTAATTATATTATTCATCTGTTCACTGCACGAACATGCCTAATTATTTATCGAACTGGTAAATTGTTTTATTTTACCTTGTAATTGTGTATCCATTTTATTTCAATGGTTCCCTGTTGGTAAACTATACGCCTACTCCACATGATTATATATGCATCAAACTTGTAATTAATGTATTTATTGTGTAATTTTTCTAAATGTTTGCTGCTTGCGTATCCAATATATATATATTTACTCATAAAACCACAGTATCAAAAATGCGTATAGTATTCCACAACATTAATTCAAATTTATATTATGCAGAATTCGACTGTTGTCCAGAGCTACACTTTGCTATTGTAGTCGAGCCTGTCTACAGCTGATATCAACCCTAAAGGTTGAAATGTTGGTTTCTCAGGTCGTGTGCTGTAAGAAAACACGTCCAGATTAGCCGCCGTCAGTTGCAGAGGTGGTTTTTATTAGACCGACTACTATCTTTAGAAATCAATTTTGATTGGCCACACGGTCACAGCTGTAGACAGGCCCAACACCGTCCCAAAAACGATACTTCTGTAGATACTAGAACTTTACAATGTCTTGTATATATTCTCGTATTCTGTATTCCGCTCTTCTACTCTTTTTCTTTCTTAATTCTCAACACTTTCTTGCTGTTATCTCTGGAGCTATTTGTGTGCTTTTCATCTGCGCTTATGTTTCTTATTCTGCCGCACGTGCACATGGCCTTGGAATATATACACAATTGACGATGGATAATGATCTAGCTCATTACCGTGCGGCTATTGGTTTGTTTGACTGTTACACTCCTAAATCCATAGGTCGTCCAAATATATCCCCGAACTCATGGAGAACTGTAAGTTGTCTCTCTCGCAATTTACATTGACCAGTTACTATCTTGTCCTCTGTACCACCTGAATAATGTGACTAATATAATAATAATAATGTACATGCTCCTTTCATTGGCAGGCGATGTAGAGTCTAATCCCATGCCCATAAACAGTAGTGATCTCTCTATCGTCCATCTTAATGTTTGCGCTCTCAAAGATAAAACCCATCTTGTCGAAACAAACTTGTCTAATTTTAACATCATTGCTATTACAGAAAGCTACCTTACACAAGATGTAAACAATGACACTATTACCCTTCAAGGCTTCCAAGAGCCATATCGAAGGGACCGTCAGCAGGCATGGGGAGGAGTATGCGTCTATATAGCCGATAACATCGCCGCTTCTCGCCGTGTTGAATATGAATCTACTAGTATTGAAATGATCTGGATAGAAATGTATGATCGACCAGAACTGCTAATGTGTGTACTTTATCGACCACCCAATACTGACGTCGATAAATGGCAAATCATTTCCGATAATATAGAAAACGCCAGAGATTTAAACCCGAATAAAAACATTCTGTTATCGGGGGACCAAAATGCCGTTCTCCTTCGATCAATACTCACCATTCTATTACTTCTGATACAAGCTAGCCTGGATAGCTTGCCCTAGGACTATAGACTTAGTAAGCTTTACCGACTCCTGGAACCGAGTACCCATTTGCCATGAAGCTCATTCTTGTTTGCATAGCAAAAAGAGCTACATGCTTTTTTGTGCCGTTGGAGTCTTGAGTTAATTTAAGTCTTTTTCTGTGTAATTGTGATAGCTTTGTGCGCTCTCTAAGGAATATATTGGATTACCATGGATGGAGCCGATGATAACCAGGTTGTTTAATTCCATGTTAATCCATAGTTAAAAGACTTAGGTCTTCAAAATTTCGTCTGTGTCGCATGTTCCAATTTTTGACCCCAAAGAATCTGCGACGTGTGTTAACAATGAAATATGCCCGATTGATCGCCTTCCTTTTAACCACAACAGGCGATCGGCAGATATGAAATAGATGTTGGCTTTACAATGTTTTAACGCGAAAATCGCCTGGTGTCGTTCTCCGTAAGATCCGAGCGGGTGACGTCACACCCGTGTTGCTCGGATGTTTATGTGAAGAAAATGTTTCATTAATTCGGTCATCTGATTCTGGGTGCTGCGTACTTTATTGGTACCAGAAAAACTTTGGAATTTGCAAGTTTTGCGTATTATCACGATCTGTTTGCAATGATCAGTGGTTTCAAAATTCTTGATTTAGATGTGTGGTCTGCGGTTTTACCGTGTGCTACAGCAGTTTGTTTACATTTTGTTGTTTCTTCACATATCGTTTTGGCCTTCGCTAGGAGTATAATTTATAGTCCGGGAGCCAATTTTCAAAAGGGGTCTAGAAGAATGGTTACGTAGCACACCCAGTATTCAGAAGGTTTGTCCCTATATTATGCTAGACCGATGTCTTGGGTATATTCTGAGCCGTGTTGTACAAGCAAATTGTGGTATCACTAACCCGTGAGAAGCCCATTTACAATAGGTGTTGAATGTAGCTCTTAAACAATTTTCACAATGGTAAATTTTTCACAAACTTAAGGGCATGTTATATCAATACAATCTTAACCAAAATGGAAAGGAGTGATCGTATATCGCAGATTTATACATAATCAACCTCGTTTAAGACACCCGTATGTTGCTTTGTACATATTGGGGCACTTAGGTCTTCTTGTGACTAGCAATACCTTAGCTACAACAATGCCCATGTTTTCTACATTTTTCATAATTAAACTTTTAACTGACATGCAGTGCATGTCTACACAAGCTGGCAGGACATATTTATCACGTGAGCAAATGAGAGAATGTTACTCATCCGTGTCAGAGTCATCTTCGACAATTGTATGCTGAACATTGTCACACATTTCACCTCCCATACAAAGGCATGCTTCAGTGCAGAGTAGATTGTTAGCCTTGCATTGACAGAGATCTGTTCTTTTGCAGGCAGACTTTTGACATCTACATGATGTGAGTTCAATTAATCCAAATGGAGCAGGATCCTTTGACATTAGAACAGGCTTGAGTAGACCATCCACTATACTCCAGCCATGTCCATTTGGAGATGGACGATTCCGAACAGCTTGCAATGAACGTCTCCAAACAAGAGCTTGAAAATTGGCCCTTTCGGTGTGATGCTTTAGACTATTCGATGTAGGTGGAAGATTTTCATTTCTTTGTCTCTTTTGACAAAAGAGCCAATAACGGGTTCCATCAGATGTCTTTCCCACATCCCTGGTGGTATACAACTCACAGACAAATTTCTCACATAGAATTGCAGTATTCGGTGGTAAGTCAACATGTTCGCCGAGTTGGGCTAAGCTAAGCTGATGACATTCAGATGACTTTAAGGGATTGAATGCTTTTCTCTTAGCGACTCCAAATAATGCACTAGTGCTATCACAACCTGTAAGAGAATGAAACCCAGGCAAAGACAAACAGATAGCTGGGCCCAGTACTTGAGCAACTGTATGTATTGGTATGTATCGCAATTTGTCCTTTGTGCCCGTACGGAACCATAGTTCAGAACAGTGAAATGAACGATACGTATATATACTAAGTACTGCCACGTCTGTATCAGGAGACTGTATAACAACACGCATGTGGTCTTTTGAAGCGTGTAGCGCGTGCAACATCATACGCGTATCTGCTTCCTGGTGATCTGATCGAAGTTCTTCCAAATACGACGAATTGTTCGCTGAAATGACAACAACATCCATTCCATCGTTAAAGCCATCAGCAAGAATGACGCAATTGTCGGTAGATAGCATATGTGGACCAGTATCACGCCACCGCTTGCTGAGAAATGCAACCAGGTTACTTTTGTTGCTTGGATTGCTGATGTACTTGGCCCATTGCTTTGGAACGGGAGTATTTTCTCCAGCAATCTTTACTTCCAATGCTGTTGATGACCCACGTTTTAGCCGCTCTTCCGCTTTGAGAGATTCCAGTCTATCATATCTGTCAAAAACTATATCTACTCTGTTGCAGTCTTCTTGATTCAGTGGAACTGTAAAGATGTGCCAGTATTTATCAGCCAATTCTCCAAATGTAGACGTACCTCCAGTTTTAACCATTTGCACAATTGCCATGCCATCTACTACATAAGCTGTTGCGCCTGTCTTGTCAACAGGTGGAAGCCGTCCATCAACATTTACTTCCTTTTCTAGTTCACTTAACAAAACACTTTTCACATTCTTTCTTAGAGTCCCATCCGTATGTGACAATGATAGTGGAACAGCAGACAGTTCATACGTCATCACTAGTTTTAAATCAACATCTCTGGACCTTGCGGCAATAATTAATCGACCAAATAGTTCGCGGTCAGATCTCACATTGTGAATTTTTTCATCATTTGTTTTGAGTTTTTTCTTCTGTGCTAGGCTGGCAAATGTTTTAAGTTTTAAGTGTGGCAACGTGTCCCAAAAGCTTCTCGTGTTAGTGTCCAGCCGCTCCTGAACACAATTTTCTATAATCTCCTTACCAATGTCACAGGCGGAAACAAGTCTCTTGGCGATTTCACTAGGCAATACCACGCCAGTTGCAATGTTTACAAGCGGAAGACACTCGCTGTCGTCGTTTTCCGCAATATTAAAGGGATTGGTCATTATATCTGATGAGAACATCGAAAGTATCTTCTGCACATCGGTTTCATCCCTGTTCATTCGATTAGTCCCCATTTCCTTATGTACTCCAAACATGTGACTATCTTGTAACCCACACATTTGCTTTGTGACCGTTGTTATGGCTGCCCTCCTGTGGCTAGTTAAAAACCACCTCTCCAGAGCTCCTGGCTTTTGTGTTATTCCAATAATACCACCTCGCTTTTTGGAATCCAAATTAATCGATTGCTCTAAGGCCATATCTGTCCACACTTGATTGAATGGATGGTCTGAGCGACTTACGGAATGATTTCCATTCAAGAATTGTTCATGTACATGGGGATGTGTACTTGGAAGCATCTTCATGTCCGCAAGATATATTGGCAGCCATCTTGCATAATTGGTTCTGTCCATGCTGTAGAAATATGGCGCCATAGCAGCAGTAGCAGATAGGTGTGCATGCCAATCTCCAGTTCTCTCAGCTCTTATGAATCCAAGCAGCAGCTCTACCATATGAATATATGAGTTCCAAGATGCGAACAGGTGTGATTTCGAGCTTGACTCAACTTTAAAGGATTTGAACAGCTGTTGCAATTTATTCACGTACATACACACCTCTTTGAAATTTTCTTGCAGGGCGTCTAAGTCGTCAATGCTGCTTCGGCACATCTTAATTTTCTCATCCAGACTTTCCAATTCTGTTGGAGTAATGTGGTCTTCATGTTGTCCATTTTGTTGAACCCATTTGGAAAAAGACTGCCATTGTAATCGCAGCAGCGCTTCCATAACCAATTTGTGAGCCCTCACTCCTCGATTATATGACTTCCCTTTAAGTAGAGCAGCAGCCGTGCTGCTACCATATGTGTTGGCCTCTATGAGGAGATCTTCTAAGCCAGAGTCATCAAACATTTTTCCAATAACAGCTAAGTAGTTTAGCGCAATGTGGAATCCCCCCAGTCTGATCACAGTGTCACTAAACTCTTCTTTATATCGCCACTGTATCTCCTTTGCCTTGACATATATGGCCAAGTCGAATGTAATGACCGAGTCATTCTGTCCTAGTGTTGTCATCATTCTTTGAACTTGTTTCAAAATTACCCCGGAACAAGTGTTACCGGCATAATTTGAATTATATGTAGACAATGACAATGAGAGCGATGTGAGGTGTAGTATTCATTTTAATTTGTTTTTCCGCACCGATTACCACCACATCCATCTATCTCATTCCAACCACCATTACCTGGGTGCTTTGTCAACAGTGGTACAGCTGGATATACAGATTCTATGATGGAGTTAGTATACATACATAAAATATAACCTTCACATTTCACCCTCGCCTTTGGTATATGCATGCAAAATGTATGTTGGATATATGTTAGGTCGATATCTGTCTAAATATCATATATGGTGAATCTAATACGATATTACTTTGAGTTATGACACGATCATGCTTATATCGTTGTGCACTGTGGATACAGCCAAAGCCTAGACCCCCTATGCAAAGAAATCAGGGTAACTAATTAGTGCTACCACAATTTGTTTGTACAACAGGGCGTAAAATGTGTGGGACATGTCCCCCAAGCCACAGCAAGTGTCAGACCTTCCGAATAATGGGTGTGCTACGTCACGATTCTGACCTAGCTTTAGCTCCTGGACTATTATATTGATTAGTAAATATACCCCGAATGCTATGCGATATGATTCCTGGTTCCGTTATACATCCTTGAGGATCAGTGTATGGGTGTATGCCCGCTTCGTTCTTGTCGTCATAATCAATGCAATATTTGCTGTAGCGTTGCGGGGTGGGGGTGAGGGAGGGTTAACAGTTAATTTATGATCAACATATTTGAAAATTACTTGTCTGCCTTCCATTCCTGTTTCGTTCCGCTTGCTTATTGTAGGTTTGTGATTATTTATAGGCCAAGCCAGCCCCGCCATCATGTGATGAGTGCCATAAATTCGTGAGGGCTCTATTCAAGGACCATGTCTGTTTCCGTTGTATCAAATGTAATCTTGACAGTAGGTGTAACGTTTGTGCAGTGTGGTCGTCCGACATGATGGTTAAGTTCCTGGCCAAGAAGGACTTGGCAGGGTCTGACACGGGGTCAGGCGGTCCGAAAGCAAATCGTTTCGGCCCTTGGGGGCGTTCCACGTCTGCAACCAGAGGTGGCGGAGATGGCACCGCCGGCGTGGTTTTGTCCTGCTATGCAAGGCTTCTTGCATAGCATTCTGCCCACGCTGGTGTCGTTCCTGCTGCCAAAAGTTGTATGGCAGTCTCTTCCCGTGTTTAATTCGGACCCTCTCCTTGGACAGGGTTCTGGACTGGCCACCGAGGGAGCCGTCTCGTACGGCCCCCTGGCAGTCCCGTCGGGCTCAGGCCTGATGATCTCTGTCTCTCTGCGGCCACCTCCGGGTGGTCAAGTAGAGGTGGCCAGTCCGCCAGGCATGGGAGGTGTCCACCAGGACGGCTCCACGGTTTCCTCATCTAGTGACGACTCTTCGGGGTCTGAATATGAGGAAGCCGAGGAGGAGAGATTGCTGCGGCCTGTGATGCCACGGGTGGAGAGCATGGAGGTCGATTCCGTCCTGGACGGAACCGTCCTCCATCTGTCTGGCTTGGTGCAAGCCAGGGCAGCGGCTCTGCCCATGGTTGAGGCCACTCCGGTACCGGGCACCGGTCCCGTGATGGTTGATTTGCCGCCAACCGACACGGTGACGGGTGTTGCTGGCCAGGCGTGGTACTCACCTATCTCGTCTGGTCAGACGGGGGTACCGTTGGCGCCCGTGTTTGGCCACGGTTCTTCAACCGTTACGGGTCCGCACGTTTTTCCGTGCGGGCCTACTCCATGGAATGGTGTTTTTCATGGGGTGGCGGCGGAACCGTACGGTACTGGAGTTCCCGGCATATCAGCCGAGAGCCAGTTGCTGGTAGGGCCGTGAACATGTCAACGAGTGTCCTCCTCGGAGACAGATTTGTCAGTGGCTCTGGCTTGGCTAGCCAGGGTAGGCCCGTCTGTGGTTTCGACCTCGGCCGAGGAGGATGCACCCCGTCCATCGGTGGCATCGATTAGGATGGGAATCTTGCCCACAGCCCGGATCCAGTCTATTGGACTGGATCCAATGTTTATGGAGTTGTTGGATGCTATTTATAGCAAACAACTCCTGACCAAGGGCCAGCTTCCTGCCCAGGTGCGGACGATGTGTCATATTCCACGGGGGGGGGGGGGCGGAATATGACAGGTATGGTGTTGTCCCGATGGTCACCGAGGATGACCGCTCGGAGCTGGGTGTCCAGAGTGCTGGAGTGGGTGGCCCCGCTCGGGCACTGTTGGACAAAGCTCAGGTACACCATGACGAAGTCCTGTTCCTATGTGATGAGGGGGTGGGGGCAGCAATGAGTGCTGTCAACCACTCTTATCGCCTTCTTCAGTCGGTGTGGGCTGAAGCGGGGGCAGGCCACCCTGTATCACCTGTGGCGCTTTCATGTATTAATGACGGCCTGGTGCTGTCTATGGACGCATTGGCAAGGGTGCAAAGCGTGTGTAACGAAGTCCAGGAGGCAGATGGTCATTGACCATATGCGTTCAGCTACTGCCATTAGGGAGCGTCTTCTTGGGATGCCCCTTACAGGCCCTAGCATCTTTGGTGGCCAAGCACAGGCCATCTTAGAAGACACGGACAGCATCGCGCAAAATCGGTTGGCGGTTAATCTGCAGCTAGAGCTAGTGCGTCAGGCGCACGCACTAGGGGATGTAGCCAAGCCGCTAACCGGACAACCTTCTAAGAAGCAGAAGAAGCACAAAAGCAAGGCGAAAGCTAAGCCTAGTGTTGCTTCTGCTTCTACTGGGTCTTCGTATCTGCCTGGACCGCACCTGTGCGACAGGAACAGAGGTATTACTTAGACCGGCCAAGCCAAGACCAAAATGTTTCTCACTCTCTCTCTCGTCAAGAGAGGGGGGGGGGAGAGCGGATCGCGAGCCAGACACCCGCATTAGGCGTCGATGCGTCTATAGTGGGTGGAAGGCTCATGCGTTTCGTCGAGGCTTGGCGAGGTGTGACGTCAGACAGTCTGGTCCTGGGATGGTTATCCCAGGGGTACATGCCAGAGTGGTGGGATTTTCCACCACAGAATCTGTCTTTGGCACTTGTCTGGACATCCGTATCAAGGGAACCAGACAAGTTAGAAGCCATTCAAAACGAAGTGTCAGGTTTGCTTCTGAAGGGAGCAATAAAACCAGCAAACCGGAACACTCCAGGCTTCTATTCAAACATGTTCCTTGTTCCCAAGAGCACAGGGGGGTGGAGAGCCGTAGTCAATCTCAGGCCATTAACTTGGTTTATCCATACGCCTCGGTTTCAGATGGAAACTCCGAGGTCGGTAATGGCAGGATTGAGAAAGGGAATGTGGTGCGTATCGATCGATCTGAAAGATGCATATTTCCACATTCCAATGAACAGGAGTTGTCACAGGTTTCTGAGATTTGCGTTTCAGAATCAAGTATGGGAGTTTATAGTCCTCCCATTCGGCCTGTCGACAGCTTCACGGGTTTTCACCAGAGTGGTCCTTGCGGTGACAGCGTTTCCCAGAAAAGAGAACTAGGCGCTTCACACCTACATAGACGATTGGCTGATCAAAGCAGACACATCAGCCAGGTTAGATCTGGATACTGCTCTGACTCTGAAGTTACTTTCAGATTTAGGCTGGATAGTCAACAAGGAGAAATCCGAGTTGACAGCCACTCAACAGTTCGTTTATTTAGGGATGCGATTCGATCTCGAGGAGGGCAGGGTTTACTCGTCAGAGCCCAAAGTAGTGTCTCTGTTAGCCATCCTCAAGAGTTTTCGAGTGGGAAACCACATTCAGGCGAGGCGGTTTCTTCAGATGCTGGGCATGATGGTCTCCATGGAGCAGGTAATCCCGTACGCTGCTCTGATGTGAAGACCTATCCAGTTGCATCTGATGTCTCTGTGGAAACAGAGACCAGAAGCCCTGTCAAAGCTGGTGCCAGTTTTGGAGCCAATAATGTCGCATCTTGTATGGTGGAAAAAGCGTCAGAATCGCCTAGTAGGGGTTTCGCTGCACCTACCCCACCCCCAGCTGTCTGTGTACACGGATGCATCGCTGAAGGGATGGGGGCCTGCCTGGGAGAACACCAGGTCTCGGGCACATGGACTCTCCAAGAGAGCCAGCTGCATATCAATCTGTTGGAAATGATGGCAGTCGAACCGGCATTGGAAAAGTTTCTTCCAAAAGTCAGGGGCAAGGCGATATTGATACAGTCGGACAACTCGAAAGTAGTATCATACATAAATCGCCAAGGCGGGACCGAGTCACCCACACTATGTATCAAAGTGTGGCACTTGATTCAATAGTGCAGGAATTACTCGGTTGTTTTGAATGCAGCTCACATTCCTGGGCGATTGAACATTCTGGCGGATGCTTTGTCTCGGAGACAGAGAATTCTGCCGACAGAATGGTCTCTCAACTCTTCGAGCATTGGGGCAAACCCAACGTGGACTTGTTCGCCACAAAGGAAAATGCTCAAATCATGACTTATGTCTCACCGATTCCAGATCCAAATGCTGTCAATACAGACGCTCTGGCGATAAGCTGGAGAGGGATGCACGCTTACGCATACCCACCCACCATTCTTCTACCGAAGATATTGGTGAAGATCATGGAAGAACCGTGCCTGGTCCTGCTAATAACGCCATTTTGGCCCAGCAGGGCGTGGTTCACGGATCTTCTAGATCTGCTGGTGGAAAATCCAGTGCAATTACCCGAGATTCCAACATAATCTCCCAGGACAAGGGACACTTGCTACACGAGTGTCCCGAAATGTTCAAATTGACTGCGTGGATGTTATCAAACAACGTTCCACGTCGGAAGGCTTCTCTCGACAAGCTGTGGATTTTATCGCAGCTGCGAGAAGGAGGTCAACCTTCAAGTCATATAGCAACAAGGTTAACAGATTTGCAGACTGGTGTGAAGGAAAGGGTATTGATACCTTTCAATCCACTATTCAGCAAATAGCAGACTTTCTCTGTAAGCTGTTCTTTTCAGGGCTAGCGCCTGTCATAATTGCCGGATACAAGTCAGCTTTGGCATCAGTTATCCCTTGTCTAGCCAACAGGGATAGTCCAGAGATGGCCCAGTTGAATGTGATGGTGAAGGGAATGAGCAATCTCCGACCGAGACAACCGGTAGTCATTCCAGCCTGGAGTCTATCTTTAGTGCTTAATGTACTGGCCAGGCACCCTTTCAAACCGTTGTGTTCGGCTAGTCTAAAGCATTTGACTCTAAAGGCCGTCTTTCTATTGGCAGCTTCCTCAGCTAGAAGGCGCAGTGAGATCCATGCACTTTCAGCAGAGAGGGGTCGATTTATTGTCTCCAGAGAGGATCTGCATCTACTGCCAAAAGCAGAGCTTATGTCAAAGAATCAATCCCGGCAAACCGATCATTATACCGAACCTAACTAGGTTTGATCATGATGCCAGTGTCTGGTGCCCAGTCCGTGCTTTGACTAAGTACATAAAATGGACAGACTCATTACGGTCGAATGATAGACATCTGTGTATCTGCCATAAGAAGCCATCTGGCACCGCATCCATGGATTCTATCTCTCGTTGGGTAGTCGAATGCATTCAGACTACCCATGAGATTGTGACTGGAAATCATACAAGGTGCAATGCGCAAGGGCACACGATGTTAGAGGAATAGCCGCCTCGACCGCCCTTTACAATGGTGTTCCATTAGAGGACATTATGGCTGTTGCACAATGGCACTGTGAGTCCTCTTTCATGGATTACTATATGAGGAATGTGTCAGACTCCGCCAATCCACTCGCTTTAGCTGTTTTGAAACGATAGTTATACGACCACACTGCTCTTTTCCCTTTTTGGCATTTGTAAGAAAGATTTAAGAAGCAGACATGGTCGAGCGAGAGGATGTCAACCAGATTGTGTCACTGATGGCCGGACGAGTGAATGGCTGGAGGCTCCACGTCTGAAATCCAAATATCATGAGGTAATTCAAGATTGAGAGTTTTTTGTATTATGTTTATATATCATGTTCATTCATCTTATATATTCATGCTCATTCCCAGGCTAATATATGCAAAGAGCAGTTAACCCTCTTGGCATATTTGTGTTTCATGCGAGATGCATGTTCGTGAGTTCTCTCCCTTTTCTTAGGAGAAAAAGGGGGTGTGGGGGGGGCAGTGATGCGAATGTGATTCGGTTCCGTTAACTTGATGGTCCTTTTAGGTCTCCATTAATCAAGTTTAAGTCCAGCTCTTTCTCCCAGAGCCAAAAGTAGCAATTGATGGCTTGCCCCTTCCCACCAGGTTACTGTCTAAATCTGATGTATATCAGAAGTAATAGAATGGTGAGTATTGATCGAAGGAGAATGAAGGAAATTTCAATTTCCCTTTCTCCGAGATCTAACAATACTCACCATTCTATTACGGACCCAGCCTCCCAGCCCCACGGAGGCAAGCCATGGGTATCTCTTGTTTGGTGGCTATGCAAACAATATGAGCTTCATGGCAAATGGGTACTCAGTCATACATATGACCATAACACCCTGCATACCCAAACGGAAATCATACAAGCGCCATATATTGGATTATGCAAACGCTGACTGGGTGAAATTTAGAAACCACTATATCTAATGCTCTGTGGAATACCCTTTCCGACGAGCATGACGTCGATAGCTGGTGCCAAACCATTACCACAAATATTACTAAAGCATCCAACGCTATCATACCAAACAAAACATCTAGCAAAATTAGACACTAGATGAGAATTAGACAAAAAGTGTATAAGATGCAAGGAAAACCAAACAAGAACAGGACCTTGCAAATTTTACGAAACAGAGAAATTTGGTCAACACCCTCGTTCGGACAACCAAACAAGAATTCAAAGTCAAACTGGCAGAAAAAAGAAAAATGGACGCACAGGTGGGAGTTGAGCAAGTCTTTCTTGTTTGACACTAACTCCAATTTTGGCGATTCCCCCCCCCCCTCCCTCTCAACCCCCCCACCCACCCCCTCCCACCCCCAACCCCTTGAAACGTGGCGATGGCTCATTTACCTATGACTTTAGTGAAAAGGCTAATCTTCTAAATCACCATTTTTCAAGTATTGTGACAATTGATGAGTCAAATGTGGAATTACCCTCTTTATCACTATATACGGCACACTTTTGAAATATGATCACAATAATTACTCAAAACGTTCTAGATATACTTTCTAAGCTGGATACCTAAAAAGCTGTCGCTCCCGACAAACTAAGTCCTAAACTATTGATCATGAGTAAAGATATTCTAGATCCGATTCTAGCACATTTCTTTAATTACTTATTCATAAATTCAAAATTCCCACATCCTGGAAAATTATCAATGTAACTCCAATTTTTAAAAAAGGCAGAAACGGACTCGTGCACAAACTACCGCCAATATTTCTCTTGAGTTGCTTTAGCAAGGCCATGGAAAGAACTGATTTTAAATACATTTACAACCACATTACAGATAGCATCACTCCCTATCAGTTTGGCTTTCTTCCTTCACATTCTACAGTAAATCAACTATTAGTCTTATATACAGATATCACCAAAGCGCCAGATGAACAAAAAGAAGTACTGTTCTTATATTTTGTGGCCTCCTACAGAAGCTCAAACAATTTGGCATCGCTGGAAATCTTCTTTCATGGTTTGAAAGTTAGCTTTATAATCGCTACTAGCGAGTAGTTATAAATGTTTACGAATCTACTTTGCTTTGCTTACATGCTGGTGTGCCACAGGGCTCCGTTCTTGGCCCACTACTTTTCTTAGTATTTATTAACGATATGCCCAATGAGATACTAGAAAATATCAAACTATTTGCCGATGATACATGCCTTTATGTGATGTTGGATAACCTAGAAGACCACACACCATCGGTCGACCACGATCTGCAAGTAATGACACATTGGGCAAACACATGGCTAGTCGGATTTAATGCTTCCAAAACAACGTCCTTATTTATTTCTTTATGCAGGGATCCTACCGTTTTTTCAATAAATTTTAAAAATTCATGAATAGTTCCATCCACCCATCATAAACACCCTGGTATCACTTTCAACAATAACGATCATTGGCACAGCCATGTGGAAAATATAATAGCAAATGCCCATCTCAAGTTTTCCTTACTCAAAGGACTAAAATATATCTTAGACCGCGAATGTCTCGAAATCATGTATAAGAGCTTTATTAGGCCATCGTTTGAATATGCAGATGCTGTCTGGGATAATTTACCACAATATCTTGTTAACAGACTAGAAGACATACAAAAGGATGCTCTTAGGACAATTAGCGGAGTGATATATATATATAGAAACTGACATAGAAACACTGTACCAACGACGAGAAATTCACAGACTAGTCATGTTTTACCAAATTGTCAATGGGATGACAAGTGAGGCCGTGCCTGATTATCTCCCTCCGCTGATACTAGCATGTAATCCCTACAATATCCGACGCTCGAATTCTTTGACCCCAGTTAGATGTCGAACGGAACTATATCGTGAGTCGTTTTTCCCAGCAACAGTACGTGCCTGGAACACCCTTCCAGCACCTGCCACTATTTAAGACCAAACTAAGAGCAATGTCCCATATACCCAGTCCACCTCCCTGGTACTACGTCGTTTCAAGAGTTGCTAATATATGCTTAAGTAGGCTTCGTAACAGCTGCAGCGGATTAAATAGACATCTATTCTATAACTTCCTCTCTGACTCTGCCAGCTGCGCCTGCGACCATCCTGCTGAATCTGTCAAACATTACCTTTTTACTGTCCCCTTTTTAATGAGCAAAGAACCACCTTTGAAAATGAGCTTGCCTCCAACCAAATCTCCTCAACAACCCTAACCACTCAGCAACTTCTATATGGCCGCGCTGACGTCGATGCAGAGTTCAACATCACGGTTTCCACCATTCTATGTCAATATATTACTGACACCTGTCGGTTTAAATGACCTAAAATAATTCCTAAAAAAACTCATGGATTGTGTCGACAAATCCATAGCTGCAGAAGTTTCTGGATGTCCATGCAATGTGGACCAGCACGGGTGACTACAGCGCATCAAGCTCCTTTCTCCTTATACTGCCTTGTGATTCGTCGAACCATGCTTTTCTCCTTCTCCCGAAGATTTCATTCTGCCATCATTAGGCTACCTACAAAATCTGTTCTCCTCCTCCCCCTCCTCCTCCCCCTTCTGTAGCTCGCCGGGTAGTGTCGGGCCGTTCCGATGTCTCATGTCGACTCGCCACATCGTAAGTGCACGACGAGTGATGACGCTGGTTAGCATCCAGTCTCGGGGTGATGGACCTTGAACGAGACTGCCCTGCGGGAAACAAAAACCGGCTCCTAAGGCCAGTGGAACTCAATCGTTCTGGTGGGGCCGTGCGACCATTGTCGCGAACATTAAACACAATGGTCTCATCTCAAGAATTTAAGTCACCAGTATACCTGTCCATAGCAATTTCGTGATCTATGGACTTACAAGATTTGATTTGGTGACCGAAAAATATAAGTCTATACAATGCATTTACCTAACTAATTGAAAATATGCTAGATAAAACTACAGTAAGAGAATACGAAAATACAAGACATAGAGGCAGGTAGATGAACTTTTAAACATCGGGCTCCCGCAGGTACCACACAGACTCGTAGGTCTGCAGAGATATCCCCGCAAGGGAGGCTCCCGTACACTAGGCATAGCTATTTAACTTAATATAAGATATTATACCTCTAAGCTGAAAGGAAGAAGGCTATTTCAGACGAAAAAGTGCTTTGCCTCACGCGGGCACTACTCCTAGTGCTAGTTTGGGTGAGGAGTATTATCCTGGCGGGGACCGTCGTTGCTGAATCCTTGCGAGAGGCAAGTGCCTCGCGTGGGCCTCCATCTCGTGAAGGTGTCGCCATGGCTTAAAGCGGGAGAAGAATAGTAGGCAAAAATGGGCCCACTCTAATATTTCAAACCAAAAATGCTGTAGAAAGAAAAGACCATACCTAGTGAGATTATGACTATAGGGGTGCGTACAGTTTTACGTGAGGATGGAACGGAAGATTCCCGATGGATTCCTTCGTCACTGTCTTATGTGATTCCTAATATGCTGAGTTAGTAGATGCCACTTTATTTCTGCGGGCCTTCTGCTTTGCTTAATTCCGTTTAGGTGTTTTCAGAACAAGAATTAGTTTAGGCCGCAACTGGCTGATATCTACCTAGCTATTAGACACGGCTGTTATGGAGAACAGGTGCCCGAGGAAATCAATACTGTAGACAGCGCGCATACATGTTACTTAGAATCCGGACATTCCACTTTGCAACCACATGAAACATTACAAGACATGGTTTACATTTCACGGCAGCATTATTTAGCCATAACTCCTATCGTTATGGTGGGGTTAAGAGAGATGAATGCACACTGTAAATGTCCTTCCCGTAACGGCGTGGCACATCTGAATATCATGCCCAGACATTTTAACAGAATTCAGTGAGAATACGTATCTCGCCCGTCACCGGGTCCTATGGAACTAACCGTTTAACCTGTCGTTAGGTTTATATACAAGTTGTCAGTTTTGCACTGCGGTGCGGGAGGATTGTCAATAAATAGAATAATAATTAATACATGTGTTTTCGCAGTGCTTTCCTACATTGGCTTAAAGTGCTAACTACTAAGTATCCGAAGATACGCGGGGAGGTGTATGTGATACCGCACCCTAGCCATCACTGCTCGGAAACCCCAATAGTTTCCCAGAGCCTATATTTTCTATAACTTAGGCAAAACAAGTTAACGGATGGCCACTGGCCATATACATACATAATCTAACCCGAACAATCAATACGGTGTCAACGATTAAGATATATATATTAATACAGGTTAACGAACCTACTATAGTGCGGTTAGCAACACATTGAAGAAAATGAAAATAACTATTAGTAAATACAGAAATTATAACTATCGGTACTAAGACCGTCACGGTTCCTTTTAGTCATCGGGACCGTTAGTACGGATACAAGATAATTAACAAAACCTATATAGAGAAATAATTAAACTCTGGAGTATAGTTACTTGAATACTTGGTAATCATTCCCAAGTTAGGCTACCATGTTACTGAAATTGACACGTCAATCCGTAGTCGACGTGAAATGATGCGCTCTCTGGAAGCTGGAAAGTTCCCGCAGGCTAGTTCCCGCAGGTTGGTTCCCGCGAGCTGTTGTCCGCAAACATGATTCCCGCAAGAACGTTCATGGTGGGGGAAGGACATCACTCAGCATTGTAAACCTAATAGAATGTATAACGAGCAGTCAGCAAAAGATACGATAGTACTACGTGGTGAAGAAAGTTCCCATACACCAATGGCATGGATGGAAGGTGCAAACAACCTGATCACTAGCGCCGGTTGTCAGAGGCAAATGAAGATACAAAACAAAGCTTCACGGTGCTGGGTACGTCAACCAGCTCTGAAGACGCACCGGGCAGAGTTTACTTGCTGCGGTCGAAAGTCGAAAGAACCTACACGATTGGTGCGGCGTCGTTTGAAATACCACTTTTAGGCATGGCCGGCAGATCCGGCGAGTCATCCATCAAAGAACATCCTGCCTCTACATCTGTAGACTGACATATTCAGGCCGCAAAGGCCTCACCGCAAGTTTGTGTTCCGAATGTAGATGTAGCATTCATGAACGATTATCAAAAATTCCAAATTACTCCCGCAGATGGAGAGTTACAAAACTGTTTTAGTGCGGTGGGATGGAGAACTGTACACTACGGGATAAAAACCCGACACATAGCAAAAGACGACGTGTATCGCGCTTGATAGAAGTTGGTACAGCTCCAACCTGTTCGGCCCCTGGCCGAGGATGCTCTCGATCACTGGATCGCTTCTTCTTTTACACTCTTCGTGACGTCACAGGCGCAGGCTTCATCCAATCATCGTTCGAGCAACAGCCAATCAGCGCACAGCTATTAATAGCGTCAGCGAACGTTCTAGAACATTCTAGAAGCTTTACGTCGACGTGGTTATGGCGTCACGGCAATATTTTGAAGATAATCAAGAATAGTTTTTCCTGGATAACTCCGCCATTTCTCAACCGATTTTGAAATGGTTTACAGATTTGGAAAGCCCGTTGAATTCTGGTCTTGATTAATGCCAGATTTAACGGGAACAGACACTCAATAAGGATTACAGAGTACCAGCTCGGTACACTAAAAGCCTATCTAGGTCACAACTACGCGCTCCATAGAAACAGCGTCCCGGTGCGCGCATGCGCATAATGCGTTTTAACGAACTCTCTCCCATAGGCCTATATACGCTTATAGCTCTACCCAGAGGGGGGCGTGTTCAGGAAACGAATCCTAGACGGGCGGCGCGACTCAGCTTAGCTGGTACGGCCGGGACCCGACCGGTCGATCCGAACTACACTCCTCCTCCTCCTCCTCCTCCTCCTCCTCCTCCTCATTATTATTATTATTATTATTATTATTATTATTATTATTATTATTATTATTATTATTATTATTATTATTATTATTATTATTATTATTATTATTATTATTATTATTATTATCGGTGTTGTTGTTGTTATTACTGTTACGACAGTTGACAATATTATTATTCCGCCTCTTGAGTTATTTAATGAACTATATGTGTACGTAAGTGGGAGACACGCTTATAAGACATGTCTTATAAGACAGCTCCCACATAGACTAAAAATAAACTTTGTTTAAACCAAAAGGTTCCATATAGACCGTCATCAAATCTCAAATTGTCCGACACGGTGTATGAATTGTATGTTTCTATTACTTAATAAACATATTGTTGAATATTTTCAAACTAATTTGGCTGGACGCTGTTGCTGCCATAGGCAGCAACAGCGCCCACGCAATCAAATTAGTTCCAAAATATTCAATAGCTTTCCTGTATAGTCTTCAGGAAATTGATAGTCAGGGAGTTCAGCGATCGGTCGATCCCAACACGGACGTGGTTTGGGTGGAGGTTAGATTGAGATGGGCGGGGCATAGCTAAAGTTGGAACGGTCCATTTTCAAGGCACCAACAGAAGCCTCATATCTATCTTCAGGCCCAACTTTGATTGCCGATTTACTAATTATTCTCTGTTGTGCACAATCAGATAGCAAAGGCTTATACAACCGGTCAAAATATCAGACTCCAGTTCATGCCGTCATCTGCCAGAAACTACTTTTGGGTGGTGAGTTGTGCTCTCAGTTACTACCTCATCCACGCATTCGCTGGTTGCGATACCACGCCACGTATCTTTCTTTGGTACTGGAAAGACGTTCAATGCGATTCCTTCATATAATCTTGTGCAATGCATTCAACTTACCGGGGAAGATAAGTTGCATCATTGGGATGACAAACTATGGTTATCCTTATTGGTTGAAAACGTAGATTCGCTTGCATCCGAGCGCTATAACGTATTCAGTAGGAAAGTGGCTGCTGCACAAACCATCTAATAAATCAGAACATCTCCCTCCAACTGCGTCTGCCACAAAATTACACAGTCTCAGAGTTGACTAGCAGATCGCGGCCTGGATTGGAAAAGAATGGTACATGATGTAGTGTATTAATGTGAACTCGTAGCCCTATTAGAGCAATTAAACTTTATCTAATTATGATGGCTGCTGCCCGGACTCTCTCATAAAACATTTTCAAGCGCATGCGCTCTCACCAGCTTCATTATATCCAATGCTCTATATCAAAGGGCAGTTCTGACCCAGCTCTCGTGCTGTACAAACCGTTATTCAAACCATGTATCATTCTATGTCATAGTCAGTAGTTTTAGTAAAGTTAATATACCTTACAACCACGCTTGTTTTGCTTACATAATACTATAAATGGCGATGACGGGAAAAGTGTTGTAAATCTAGTGTTTAAACAATTAACAGTTCAAGTTAATTAAAACATATTTCAGTGTAGCTAATGTTGATTTCTACTGAAGTTGTACGGCTGAATAGTCTAAGTTCACTTGTACCATTACTGGACAATATCCACCATGGCTATGTGTATGAACTTTGGGTTACCGGCTTTACCTCCATTCGATGCGGATGCAGATCATGCATCATTGGGCTCCAAGTGGAAATCTTGGAGGGATAGATTTACAATATACTTGGATGCTGCGGGAATAGAAACTGACAAGCAGAAACGGGCGTTATTGCTTCACCTATCCGGTGAATCGGTCCAGAAAGTGTTCCAGGGCTTAACGGACACGGGAGAATCATACAAAATTGCCTGTGACAAACTGGATGAATATTTCCTGCCGAAAATGAACATTCGTTATGAAAGGTACGTGTTCAAACAAGCAAGGCAAGAACCAGGTGAATCGGTAGATCAGTGTGCCACGCGGTTGCGGACTCGATCATTGACGTGTGAATATATCAATTCAGATGACGCAATTGCAGACCAGGCGCTAGAAAAATGTACTTCTAATCGCCTCAATCGTAGAGTGTTGCGCGATACTGATACATCGCTAGCCAGCATTCTACAAATTGGTCGCTAAATGGAGCGCGCGGATACGCAGGTGCGTTCGATGGAACAGCCGATGTCTCGAGATAATCACGTGAACTCACTGACATCCATAAAAACGCTCAGCAAACCGAGAGCAGCGTATCTCAATGCGGAATAAAACTGCTAAATCACGTTCGTGTTTCAATTGCGGAGAAGAGTGGCCTCACGATAACCAAATGTCGTGTCCAGCGGTTGGTCAAACATGTCATAGATGCTCGAAAAAGAATCACTTTCAGGAAGTTTGCAGGTCAGGAAAACAACCATTAACGACCAGATCTGGTCAAAACGGAACGGTGCGCACAGTACATGAACAACCCACCAGCGAAGAAAGTTCAACTTCGGATGACGAATTTACATTTGCAGTTAATGGAAACAAATCTCGTGATAACTATTTACGATCTGTCTATGGTAAACAGCCTAAGACTAGCATCACAGTAGCTGGTGTCCAAAGACCTATAATTATAGACAGTGGTGCATCAGTAAACCTAATAGATGCTGAATATTATGCAATCATTGCCAAGCGAAACAGACGTCTGAAATTACACAACGCAAACATTCGTCTATATGTTTATGGATCAAATGTCCCATTGCCAATCGTCGGAAAATTTGAAGCCACCGTAGAATCCAAATCATGTATATCGGTAGGAACATTTTTTGTTGTGGACAAATGTGCTGGATCGTTATTAGGTTACAGAACAGCAACTGAACTTGGACTAATCGCCTTGCCTAATGTTGATAATTTCCCAATGGCGTCATTGACAAAAGACAGTTTCACTAACGATTCCGTTATTTCGTACTACGATCCTGGAAAGGAAATCGAAATAATCGTAGATGCTACTGTAGTAGGTCTCGGTGCATTTCTTACAAAGAAAGATTCTGTCCAACAAACAAATATTGTAGCGTATGCGAGCCGTACATTAACCGATGTGGAGAAACAATACTCTCAGATAGAGCGCGAAACTTTGGCAATCATATGGGCCTGTGAACGTTTCCATAGTTATATTTATGGAACAAATTTCAAAGTGATAACAGATCACAAACAACTGCAATCGCTATTTAATAAAACCAACAGCGGAACTACCTGTCAGAAGCAATGGCAATTACGACTACAACCTTATGACTTCAAAGTGTTTTACCGAGCAGGTGCTCAAAATCTTGCCGATTACCTATCACGGTATCCGTTGTCATCGCATACGCGTGCAGACAGAAACATCGCTAATGAATATATTAATTTCGTCAGTCGAAAGCCATGACATTAAATGAAATCCGAGAAGCTACTCAAAATGATGACATCATGAACATATTAAAAGAAGCGAGCATTTTTGGAATAAAACTGACACAGATCTTCAGCCGTTTCGTCACCGTTTACGCAAACCATTCAACGAATAATATACTTTCTGCAATAGGCCTGTCATCAGGCATAATAATTCCACCTGGACCACGTATGTTACTCGCTATTACGTGTAGAACTCGTAATGGAATATTATACACCAAATTTGCAATCAGGGGAATATAACCTACCGTTATATTATATAGCATTATTATGGGCCAATCAGTGCAGATAGGGACATAATAATTCCCTTGATTGGCTAGGGGAACTATGTAGTCAGCGCATCCCCAGTAAGTTCGTTTAAATTTACCGTTTGAATTTGCGAATATATCTGTCACATATCAGTTCAATGGAATAGTCAATTGTTTCATTATCTATAATATAACTGCACAGTTTTTTACTGTAGACAATTATTCAAAAGAGGGGAGAGATGTAGTGTATTGATGTGAACTCGTAGCCCTATTAGAGCAATTAAACTGTATCTAATTATGATGGCTGCTGCCCGGACTCTCTCATAAAACATTCTCAAGCGCATGCGCTCTCACCAGCTTCATTATATCCAATGCTCTATATCAAAGGTCAGTTCTGACCCAGCTCTCGTGCTGTACAACCCGTTATTCAAACCATGTATCATTCTATGTCATAGTCAGTAGTTTTAGTAAAGTTAATATACCTTGCAACCACGCTTGTTTTGCTTACATAATACTATACATGAGTACTGTGAACTGGGGTTGGAAATGTGATGACAATCAATGTGCAACCCCTGACAATCTCCTGAAGGTGGTCCATTACAACTGCTTAACTGTCTGCCGTATGCCGCATTATAGTTGCACTGGTTATGGACTACCATGTACCGCTGCTTGTAGACCATGCCGACTTGAATTGTGTGAAAACCCGTATATCCATTCTATCGATGATCAAGAATATGACAGTGAGTGAGTGACGCATTGTGATTGTGACGAATTTTGAATAAGTGCTGGTATGTGAATTCCATGCAACGGCCTTCATTGCATCTGATTGCAGGTTTTTTAATGAAGCGTCATTCAAAACAGTATTAGCCGTTTATCTTTTGTAAATACTCAATGCTTACTTACTTTTCAAACAAAATTCAGTCAGAGTTTTGCAACAAATTGAACATATTGGATGTTCTCTAAATCAAATCAGAACGCGACGTCCTGATATCACTACATGATGTAAGTATGCTATCATAGAGTAATCGGATACCGTTTTTCGAATCTTCATCGTTAGTTTCATATTTATGAATAATACATTTAATGGGTTTTTTGATTTGATGCACAGTTCTGTGATACTTGACCGAAAATGTCGAAATGTCCGCCATATTTGATTTGACATAATTTTTCTACTTTCCGATTGGTGGATTTTGATACATTTTTGACATGTTCTTCTGTTCACCTCCACAAACCTAAAACCACCAAAAAGACTTATGTTGCCATTCTTTGGGGTGTGAGGGCCAAATCGTATACTGACTAATCTGAGTCTGCTCTGACTCAACCCACCCCTGTGACCGATATCTGGACAGAGTGACGGGCACCCAGACCATACTGACCAGACTAAAGAGTGCAGGTATTCGTCTCTGGTGATTGTTGTCGTGCTACCAGTGGTTGTACGGTCCAGCGTGACTGGCCTGGTGCACAACCTAGCAACAACCTAATAAGCTTATTATTCCGTAGACTAGTCATTCAAACAACCTTCTTCCACAAAATCCATACTGGTCTTGTTGATATTTCATTTCCTGTCTCTAGTAGACTATCGCATGTCATATCAACACGTACAGAACATAATCTAAAACTACAACACATTCCATGTAAAAATCTTTTCTATCGTTTTTGCTCTTTTTCCACGCACCATTCCAATCTGGAACAAACTTCCTTTAATTGCCATACATGCTCCAGACTCCCAACATCTTCAGACTGCAGCTATACCAATCATGCTTGTGTCATACTTGAGTACACGCACTACAAGCGCATCGCATATACAGCTGTTCCTAATCTCTGTATATGCGTTCTTAAAGCAACTATAGCCAAACACTGTATAAATTATGCTCTTGAAATCAAGACGATGACGTCACCACACTCATTCCAGTCTTAGCTTCCATGTATTTATCTCCTTGCAATTAGTAAACATTCGACAGAAGACACCAATTTTGAATTCTCGTCCAACACAACTTTTCATCATTTGTGCAAAACACAAATCTTCATCATGTATAGGCCTAACTACTGCATTTCAAAATGTAGTCCTGCCAATTGATCCTATAGTGTACGCATGAAGAGATAACTAGCGACCAGAGAAAGCAGACTACATGACAGGCTCGTCATTTTTATGGAACTTTGTTTGAAAGCACATGCACTTGCAGACTAAACAGTGGAACATTAGATTTTGTGATGGTACATGAATATATTTGACCATCCTTCCACAATACTCTAGCTGTTCTGTAGAGGCCCACATAAAAATTAACTTGCCGATTCCCGTGTGCAATTGCACAAGCATCCATACCCGCTGGTCATGTGCCGGCCCTGCGCTCTAAGACACGCGCGTACAGACTTGATCCCAAACCCTCTGGTCTGCTGCTAATCTCATTTTATGTTTTAAACGTGTATGTCTTTATATTACCATACATGCACACATTTACGACATGCATTAGGCTACTCTGGCATCATCATCATCATCATCATCATCATCATCATCATCATCATCACCACTACCACCACCACCATCACCACCACCACCACCGCTACCACCATAACTACCACCACTATCACCATCATCATCGTCGTCGTCGTCGTTATCATCGTCATCGTCGTCGTCGTCATCTGGTCATTAAGGCCTGTTCTAACAGAGCCAATAAATTCAAAATCAATTATGAGTAAGAGTTATGTCCAAATTTACTTATATCGACCATGAGCAAATCGCCAAAGAACAAGAGAATTAGTTAACTTAAGGGAGATAAGTCTGTGTGGGTTTAATCTAGACATACTGTTATAACACGCTTATCTGCACTTAATCGCAACTGATTCGGTCGGACTTTTAACTACCCTCGCCCCGATCGGGTCTGCCTGCCTATCTGTCTGTCTGTATGTCTGTATGCCTGCCTGCCTTCCTGCCAGCATGCCTGCCTGCTGTCCGCCCGCCCGCCCGCCCGCCCGCCCCCTGCCCGCCCGCCCGCCTGCCTGCCTGACTATCAGCCAGCATGACAGACTGCCAGCATGCCTTCCTGCCTGTTTAACACCGGAAAGGATTTGACCATACACGAGGGTCTACAATTTTGACCCTGATCCGAAAAAATTGGATAATCCGAAAAAATCCG